>BLKR01000606.1:0-454885 GCA_011170035.1 Teleogryllus occipitalis | reverse complement strand
AGTCTATGGGCCTATTGCATGGAGTATTCATCAAATGTGACATTTATCAAATAACATTTTTCCCCTTTATTAGGTAAATTACTATACTTACGAATAGCTTTTTTTTTTAAATATAATTAATTTGTTTTAGGAGCCTTACTGTGTTGGAATTTCAATAAAATCACAAACTTAAGATAGGCTGATGCTTTTCGTGTCGTTTCGAAGAGGAAAAAGCTCGGATGTAAAATAGAGAATATGTTAAGGGCCGTGGGGGCGTAGTGCGTATCGTGGCGTGACGGCAAGTGTTGGCCGGGGAGGGGGGAGGGGAGGGGCGGTGACAGCGGATGGGGGCGGGTTCCACGTCGTTGACCAACCGTGTTGCTCGTTACGCTCGCTACCGGATTTGGCCCCTCCGCCTCCGCCTTCGCCACCGCCGTCACAGCCACCGCTGTCAAAGCCCCCGCTACCATCGCTATCACGGCCACCGCCGTCACAGCCGCCGTTGTCAAAGCCCCCGGTACCATCGCAATCACGGCCCCCGCCTCCGCCTTCGCCACCCCGTCACAGCCACCGCTGTCAAAGCCCCCGCTTCCATCGCCATCACGGCCACCGCCGTCACAGCCACCGCTGTCAAAGCCCCCGGTACCATCGCTATCACGGCCCCCGCCTCCGCCTTCGCCACCCCGTCACAGCCACCGCTGTCAAAGCCCCCGCTACCATCGCCATCACGGCCACCGCCATCACAGCCGCCACTGTCAAAGCCCCCGCTACCATCGCCATCACGGCCACCGCCGTTACAGCCGCCACTGTCAAAGCCTCCGGTGCCACCGCAATCACGGCCATCCCCGTCACAGCCACCGGTGTCAATGCCGTCATTACCATCGCAATCACGGCTACCGCCGTCACAGCCACCGTTGTCAAAGCCCCCGGTACCATCGCAATCACGGCCACCGCCGCCGCTACAGCCACTGCCGTTACAGCCGCCGCTGTCACAATCCCCGCCCCCATCGCTTCCACTGCCATCGCCACTCCCATAGCCACCGCTACCGCCACCCCCGCTGCCGCCACCGTCGTCACAGCCGCCGCCGTCAAAGCCCCCACCACCATCGCTACCATGGCTACCGCCGCAATCACCGCCTCTGACGCCACCACCGCCTCTTCCATCTCAGTCTCCGGTACCACCTTCGCCTCTTCTACCGCTTCCACCACGTTCACCACCACCGCCTCCACCTTTTCCTCCTCCTCCAACTTCTCCGCCGCCACCGCCGTCGCCGCTGCCGCCGTCGCCACCGCCACGGCCCTCAAAGCCTCCGCCACCATCGCTTCCACTGCTACCACCGCCGCCGCTGCCATCGCCACCTCCACCGCCACCAGCGTCGCCATCAAAACTCCCGCCATCACCGCTACCACTGTCATCACCGCCGCTAGAGCTGCCGCCACCACCATCGCCACCACCGCCGACGCCGCCCCCTCAGCCACGGCCTCCACCACCGCCATTATCACCACCACCACCTCTGCTACCGCCACCGCCGCCGCCGCAGAAGGAAGCTTCTGAACGGGGAAGCACTTCCGGCCGTTGTGATTTGGCGGCGAGTTGCCTCTCTCCCTCCTGACGCCTTCGGACGAGGGCTTTTAATCTGCGCGTACAGTCGGGCAAGCTCAAGAAGTTCCACGCTGCTTTCAGTTTGAGTGTTTCCGATTTCACTCGTTGAAGCACGATTTTGAGCTGGATTTTAATGTTAGTATATTACTCCAGACTGGAGTTGAATAAAAATGTTATTTAGTTCTTTTAGTTGTTACTTGGTGGCTCCTCTTCAAAGATTTCTTTAGGTCGCGTTACTCTGCTTCCTTCTCATTGAGGTCGTCGGTCGTTGGATTTGTCTGCGCGTATAGCCTGGCAAGTTGATTTAGGGCTCTGCGGATACACGCGTTTACTCAGTCATGTAACGAAGTGTAAGAGCAGATTCATATTGTTGCTATCATTAATAGGATATGTGCAATGCGCATGCTAAATAGACGTAATAGTAGCTGCCCTTTTCTGAACTTAACACTGCAGTAGGTAAGCAGACAACATATAGCCCAGTGTTACTCGTACCCCCGATGGTTGAAGCCCAGCACATTTTATAACAGTTTGTACCAAAACTTTAGACTATTCACTGCTTTGTCGAAGTCTGAAATCCATTTTTCAGTTTTGTGGTTTGTAACAATGATATGTGTTTCGTGTGTATCATGTCGATGCATGTACACTCCACAATGAATCATTCACTCCATGAAAATAATAACAAATTCAATTGTGGCATATTGTTGAATTATACTGATGTGATTGCTTTATGTGCTTTCTCCAGAATCTTTAAATTTTATAATGTATTTTTATATGCTAATAGTAGCACACTATTGTCTCTAAAAACGTCTGAGATTGCAGTTAGGAGACAATAGGAAAAGTGAACAAGCTTGAAAATAGCCTTGCTTTATACAGAATACACACTTTCCTCGACTGAAGTTTTTGCTTCAACAATTTTATTCGCATGTGCATGGATGGATGTGTATAATGAACTGGTTAGTACATGGGACTAAAATATCGTGTATGCTAATATATTCTCTTTTAAATTATATGACGATAGAATTGATACATATTGTATGTCCAATATAAATGCAAAAAACGAACCTTCCTTCATTTCTTAACTCAGTCCCTTTGGATAACGGCTGCGAGATATGTTCCTTCCAAAGTCGCTTGTCGTCTCAGTATTCAACACCAGACTATACCTGCCTTGATTTTAAATAAAACAAGGGAATTGACTTTTTTGAGAAAGGGTGGAAGGGAAAGCTTCAACTACTTTGCGCCTCGCGGTCAAGGATTGGATGGCTATAGCCCCCTATTAAGAGTTTTTTTTAACGAAAGGTCCATTTCAAGAGTAGCACCCAAATTGGAGATTAGCCCTTCTTTGTATCATGCCGTGTGATACGCGTCTCGCCAGAACTGGTTAGAAAAACAGGCCCTCGCTCATTTTCCAAATGTTAATTCAGGGTCCCTGACCATGTGTGCGCCTGGAATATATGAATTTTCAATGCGGGGTGCATTTCAAAGCATCGAACTTACGGCGCAGTAATTTGCTTTAAATGCTCTTGAGGACAAATTATCGAAGTGGGTGTCTGAAATATGTGTCGTTTCAAAGGATACAAACTTGTTGTTTGGAGAACGAGGCTGTTTCCTTTGGTGCTGTGTTGAAAACGTTTGACAAAAGGAACTTCATTAAGATTTTGATTTCATTCTCGAAGAAACAGGGTGACCACTTTCTGGAAACATGAAAAATCGGGAAAAAGCAGGGAATTTCATTGCTCTGGAAAAGTCAGGGAAATATCAGGGAATTTGTAGAAGAATTGTTAGAAATCAGAGAAACTTTTGAGAGCGTTATACCTCTAGATAGCCTATTATTCCTTTAAAAAATCACTACAGCATTACAACAAACATTATTTTTGCTCAGATTTTATTTAATGAGAAAATAATTGTTAATTTGTACGTTGTCATGGCTAAATCAGTGAGCTAACCAATTATCAGGTATGGAGGTAGGTTTAATATTTTCTTTGAATAGTGTGAAATTACAAATATTATCAGGAAAAACATTTTTTAAAAGTTCACAGGAAAACCGGGAAAAGGCAAGGAAATTTGTTCCAGGATATGAGCAGCCATCTGTTGAAAGTCATCTATATGCTGGATGAGATTCAAACCTGCTGCCCTTGATGGTTGTTGATACGAGCGTATAACACCTTGGACGTTCAGAAATGCCTTAGGAAATGTTCCAAAAAGCCATAGGACGTCTTTGATCTTAAAATTGTGATCGTGGTGTGATTATAAACTATCATGGCGCAGAATAAATCAACTAGGGATGTTGCGATTCTTGATTGGATACGATGTTCGGAGTCGATACCAACATACCGAATGATACCTCGACATTACTTAATGCCAACAAACAGAATGCTGGATCGATACCTCGACATTACTTAATGTTACGTATGGGTGTTTGAAATAACAATAAATACGGGTATGCGTTTAAAAATGCAGGAAATACGAGTGATATAGTTTTTCGAAATGTAAGTATAAGGTTTTCGGCTTATACAGGTTCCGGTTTAGACAGACTTTACGTAATAATAAATGATTTGAAGAATTTGATGCAATTAGTTCACTGTTCTCGATTGGATGACAATGTGCAGCTCTCCGTGCAGCTCGTAACCTTCATGTGTTACTGTGTTTAAATCGGAATATAAGGAAGATTTTCGGCTTCTACAGGTTCAGATTGAGATATATTTCATTGTAATAATAAATCATTTGAAGTAATTAGCTGATTTATATCGGCGTATAACACAGGTTTCCGCCTTGTACAGGTCCCTATTTAGACCGATTTTACTGTAATAATGAATGATAATTTGAAGAAATTAGCTCACTGTTTTAATCGGAGCATAAGGAAGGTTTCGAGCTCTTACAGGTTCGAATTTCGACGGATTTACTGAAATAATGAAGGATGATTTGAACAAATTGAAGCAATTATTTCACTGTTTAAATCGGATTATGAGGCAGGTTTCCAGTTTCTACAGATTCCAATTTAGGCAGATATTACAGCAATAATAAAAGATGATTTAAACAAATTGAAGCAATTAGCTGACTTTAAATCGGACTAAAAGGCAGATTTCCGCCTTGTACAGGTTCCGATTTATACAGATTTTTCTGTGATAACGGATGACGATTTGAAGCTGTCAGCTGACGTGTTGCGTGGTGTTGGTGTTGCAGCGCAAGGCGGCTGCTGCGGCGGCGGCGGCCGCGGCGGGGGCACCCCCTTACCGCGGCAAGGCCTTCGACCTGGTGGCGCTGATGGCGGACAAGCGCAAGGAGCTGGCGCTGCGGGAGGAGGCGGCGTGCGTGGCGGCGGCGGCGCACGCGGCGGCGGCCGCCATGTTGCTGCCGCCCCCGTCGCTCCCGCCCCCTGGGCCCCCGCACCACCCCTACGGCCCGCCGCCCCCGCCGCCGCCGGGGCTGTTCCCGGGCGGCGGGCCCGGCGGGGGTGGGCCCGGAGGGTCAGGTGCAGGCCCGCCCCCGGGGGCGTTTCCGTACCCCGGAGCGGCGGCCGCGGCGGCGGCGGCGGCCGCCGCCGCCGGGATGTTCGGCGGCGCGCACGGCCCGCACTTGGACCGGCGGTTGCTGCGGGCGCCAGGGCGTGCTTCGCGCCCCAAGAAGCAGTTCATCTGCAAGTTCTGCAACCGCCAGTTCACAAAAAGCTACAATTTGCTGATCCACGAACGCACGCACACGGACGAGCGGCCCTACTCGTGCGACATCTGCGGAAAGGCCTTCCGACGCCAGGACCACTTGCGCGACCACAGGTGAGTCAGCGGTCTCGGCCCGGCGGGTGGCTTTGCGTGATTGTCATCGATCCCTTCTCGCTGCCTCTTTTTGTAACTCCTCCTTTTTCCCCTCGTGCATTTCCTACGCCCCTCATTAATTTCCAAACCCTTTCCTGATGTCCATTTCCTCATCTTCAATCCGCGTCATTTTTTACTTGTTTTGCAGCACAGTTTATTCCGAAGTGTTCAATTCCCCATCCGACAAATCTGTGTCTTGCTTTCAGTTCTCTGTCCTTTCTAAGTTATTCTAATGTTCAGTTTCTCGTCTGCAAAATTCACACTTTTTTCTCCTTTCTTCAGTCCATTCCTTGTTCTTTTTATTCTCTTGGAAAATTCTCTGAGTGATCTCTATCAAATATTTCGTCCCTTACTATCAACAGTTTATTTCTTGTCATCAAGAGTACTGTATCTGGAGATCTGGAAAATGTACAAATAAAACATTCAGTGACATTAATTGTGAAAACGATTATCATGTGCATCACTGAACGTTTCGTTTGTTCATCTTTGAGTCCTTTCTTTCTTGTCCAAGAGAATTCCCATTTTCTGTCCCATTCCATTTTTTCTATCCATACTTTTTTCTATCTAAACATCCGTTTATATCCTCTCATTTTGTTGTTCTTAAGTTTGCTGGATGCTGTACACTTTGAAGCCCATGGAATAAAGATTTACTTATATATTTAAATACATTTTGAAATGAAATGCAAACGATCGAAACAACAGTTGTTAGCTTTTCCAGCTTCTTTGTCCAGTTGTTAGCTCTTTAAAGTTTTCATTAGCTAAGAAAACAAGTTATTATTGTCATTGGCACACCCAAGTAGAGGGGGGGGCAGAGAGTTTCAGCCCATACCCCAGAAGCGAACGATTCATATTCAAAAATATAGCTTTTACTAAACTTTTGTACTAACGCAAGTCATTCAGTTCTCCTCTTCTCACATAAATTTTAACAATAAATCAACAATAAAAATGCATTCTATATTCAGCATAAATACAAAAATTCTGTATAAGAAAACATCAATTTGACTGGACACTGCCCCTGACCTCCCAAGAAAAATCCTGGGTGTGCCCCTGATTATGGTTTCAATTTCGTTGTGATATTCTAGTTGCAGTTAATTATGTCGTCACACACGAGTAATAATTTAACTGTAGAATGAAACGAACTTGTTGTTGATGTACAGCAAGAGTAGCGTGTGGGGTCTCGTGTTGTTTAACGGGACGCGATTCGTATCAACGCCATGGAGCGTTGCGCTACTGTTTGTGTTGCGATGTGTGGAGTGCTGCTGTGGGTGATATGTCCCGCGTGTAGATTTATGATGCCCTGTTTGCTGAAATGACTGAAAGCTGATACCACATAAGTAGCGTATTGCTGGATTTTCTCAGAAGTAAGAGAGAATCCTCTAGAATCATTGTGGAGTCGTAGAGCCAGTAATAGCATTTCGGCTAGTAGAATTTTTCCAAATATTTTTATAATTTGATCAAGCTGAAATTGGTGTACTGAAATTAAATAAGTGATATGTATCTGGTAATGATAGTTAGAATGTATTCTTTTATTTTTCGAATAGACACTTTCAGGTTTCTATAACGCAAAATGTTCTTTTCCGGTAGTCATAAAGCTGGTGATTCCAATGCACGGGACACAACGAACTTGTATTTCTACTCTGTGAATTCCCACTTCAGACACTAATTCATTTAATACGAAGTACATAGCGTGTTTTTTTAGAAAAAAATGTCATTCTTACAACAATAAATGTATGACAACAACTCTCCCATAAATATCACTAGGGGGCGGATTTTGATGACCTGAAACTTCGCCAAAAAAGAAAATGCTCTTAAAATGCTTTAAAAATGCCCTAAAAACAAAGAAAAATAACGTAAAATATGTGATCAAAACCATTTCAGATGCCCAACTCAAGTTGTTAGATACGTTACTGTTGTAATCGAGGCTGCTTCTATTCGTTCGAGTGAATTCAGCTTTAAACTTTTGATTTGGACTGTTCTTTTCCAGGAAATATCTGTCTTAACTTGTCCCGAAATCGATTGAACTGACAATGGCGCGGATAGGCGTCACAGAAACCTTACGTTACAAACTCACAACGGCTGACATTACAATTTCTGAGCGAAGAAATCGAATAGGTTACCAGGGATTCTGTGGAGATCATTGGTGGTATCTCCTAAATATTATTGGAAGCAAGTATTATAGAAATGATATTAAAATCGATGAAATCAAGTAAAATGGATTAAAAATGTCAGAAAAGGGTAGAAAATTGGCTGATAAGTAAAATCGGCCAAAATTGCATAATACATAAAAATTGGTCATTTCCTTTTGTCATAACATAAAATTAATTTCTATACTAAACGTCTATAGTTCTAATGTGAAAAGAAAGAAAATCATTCATATCATTAAAGTCCGCCTCTTAGTAATCGCCGATGGTGGTTCGGTGATCTCTATACTTTTGGACTAAATGTAATATTATCTGATTATTTTTTTATTAAATTATTCTCATCATTAGTTTTATACAATTATACGTTTATGCCTTTTATTTCATATACGTTTGAAACGAGAATCATGTAGAACAGGCGAAAGAGACACTGAAAAATATCAATCTGACGATAGCAAGGCGATACTAGAATCATGATGCATTAAAATGAGCAGGTCACAACTGTGAAGATGATTGCAAAGAGCTGCTATAATGAATGTGACAGGGGTTACACCTGCGGCACTATTGTAATGTCAAGTTGATATAGTGCTGGTGGTGATAGACGCACGGAGGCTGAACGACGCGTACGGTATGTCACGATCTCTTATCGCATTGGCAAATAGTTGCAAAATGCACGAACACCATTACTCGTACGTTGACGTCAGTTTACTACGAACCAGAAAAAGATCCTGTTCCAAACGACTCGCACACGTGCTTCGACGTTTTGGCGCACCCAGAGTACCAGAATGGAAGTTGAATCCAGGTAGCGGGTTTCTCACAATTTTTTCCGATTTCTTGCAGAACTCGAAATACGTCACGTGGTTGTACAGACCGTGTGCCCAAAGAATCAACATACACTCCCGTGCTTCGCAAATCAGGCACACGTGCTTAAATGGTTCATCTCCGTCTCCAAAAGGTTATTGCTAGTGGTTTTACAACCCGGTACATTAAGAAAACCCGTTTCTAACGTCAACACTAATACTTATTGCATAAAACTTGGTTCCACATCTGGCGAAGATAAACTCCCTTCATATAACTGGAAGCCTCCTCGTGTCCAAAGAACTTGTGATACTTAAAGAACAGTAATAGGACGCATATAGATATGCTGAGGTGGCTCATGGCATCAATGATATCTCTGCTGTGCATCTGACTGGAAGGTCCTAGGCTTCGAGTTTCCACTGTGTCAGAAGTTTTGACACTACCCAGAAAGCTAGATAGAATTGAGCCGCTGTTTGGACGAGAAGTCTTCTGGTCAGTTGCTCTGATCGGTAGTTTGCCGTGTTTTTTCCGATCAGCATCAGGCGAATGCTGGAGCAGTACTGTAACAATCGGACCACAGGTCGCACGCGTCCTTTCCTTCCTCTTCCTTTTCCTATCTTCACCCCTTACAGACACACTTGCATGCAATACACTTCCACAAATGTCAGGAGATCAGAGCTTATCCTAGCTGGGGCGATGACCCACTGAGGCGGAGATATATAGATGAGAAAACCTTTCAGACCGACGTGCAGTTCGGCGCCGGATCTGACCATCCAGTTGGGGAAGGGCACCGTCACTTCCTGTGATAAAAACATGCACTACACTTACGAATCTAATGAACATAGCTGTTGATGCGCCCGGAATCATTAAATACTCAATTAGCATCTGCAATGTTCCAAGTAGTGAAACAGTACCGGAAGCCTCATGACCGCCAGTGACCTTAAACTCTCGAGTAGGTAAAGAGGATTGGGGTGATTAAATGGTTCATCCCGATTACCACACACTCATTCTTAAAGTGGTTAAAAAACCTGTCGTGTCGAGGTAATCTGTTGCGAACTTGAACCCCGAACAGTGTACAGAATAGTTTTACTCTACTTACTACTACAGGGTCAACACTTCTCTCATAGTTGGAAATCCCCTCCTTTTAAAGGTATCACATACACTTGGTACGACCGCACGGTTCATCTCGATCTTGAAGCCTTATTGCTGACGTGATGCGACAACCTGTCGACCCGATTTGCACGCTTGCTTCGGACGAACGATTCGAATTCTTTTTTGCGAACTTGCAAATGCGCCGTGCGGCTTCTGGAACCTCACGCTTCGCTGCACACACCGAAACTCGAGAATCGTTCACCAAAAGGAATCGTGTAAATCGGGTCGTCGCGTCCAGACAACCTGCTGCGAACTTTAACGGGAAGGGGATAGGACAAGGAAGGGGAAGGAAAGATGGCGCGCGGTTCGTGGCCCGTATGTCAGGGTCCTGCTCCAATATTCGCCTGGTATTGATCGGAGAAACCGCGGAAAAGTAGCGATCAGAGCAGCCAACCGCTCGAATTCATCACCAGACAACAGCTGAATTCGATCGAGCTATGAAGCTAGTGTGAAAATCCTACCACCGCCGGGCGTGGAAGCCTGAGACCTCCCGGTCAGAGGCACTGCAGTGACATCAGTTGATGATCTGAGTCACCGGTTGGTTTAACCGCTTTGAAATATCAAATCTATTAGGGATACCGATCCCCTTGGCAACCCCTGATGTTGAGTAATGTTGTTAATGAAAAGTACACTTTCAGAAATTTCTGCATTCCTTTTAATGTAAAGTACATTACAGTAATTATCATGTACGTACATTAAACTTAATGTATACGTACAGGAACTTTAATGTACGCGACCCTTAAATTTAATGTAGGCAAGTAAGTTAACAGTCGTACATTAAATCCACATTGATATTCATTTAAGCATTACATTTAATGTTCAGGTACATTTATCTACATTTAATGTACAAGGTACATTAATATTCATTTACAGTAGTACATTAAATCTGCATTAAATTTAATGTTATCTGACATTGTAATGGTGCTTCAACACCACATACTCCCTCGGCTGAATTCACCCTAGTTATCTAACTGGTGCCGAAAATCCGGTATCGTCGGGGTTCGAACCCTAGGCCTTCCATGTCAGAGTCAGCGACAATCCCGGCTCCGTGCCTGTGAACTCGTCCGTCGCAAGGAAACGTGTAAGTGGGGCCTCCGCGTCCAGACAACCTGCTGCGAACTTGAACTCTGCGAACGGCGGCGGGTGGCGCGGAGCGGCCGTGATGCAGCACTTCTCCGCCCTCACGCGCCGCATAAGCGCGCTGCAAACAGCGCTAGCGCCTCGCGGGCGGCGGCGGCGGGGACAGATTTACGACGCGCGCTTTCATCGCGATCATCACACCGCCCCGCTCCGCCCCGCTCCGCCCCGCGCCGCATCGTTCATAAACACGCGTTGCGTAACTCTGTCGCCGCTGACATTCTCCGGCGCCAGCGCTGCTGCCGTGTCTAGGAATAGGAAAAAAACATCGATGTTTTTAAAGTATCGATATATTCGAACAGAAACATCGATATTATAAAATCATTGTTTAATCGATATTATAACATCGATATAGAGAACTTATGGGTGTCAAATTGCGTATTTTTGAACGTTTTCGCGAATTGCAAGAAAACGAGGCTTCAGATCGAAAAATGATCTTCAGCAAAGTGATCGGCATGAAATATTCAATTAGGACGACCACGCGATAAAACAGTCGCGCGTGCACCCGCGCCCCCCTCCCCCCTCCCATCACCTGATTTAGACCCGCCCGCCACGGGCAGCGTGTGGTTATGCCACTGCCCCCTGCTTACGCTGGACAGTTATCCGCGTGCGGTACGGTGCTTTTCCGAGTATCATCCGAGGGGCTGGTTTATGTCCTGGTTTCTGGAGAAGTGGTTCCCAATCGATATTGTAACTTTCGATTGATTGATTTTTTCGTGTTTTCGGGCGCGTCAACGGCTTTGGTCATTAGTCCCGTTAGTGTAGTGCATGTTTTTTTCGCGGGAGTTGGCGATGATCTTCCCCCGCTGGATGGCGAGATCCGGCGTCGACCTACCGTCGGCTAGTGGGGTTTCCCCCTAACCAGGACTTTCCCATCAGCGGGGCACCGCCCCAGCCGGGACAAGCTCTAAGCCCCCGACCGAAATCCCGGAATATGTGGTAGTGTAGTGCATGTTAGTGTAAGTGTGTGTGTAAAGGGAGAGGATAAGACAAGGAAGAGGAAGGAAAGATCGCGCGCGGTCCGTGGCCCGTTTGGGAGGGTACTGCTCCGGCATTCGCCTGGTGATGATTGGAGAAACCACGAAAACTACCGATCAGAGCAGCCGGCCACTAGAATTCTCCTCCAGACAGCGACTAAATTCGATTTAGCTGAAAAGCTAGTGTCGAAAATCCTGCCGCCGTCAGGACTCGAACCTAGGATCTCTCGGTCAGAGGCGCTGCAGTGGCATCAGTTGATGCACTAAGCTACCGCTCCGTCTGTAACTTTCGATGTTTTAAGATCTACTAAATATTTGTTCAGAAACATCGATGATTAAAAAAAAATTCTCTTTGACATAAATAGAATTTCACTATTTGTTTTTTTGGGGCTTGCTCGCAATCAACAGCCATTGACAACTGTCACTGTCGTCGACGCTCAGGTTGCGCCAAAATGTTTGCTTCCTCCGGTGTTGTTACATTTTTTATTTTGCATATGGTGATATCGTAAAACGGCAATTTGAACCTTGACTACGTAGAATATTGATTAGAAATTTGTTTTGTTCTGTCTGGGGGGGCTATTAACTCCGGTGGGCACCTATGGGTCTTTATCTTCTCTCCCCGCCGACGCACATGTACGCCGACAGGCTGACATCCGGATCCAGACGGAACCGAGTTTGCCCTCACGGCAACCTCCCCATACAATGACGGAGTAAGGGCCGCCCTACTAGTTCATAGCTCCTAGCTATCCAGGCTAATGCCGGAGTCAAAACAATGCGCTACTCACATGTGTCGGGAACAAGTTCACTCCTCCTTACTTTCAGTTCTGGGCTACGACCACGACGAATCCAAGAGCCCAGCTGGGGGCCACCCGAACTAAGATCCAGGCGGCATGGGGCCACCGACCTGCCTCCCCACTGTCTACACTTTTGGGCTAACGACGTGGGTATCGCCGGAACCTGGGCAACCTGACGGAAGGTTTCAATTTCCCGCCGGACTTTTATATGTGGATTCCAGAGCATTCCGAAGAACGTCCTTCACCCAATCCTGCTCAAACGTAGCCTAACTTGTGCGTAACCAGGCATGCCCGGCTATCAGGAGCTTAGCACCGCCTTCTCACTGCCTACACCTTTAGGCTAACGACGTGAGCGACGCCGCGAGACTCGGGGTTCGGGTGGTCGTCTACAACACTCCACCATAAACCACGACAATCTACGCCATCGTGATTCCCCCCTGCTGGGGATCTATCAAAGTATGGATGTATCGATGTTTTGCTAAAATTTGCCATTTCTTCCCGCACCACACCGTTCATAACCACGCGTAGCGTAACTCTGACGATGCCAACGCTGCTGTTGGTGTCGCTGTCATTACCCGGGGCTAGCGCCCCTGCCGTAGCCGTTCCTGTTGCCGCTGTTTCTATCATCACGAATTCGCCACTGTTGACCTTACTCGCAGACGTCTTCACCACGATCTGCCCAACGTTGCAAATTGGAGTAGAATAATCTTTAATGCTGCTGTCATTACCGGTGGTATGAGCATTGCCGTATCCATCTTCGCCTGTTTATATCAACTGAAATTCGTCACTGTTGGTTTTGGGGAGTTTTGGCGAGGCATAGTGGATAACAATCGACTGCATCTTTGATTTACGCATGCGCCATCTCGAAATGGAACTCACAGTAATAGTGGAGTCCGCTATTCCGGCGGGATTAGCGGGCTACTTATTTCGTAGGGAAATCAAACACATAAACTGATATAAACAGATCAGTGGTTGCTGGGTAGCTCTTGTCAAAAAACTGCGAATGAAAATGTGGTATTATGAGAGTTCAGTGCGCTCTATGGAGTAAAGTTCGGAATATCTTTCATTTCGACCTAAACGTTTGCGGATCACCTTTTTCTCGACTTCACCCGCTATTGATATCGATACGGCTGTCGATAGGTGTATCGTTTCGCCATGCCAAGGCTCCCTTTCAACAGCCTTCTGCTTAACATTACTAACACGTGTTGCTTAATCTTTGGTCTCGTCTCTTCAGTGAACACCGTACTGTCAGTCCTGTCGCTGTGACTCTGTTACTTATTTCTAAATTTGTTAATCACGCAACTGGTGACTTCGAAGCTGTGTCCGCAATCTTGTTCTTTCGTCCAGTGCCCTTGCCAAGGCCATTTCCTTGTTGCTGTTCTACTGGTGGTGATATCTCTGCGATATGCATCTCCAATACCTCTGTCTATTTTCATATTCACTACTCCGCCACTGTCGACCTTGTGCCCAGACATCTTCAACGCGCTCTCCGCAGCTTTGCTATCACGCGTTGCGTAACCTCTCGTTGCTTCTGCAGTAGGTGCAGCTGTCGTTACCAGCGGTAGCGTCTCTAACTTATCCCGCTGTCTTTCATTTCTAATTTCGCCACTGTCGGCTTTCATAATAGACGTCTTCTCATTTATTTCTGCCCTTGCTAGAGCCATCTCCATTACTGGTAAAAGTTAACGAGCTGCTTGCTGTGAAGAGCACTTTCTGGCTCTTTCTGAATACCGCCCTCGCGTTCCCTTGCTCTATGTTTATTATTGCTTATGCTACAGGTGACTTCAGCGCTTACGTAAGTAATGTTGCCCCCTTCGCCCCGTGCCATTGCACTCGACACCCCATCATAGCCAACGCGTTCCACGTGAAGCCATCACTTGCTGCGGACGTAGGTGCCGCTGTAGTTACAGTTGAATGCGTCGCATAGGTACCCTGTCAGAAATAGGTATACAGAAATGTAGAAATAGGTCGCATAGGTACCCTTCCTCATTACTTTAATGTAAATTACATTAAATGCAATTACTTTAATGTAAATTACTTCAATGTAAATTACATTAAAGTAATTCATGAATGCACATGAAATTTAGTGTACACATGTATATTAGGATGGAAGAGTCACAGCTTTATGGTCAAATCTGGAAGGAATCAATGAATGATCTCGATGGACTGGTGATAATACATGAGATGAATGATGATACGCAGGGAAAACGAGAGAACCTCTACATTAAATAAACACTGATTTTAACATTTGTATTAAATTTAATAGGCAAATATATTTAGCTATTTTAATACACAAGGTTACAATAAGTTTCATGTACAATACATTAATCAGTATGATATTTAATGACATTTCTGACAGTGTAGAGTTCGTGTGAGATATCAAGGACCTTCGGCCGCAATCTCGACGTACGCATACATGTACCCAAAAGTGATGTGCTACTTGAACTGCGCATACGCAGAAGAATGATATTGCTGTCCATTGCTGTTCGCTTCTCTGCATTTAGAGTTACCTGTACACTCGGTGACTGTTCCAGTGTGACATAGACACAAAAAGGGTGACACTGCGCGTGACTTGTAGAGCCTTCAACGCATACTACCGCTGTTCAGAAAACGTTGGTTGCGTAATGCGAGCTAGTGATTGTAATCGCCCAGAAACTGATTTTGGCTGCGATAGTAATTTGTTTCTTTGTTGTATTTTTCGTCTGCTTTCATACAAGAAATGTGAATGCATTTTTTTGTGCCAAGGCTTCGTTTTCTAAAAGCTAGGAAGTCAATGTTTATGGCAGCATTCAATGTAGTCGTTTTCCGGTGGGAGAGACCTGTATGGGGAGACCCCTAAGTCAACGTGTGGGTCGGTTTAGGATCTCACCATTCAGTGGGGGAACACCGCCACCATCCGTGATAAATCACACACTACACTTATTATTCTATTGACCATAGCAGAAGACGTGTCCGGAAACACTAAATAATCACGTAAATCCAGTTACACATGCAATTAGCGAAGAGGACAACAACGCCACTTCCCATGTTAAAGCACGCACTACACTTTTGTTCTATTGACCAAAGCAATGACGAGCCCGGAAACACGAAATAATCACGTGAATCAACTCACATTTACAATTAATGGGGGGAGGACGAAGCCACTTCCCGTGATAAATCACAATATACTTCCATTCCATTGACCAAAGCAGTTGACGCCCCCGGAAACATGAAATAACCAATCACGTAAATCTACTCCCATTTGCAATTATCGAGGGGGAAAACACCGCCACCTCCCGTGATAAATCACGCACTGAACTTAAGCTTCTATTGACCATAGCAGAAGACGCGCCCGGAAACAAAATGATCACGTAAATTCTCTTACTTCTGCAATTAGTGGGGGACAACAATTCCACTTTCCGTGATAAATCACGCACTACACATAAGGTTCTATTGACCATAACAGTTGACGCGCCAGGAAACACGAAATAATCACTTGAATCCACCCACATTTGCAACTACGATCAAGTTTTTGGGGCGTTTTGGACGACAGCGCGGCGCGGCATGGCGCATGCACCGCTACTGCCCGCCGCACGCGTGCGTCCGGTCGGCCGACCGGCCGGCCGCCACGCGCGCGCGCACGCCCGTGCGCCCGGGTCGAGGTCACGGCTGGCGCGGATTGTCAAAGGACGCGGGCGCGCGCCGGTCGGCCGGCCGGCCGGCCAGCGAAAATTACAGGGTGCCGCCGCACCACGCGATAAAACAGTCGCGCGTGCACCCGCGCCCCCCTCCCCTCTCCCATCACCCCGCCCCTCTCCCTCTCCGCTGTTCCGCGACGGGGCAGCCTGATTTAGACCCGCCCGCCACGGGCAGCGTGTGGTTATGCCACTGCCCCCTGCTTACGCCCGACAGTTATCCGGCGTGCGGTACGGTGCTTTTCCGAGTATCATCCGAGGGGCTGGTTTATGTCCTGGTTTCTGGAGAAGTGGTACCCAATCGAGGTATAATGGCTGCGCATTAAAGCAACCACTATTGATTATTAAGAGTGTGATTCTCTCTGATGGCTCAGCGGCTGAGGTGGCTCAGGGAATCTACTGATGTCACTGCTGTGCCTCTGGCTGGGAGGTCCTGAGGTTTCAGTCCCGACGATGGCGGATTCTCGTCACTTGCTATAAATGACAGGCCGAATACAACTGCTATCAACAGGAGAATTCTATCGGCCGGCTGCTCTGATAGCTAGTTTTTCGTGGTTTCTACGATCAACACGAGGGGAAAACCGGAGCAGTACCGTAACAAACGAGCCACGAACCCCGCGCGATCTTTTTTTCCTCTCTCTATCCTCACCTCTTACACGCACTTACATTCACATTCACTACAGTACCACTTATGTCGGGACCTCAGCCAGGGGATTAAAGCGTATGCTCATCTGGGGGGAGATAACTGGAAGACGAATTCTCTGCAAACCGTCGTGGTGGTCGTGCCAGATCTCACTAGCAAGCGGGAGACGAATATAGCAATTTCCCATATAAAGCACTTACTAGGTCAAGGAGACTACTGACCAAAGCAGATCACGTGCCAGGAATCAATCAAACAAATGCCATGGCGCTACAGTCAGAATTCATAGTGGACACTTAAAATAACTGTACTACCCACGCACGTTTTTTTCAGCCCTCGCTTCGCTAGTTGCAAAAGGAGTGGGAGGCGTGGTTATTTTGACAAAAGGAATTTTACATCCAATTTGTAGTTCATTTTTCGGCGCAAAATAGTTTCTATTAAACAGGTGTGAAGATATCTGGTTATAAAATTTTGTCTACAACGCTTGCTGCTATCATTTATTCTTAATTCAAATAAAGTTGGCAAAGGGGTAGGAGCAGGTATTCCGGACAAGGAAACGTGCGCGATTAATACCTAAGGTGTCCGATTTTTAGGGCCGAAGTGGTAGTCTTCATTTATGGAAGGAACTCTTGAATAAGCGATTGCTTCATACCTTTTGAGGTCAGTATTTCACTTATAATTCATACGTACCCCAAACGAGTTTTTCCTTAATGTGATCGGAAAGGTAGCGACGTATCATTTGTTCTTCATATTTCGTGGTTAAATATCTGTGGAGTATACACATACCCAATTTTTCAAACACCGAGCCTCCAATTTGACTTACGTGCATTCGTGTCATTTCGTAATTGTACAAACTTTGAACATGCTTATGAGTACCCTTTCGTAGTACGATTGATGTGTTGCGTGTTAAACTCAAAATATTCCACGAAATGTCATCTTTTTCCAAAACAAAAGGGGAGCGCCATGTAAGAACCTAACCCAAACAGATAAAGAAGAGGCTAAATGAAAAACGGTGCGTTAATTTTCGAGTAATGATGTTAATATATGTAACTCGTATAAAGTTTGATAAACGGCTTCTCTCCACTTAAAATGCATGCCGTTTGCTATTGAATTCAGTTACGTAAAAAATCAGATTCGTCAGCTTCATTATAAATAATGACGAATTAAATATATTTTCTATTTGTAAAGTCTGGTCAGGCTAACATTATAGTCATTGCATTTTTAATAACGAACAACAATTTACGAAAATTTCGATTATAAATTCGGTAGCCTGTCTGTTGCAAAATGCTGTCTTTAATTTTGAATTTCAATTTTTTCTCCTCCCCTCTTCCATAAGAATATTTTCCGGATGCATTTTCTCAATACCTGGCTAAACTAAAATGAACTCGCAACGCGTACTGATCCACGCTGAGCTCCTCTTTCCCATGTCCCACGCAGAGGAGCACGCGCGGTCGCTCCCAGCCATTCTTTGCCGCTTTCTACCTCCGCCGCGAAGCGCCGTCACACTCCTACGCTCCCACACTGCCTTGCACTCGCAGGCTGCGGTCGGGCGCCCTCCTTACCCACTGGTCGCTCCCTCTTCATTAGCCTCTTTGCCGGCCACCGCCTCGCGCGTTAACACTGGCCCGGCGGACGCCCACACACGAGGAGTTTGGCTTTGGTTTTGAAAAAAGTTAAGCAAATGGAGAAATTGAACACGGAATACGAGTATAACTACTGTTATTATTATTATCACTTTAGCATTATTATTACCATTATTATATTATTTGCATGACATTTATCTTATTTATGTAATTAACTGACACCGGGATAATTGCAGCTTAAATAAATTTATCTTTATCTTTATCAATACTCGAATGTGAAAGGTCGGATACTCGCCGTCAACTTGGAAATGCACGAGTGAATCTGTCGTATTAAATTATAATTTTTTTGCCAAGGTAAATTAAAGTAATTATCTTAACGTCTGCAATGTTTAGAATCAAAATTGCTCGCCCTCCTTACCCACTGGTCGCTCGCTTTTCATTAGCCTCTTTGCCGGCCAGCGACTACGCGTTAACGCTCGCCCAGCGGACAAATAGCAGCGACGCCCGAACACAGGTTTCGCTTTTGTTTTGGAAAATTGTTAAGCAAATGGATAAATTGAACACGGAATACGAATGTATTCGAATGCGGAATGCATTTGAAATATTGCGTTGGTCAGCGTAAAGGATGATTTACGTCAATTGCGGAGGTTGAAGGTCGAAATTTCGCCGCCAACTTGGAAATGCGCGAGTGAATTTGTCGTATTAAATTGTAATTTTTTTTCTTTCTTAATGACAACAATTTTACAATCTTACAATCTTAATACTTACAATCTTAATGACTACAATTTTTGGAATCAAGTTACTTGTCCCGGCTGGTGCGGTGGCTGATGCTGGGGAGAGATATCTGATTGGGTAAAACGCAGCAAGCCGACGTATTGGTCGACGCTGAATCTCGCCAAACAGCAGGGGAATATCAGAGACACCCCCGTGATAAACACACGCATTATACTTACGAGACTAATGACCTGAATAGACTATGAATAGACGGGAATGACCTGAATAGACGAGACTAATGGATTTTGTGTTGACGCGCCCGGACACACGAAATAATCAATCAACAGAAGCAAATTCGTTCGCCGCTTCATCAGCCTCTTGGTCATTTGGTCTTGGTTTGGTCATTTGTCAGTTTGGTCTTTGGTCATTGGTCTTGAAGCCATTTCACTTCATTAGCCTCTTGGTCGTTCACTGACGTTAAAGTTTGCCCGTCAGACAAACAACAGCTACGCCAGGACGCAATGCTTTTTTGTTGACAAATAGCTAAAGCGTGTGGATAAATGGAGCATGTGTGGAATGTGCATATTTAATTAAGCAGAAAACCTTTAGTAGTACCCTGCATGTCAGCTTCCAGAGATTAAAGAATTCTAAAAGATCTTTGCTGGAATAATTCAAAAGAAAAAACGACTGGGCCTCCTAAATCTCTTGTAGAATCCACTTTGGAAAACGCCCTGTAGAGTGCGTGGTTTCAGTGGGTTTCATGGCGGAAATAGTGACCCTATCAGAATAAAATGGGTTTACTGTTTAAAAATTCAAGTTTATTAACCTTAAAAATCAGCCGAGTCATTTACTTTTGAAGCTCTTTGCTCCTGGTTGTCAATACAAAATCAGTAATCACCAAAATTATAATCGTTCTGCTTGAGAGTCTGCCATGAAAGATCACTAATCACACCGTAAGTGAAGCCTTGACCTTACTATTTTCTGTTAGTATGACCATCTTCCCTCCCCAACATCAACATGGGGGCGTGGCTTTTAGTTCGCGAAGAGTCCTGCAGAGCGTGTTGTTTGAAGTGGAGCGGGCGACGTCCTCTGGTGAGTTTCCGGGCGTAGGAAAACACCTGATCCACTCTGATTCACCTGATTTTATACTTTCAGTTTTTATACTCCAACCCTTAAAAATCAGTTGAGTCATTCACTTTGTGAAACTCTTTCTTGTATGTACATATATATATATATATATATATATATATATATATATATATATATATATATATGGGTAAATAAATATGTGAGACCAATAAAAATATTTGGCTAAATAAAATAAATATCCTTATAGTAACCCTCTAATCAGTAATCGCCAAAACGTGACCCGTTCTACTTTTGAGTGTACCATGATCACCAGACATCGTAAGTGACTTCTTGATGTTACTATTTACAGCTTGCCCATTTTTTGCTGTTATTACAGCCCTCATCTCTCCCCGATATTAATATTGGGGGCGTAGCTTTTACTGTTTTACTGTTTTTGCCGTACTATTTACTGTTCGACTGTACTTTTCTACCACCATCTTTACTCTGCAACATCAACGTGGAGGCGTGGATTTTTTGAGTTTGACTTATAATTTACTGTTCGACTATTTACTTTTCTACGACATCAACATCGGGGGCGTGGCTTTTAGTTTGCCTTACTATTTACTGTTCGACTGTACTTTTCTACCACCATCTGTACTCTGCAACATCAACGTGGAGGCGTGGTTTTTTTGAGTTTGACTTATAATTTACTGTTCGACTATTTACTTTTCTACTTCAACATCGGGGGCGTGGCTTTTAGTTTGCCTTACTATTTACTGTTCGCCTGTACTTTTCTACCACCATCTTTACTCTGCAGCATCAACATCGGGGGCGTGGCTTCTAGTTTGCAAAGCGCCCTGCAGAGCGTGTTATTTCAAGTGGAGCAGGCGACGTCGTCCGGCGAGTTTCCCGGCGAAGAAATCGCCGTTCGGCCGCCCGGTCGGCGCGCGGTCGGTCGTGGGAGCAAAAGGCGATCGGCCGCTCAAATTGCCTCGCAGCAGCAGCAGCGGCGGCGGCGTTAGGAAAGTGTCGTTTCCCAGAATGGGGGCGCCCGAAGATCGTGAGCTCGTACGCCGCCTCGTGGATGTAGGTGGACCTGTGTTTCTGCGGGTGCAGGAAAGTTTTGCTACACTGTCACAAATTACATTAAATTTAATGTATGTTTAATGTACGGCTGTACATGAATTTTAATGACCTTTTTCATTAAAGTGAGATCAATGTACATGTACATAACATTTAATGCTTAAACTCAAATCAATGTTGATTTTATATACGACTGTTAATTTACCCGCATACATTAAATTTAATGTACACTTTCATTAAAGTTAGTGTACGTGTACATTAAAATTAATTTACGTATCTGAAAATTATTTTCTTGTACTTTTACATTAAGCCCTTGTTGATGCCCTTGTTTGTAAGTCACCCAGAGTATTTAGTACATTATATTATTAAATTAACGAGGTGTTTCTGGCAGAAATTTTTATATTTTTTTTGGTATACACATAGAAGTTCATAATAAAAAGAAAATTTACGAAGAAATCAGTTACCTGGCCTCCATCTTTGGGCTTGAAAAAGTTTGGATAGGAAATTCAATACATATTTTATTATAAAGATGTCTATAATGTTTATTATGAAGATAATATACGTCTGTGATACACTTAGATAAGAAGAGGCCAATAAAAGTCATAAAATGATTTCCTATAGTATCTTCTCATAATGATTATAAAACTCTTATATAATAAACGAAGATATAATGTTATGTCTGTTCTTTATTGACCTTTTCTTATCTACATATTTTATTAGAAAGAGCAGGTTTTATTATCTGATTAAAACGTAACGATTCACATTATGCAGGAAAGACAGTTATTCACAGCCTTTCACCATTTCAGGCGCAAGGAAAACTTTCAAAAATTCGTTTTTTTCTTCCAGAATAGTATTCTTGTAGAATTCTTCCAGAATAATGAATAGAAGGATTTTGGTAAAACAATCAACTGATTCGTCTTATAGAGAATCATATGAGTTATTTATTCCATCACTAGGTGTCTTAAAAACCACTAACCTATTGAAAGTGTATTATAAAGCACGTTTTTTCGGAATTATCGTGAAATATTGTGGAAGGATCCTGTATATAATGGTCAGTTCCCGAACATTTGGCCGAGACGCGTCAAATGACAGGTCATTTCCACCGAAAGGGGTCTACCTATGAATAATGGACGGACACACGTAGGCTAATTGTTACTAATATATGTAGGATTCCGTGCCCATTGCATTTGACTAATTACAGAAAACACAATTACAATGTCTGTTAAATTCATTTTCAATACCTTTTAAACCTCTATGTGAGGAGGCAAAAAAACTGAGCTGTCTTATTGCCACGACGCTTAATTAAGTGGAGCAATAGTGTAATGTGGGGAAGAGGAAATGGGAGCAGCCGAGAAAACCGCGGTCCCATTTTTCCCTCCATTTCACATGAATCACCCGGGATGTGAACCCCGATCTCTGCGGTAGATTAATTAATGATTTCTGGCGAGTCAACGGCTAAAATCATTTATCCCGTATATGGAATGCGTGTTTTTTTTTATCGGGGGAAGTGGCTGTTATCATCTCCCGCTGGATGGCGAGATCCGGCGCCGATCTAACCGTCGACTTGCGAGGTTTTCCCTAATCAGGTATCTCCCACCAGCTGGGGAATGGTACAACCACTACATGAAAAGTCGCGAACCGCGAGATTTCCATACCTATAATTTTCTGTAAAGAATTCAGAACTAGGCTAGTCTGACTCTGAAAATACAATTGCTTTTCTGCTCCACCACTGTACATTCCAAGATCTACCTTAAAAGCGCAAACACGTTTGCAATACAGATAGCAATCGTAGTTATTATTCCACGTAGAAACACGCAAAGATAAATTACCGCGACTATGTTAACGCATGTGAGAATAATATCCTCCAAATATTTAACAAAGATTTCCGAGAAGTTAATTTGCAGTTTTTAATTAGCATTCACAGTCACGCTACTGCGTTTTATCTTCGCCAGAAATCGCATCAAAGGGTCCCGCTTCGCCGTCATCTTCAGGAAACCACATTAAGAGGGGGTGGGGGTTGTGGTCGCCGGCTTCCAGTGGGAAGTAGCTGACGCGTATCACCATAATGAACGACCACGCGGAGATCTTTCCGCAGTTGTGGTGAGCATGGAAGCGGGGTGCCTTCATATCTCGAGGCCCCTTAACCATGACTAAACTGTGTCCCCCCCCCCATTAATACTCCAGAATCCAAAGTCTGTATGAAAATAAATTATAATCTATTCAATTTACAAACATCCAAATCAAGAACACAATATATATATATATATATATATATATATATATATATATATATATATATATATATATATATATATATATATATTTTTTTCATATTCAGGGGAAAGATACACCTTAACCTTAAAAAATTCTATATTTGAAAACTTTTTTCCTGTGCATTAATTATTATGAAATATTTTGGAGAAAAAAAATGTATCGATATCTGCAATAGTTTTCGAATTAAGATATGTCACTGCGTCATGCATCTATTAGAGCAGTAATATAAGCAAAATTCATGAATTTAACTTCGTCCCTGGTTTTCCAAAATTACCGTTTTTATGATCCATTTCCCTTTGGACTAAAAAACTAATCATTAAAAAGCTAGGAAATTTTTGGGATGCATTGAAAAAAGCAAGTTAAAAGCAAATTGTTCCTTGCAGAAGAATGATACTGTATATTCTCCCTTAATGAGCTAATGGAGTACATTTTTATTGATAAAATTATTGGGCACCCAGATTCCAGTGATGGCACGAAGCACGTGCCCGCTCTGCTTATGTATTAACTCACTCACACATCGAAGAGGCGAGTGTTGGAGGTAAATAATCAAACAAACCTGACGATTTTCAAAGGTCGGGTTCTCGAAATACCACGTGTATCAAAATTATCTGTAAGTAGCGTTGTATTTTAATTATTCTGTGGCATAATATTTTTGATGAGGCGGCATAATGGCCTGAAGCAGAAATCTCAACATGGCCATCGTCGAGTTTCCACTGTAAGGTGTTTCTCCTAAGATATAATGATGATTACGATCAGTATGAAAGTGGAACAAAGGTGGAATTTTAAGAGGGAAAACGGGAGAATCCCGCGAAACTCGACATGAACACCGGAAATTCAACTCGGAACCATCTGGAATCGAACTCGGGCACCACTGATGGAATACAGCATTCGTAGGGAGTAGCGAATGGTAAATATTCCTTCTAACTAAAAGTGCATCACGCACAACGATTGATAGGTTTACATTTTTTCGTAGAAAATAATCTAACTTAAGTAGATAAGTAGAAAGTGCGGGTACAGAAAAACTGAGCCTGTGTAACGCGAAATAATGAAATGGCTAAGACGAACTTTTCTAAGCCTGGGAAGGGAAATGTTACGACGGACGCCAGCACAATTTTCCAACTGCCTCTTCTCGATCAAACTACAGCTTCCAATCTCAAAACATGTGCTAAACGATGGACGAAAATATAATATATAGAGTTAATGAATGAAGCTTGTATACATATTGCAAATACATGATGCAGGAGAAATAAAATTATGTAAAGAATATCAGTACATTATAAACTACGATATCTCTTTGCTTCCCGTAATATACTTTTTACAACGCTACAACCTCAGTAACTAATAATACTCGTTATTGAAATTATTCAATACTGGGCGACTAACGTGACTCGATCGATAAGAGTAAATGTCGACGTTAAACCTCTGTTAGAGGAGTTGCTAACTCGAATCGTGGACTGGGCATGTGGCATTATCTTTCGTGCAGTGTGTCAGGGAAAGCCTTGCGTTGTACTGACCCTACAGGTGGGAATTCTGCACGTGCGTTGCGGTGTAGGTTCAAGGCACACATGGGCGTGTTCACTGCAATAATAATATTAATAAGTATAATAGTGTAATTATTTTATCAAGTGCCGTTTTCAAAACGAGAAAATTGTCCTGTATCGTTCAATTAGTGAAATGAAACGAACAAAATGGATTGTTACATAACCTCCACAAGATGGACACGCCCTGCTGTGCTGCAGACTCAAACCAGTAACCTTTGGTTCTATGCAACATGGCTGTCGGCACAACCGGCCACACTACTTGGCTTCCAGATCAATTGAGAGATACTCATTAAAAAAGCTGTTCGAAGAATCTAATAATGATTTTAAATCATTGTAAGTCATTTGGCTGAACAATTTGCCTACCAACTGTTACTATAAAGTTACTGGGCGCTGCAAAGATCACCGGTTTCATTGTCATGAGAATGGTTTAATGTTTTCTTTACTTTCTAAAAAAGCTGCTTGGAGATAGAATAAGTGCATCATTACTATTTTGAAGGATTATTCTAAAAAATTTAGAAGTATGAAACCTTCTGCTAAACTTAACAACCTTCTTACAGTTTCTGACCACATTTTAACACATTAATATCAACATGTCAAAATGTCAATACGTAACACATTGACATGTTTGTGGAGTACGTAACATGGTGACTCCCACTGCGTTGGTCTAGATTGTCTACCCAATCACGCGTTAAAGGTGTTTAAAAACATTCGAGAAGGTGGAAACAAATTTTTTAAAATGTCATCCATGATAAAAAAAAACGTGTTTCACGAAACTGAAGTTCCCCTGCCTTCCCTGACTGCAATATTTATAAATAACTTCCCCGACTAACAATAGAGCCGACGCCACAGAACGAAAGCGAAAAAGAAGAAAGGAATGTTTATTTTCGGCTAGAGAACATTTGCAGTCCATTTCGTGAACTGACGTCACATTGCGGATATCCCAGTAGCTCCACTGCAGCCCTGGCTTTAGAGGCATGAGCTCGGGTCGCCCCTTATGCATGGACGATTGCATGTGCATTCATATCTCATTCATCTCTGCGACTAACAACTGTTGTTGCACTCACGGAATGCGTTTCTGATTTTTCTAGAGGCACGTTGTGTGCGCACTTCAAAGTAACTGGCAGATGGGGCATGTCACATGATCAATCGCCCGAAGTAATTATAAGAGCAAGTACTGATAAATTATTTGTAAATATTCTTTCCCATAGCTTATTAAATACTTAAGTTGTCGATAATTTATTTACATAATGAAAGGGAAATTTATAATTAAGACCACTTTGAGGAACACCTTAATATTACTTATTGCCTTTTTAAGTTAACAATAACCATCATCCTAAGTAGAGTTTTCCAGTCCCGAAGAATGGAACGGAGGTAAAACATTAATACTGTTACTATTATTATTATTATTACTATTATTAAAGCTTATTTTATTTCTCTGAGCATTAAACAAGCTCAGACCCGCACAAGAAAGTCGTTACACCGAAGCTCTTACGAAGAAAAAATAAACTAATTTCGGCAAACATTTGCGGCGCATTCCACCAGCTGACGTCACCTCGCGGATATCCCAGTAGCGCAACGCCAGCCAGCCAGCCAGCCAGCCGCACGGCTCAACAGGCGCACAGACGCCCGCCCGCCCACCCACCACCCAACCGCCCACCCAACCTCCCAGCCGCCCGTCCAACCACCAACCGCCAGCACGGTCGCCAGCCTGCCCGCCCGTCTAACTGCCCGCCCCGCCCCGCCCCTCCCCGCCCCGCCTCACCCACTTTGCCCTGCCCGCCCGCTCAGCCACCCGCTTTGCGCTCTCCCCGCCCCGCCCATCCCCGCCCCGCCTCGCCCGTCCCTCGCCCTGCCCTCAGCCACCCGCTTTGCGCTCTCCCCGCCCGGCCCATCCCCGCCCCACCTCGCCCTTCCCTCACCCTGCCCGCCCGCTCAGCCGCCCGCTTTGCGCTCAGCCGTCGCTCAGCAGCGCGGGTGTTCCCGCAGGAGCCGCGCGCGGGGGCGGGGCGGGGAGAGGGCGGGGCCGGGCGGGAGTGGGGTCACGCGGCGGGTCCCACGTTCGGGCGGGGTCGGCTGCACGCCTCCTAGCGGCAGCGGCTGCGGCGGCTGAGGCACATGGCGGAGGGGGGGTGTCGTGGCGCACAGTGGGCGGCAACTGTTCGTCGGGCGCACCAACAGAATGGCCACTTTCGGGAAAAGATGGAAAGCCGAGGGGAGAGAGAATCAGGAAGTTTCATTGCTGTGGAAAAGTCACGAGAAAATAAGGGGATTTATAGAACTCAGAGAAATTATGAGGAAGTTAGGTGAATTAGAAATCAGAGGGTATTGAACTGTAATACAGCGATAATTTTAGCTCAATTTTTTTTGAGAAATTATTGTTAATTTGTCCTGGCGAAGTCAGAGAGTATCAGGCTGACTTTAATATTTTTTACTTTAAATTACACATTTTATTGGGAAAATGTATTTTTAAGAGATTTTCTGAAAAACCAGAAATAGTCAAGAAAATTTGTTCCATGACATATTTCCTGTCATATTTATTTTATTTAGTTACGAATTTTTATTTATTTATGAAAAAATGGTACGGCATTAGCGAACTACAATTTGCAGTTAAAAACTTACAAAATTATAATAATAGAATGTTAATAACAAATAAAATAAACATTAATAAATCTGTAAAAACAAATAAAAATTACTAAATTAAAATAATGAGAATGAGAGCTGTGTACTTAATGTGAAGAGCAGTAAGCAAAATCCTGAGAGGGAACGTTAATGTAGGGACATAAACTCAATTCAAATTAATTCAATTCAATAAATTTCCAAAGGAAGAGAATTAACGAGGCAGGCGTCCTGAAACGGAAAGAACGTTGACTATGGAGATATAAGACTGCGAGACGCCTGCGTGCTTAATTCCTAACTGTTGTTCGTCTAGTAATATCTCTTTTGCTAATAGGTTATACGACCCCTAGTACTACAAAATAAGCGTTCCCAATTTATGGCTGAAATGGAGAAAGCAAACATATGGCTGAAATGTGGATCTCTTGATCTTTGGCGCTAAACGACATCCGCTGAATGTTTTCCAAAGAACATGCTGTAGAAGAATGATAAAAATATTAGGAAAAAGGGGAGGGAAAGGGGAAAGTGAAAGGAATTAATGAAAGGCAGAAGGAGAAGAGAAGGAAAAGAAGTCGGAAGTTGAGTATGGGAAGAAAAAGAAGAAGGTAGAGGAGCAAAATAGAGAAGATGAGACGAAAGGAAGGAAAAAGGAGAGAAGAGAAAGGGAAGAAAGAATAAAAGAGAAGAGAAAAAGGGAGGAGGAGGAAAAAAGGACGACGAAAAGAAGGAGAACGAGAAAGGGGAGGTGGAGAATGAGAAAAACAAGAAACGCAATGAAAGAATGGCCTTCCGCGGACGGAAGCAATACCTCTTTGGTTGTCCGACAGACGCCGCGTTCTAGGCGCCGGTGCCAACGTTTCGGTCACCATTCTGCGACCTTTCTTAGGACTAAATGTCTTTCCAAGAAGATATAGATAAGTAGAGCCCGGAAGTTCAGGCATTTATTTGATCAAAAATAGGCAGAAGAAAGGCACTTATTGTTACTAAAATAGCCAATCCATAAAGGCATTTACTCTAGCTAAAATATGGGTGAAAAAAGGCATTTAACAATGAAATGTAACATTAAAATGAATAATTTAAAAAAATAACAATGAAAATGATTCACATTTTTATGTTAACTCTAAAATTAAGAGTGAAAAAACGATTTTTTTGGTAATTTTGATTCCACATATCATCTGGCTTGATAGCTAGCAATTCAATTCACTCGTGACGCTATTTTTTCAAAAATATATTGTGGACTTCTTTTTGAAACTTAAAATGGCATCGGTGAAAACGTAATGATATTTTTCGTTCTTCGTGCAGTAAAATCTCCAGTACTCAGAAAGGTATTTCTTCCACGAAGAGCTGTTCTCAAAAGGGATAGGATGCCATACTCAAAAGTAGGAAGGGATTCTTCGTTAGTGAACAAGGCATGTCGGCATCAATGACAAAAAAATCAAAAATCGTTACTGATAACATTTTCCTTTATCATTTAAATTTTTAACACAGACTCTGCTTCCGCAGAAAGACAAAACACGCCCGTGCCATCCAAACATGCAGATATACAGCTTGATCGAGATAGGTGTCAGGAAAAAAAGTAAAATAATCACGTAATAGGCAGAAAAGGGCAAAGATTAGACAAAAAAGGCAAAAATAGGCATCAGAAGATAAAATAGACAAAAAGGCAAAATGAAAATCTACTAAAACAACTCTAGAACTACAATTAAGTGATTCCTATTGTTAAAAGTCGTAAAATTGTAACTAAAAAAGGGCATTTTGCCAAACTTCCGGGCTCTATAGATGACAAACGCATCGGCCTTTGTTTTACGTAATCCGGCCCACTGTGCGCCAGGAGCAGAGGCGGTGGCGGCGGCAGCACATGTCGTGTGGGCCGCGTCGCAGGCGGCCGTGGCGACCAGAGCGACCGAGTGGCGGGGGGAAGGAGTGCTCCTGGGGCTCTCACGAGCTAACGACTGTTTAATTGCGATCCGCCGCCGCCGCCGCAGCTTTCTCTCCCGGCCGCGCGCCCCGCGGGAGCGGCGACACCGAACGACGCCACCTCGCTCAGGCGTGTGCTCTGGAGCACCTCACTTTTTCCCTGCCCCGCTCTCGCTGACGAACCCCACTCCAGGGTGGACACCTCACTTTTTCCCTGCCCCGCCCTCGCTGACGAACCCCACTCCAGGGTGGACACCTCACTTTTTCCCTGCCCCGCCCTCGCTGACGAACCCCACTCCAGGGTGGACACCTCACTTTTTCCCTGCCCCGCCCTCGCTGACGAACCCCACTCCAGGGTGGACACCTCACTTTTTCCCTGCCCCGCCCTCGCTGACGAACCCCACTCCAGGGTGGACACCTCACTTTTTCCCTGCCCCGCCCTCGCTGACGAACCCCACCCCAGGGTGGACACCTCACTTTTTCCCTGCCCCGCCCTCGCTGACGAACCCCACTCCAGGGTGGACACCCACCCCACTCCAGGGGACACCTCACTTTTTCCCTGCCCCGCCCTCGCTGACGAACCCCACTCCAGGGGGACACCTCACTTTTCCCTGCCCCGCCCTCGCTGACGAACCCCACTCCAGGGGGACACCTCTCACTTTTTCCCTGCCCCGCCCTCGCTGACGAACCCTACCCAGGGGGACACCTGCCCCGCCCTCGCTGACGAACCCCACTCCAGGGTGGACACCTCACTTTTTCCCTGCCCCGCCCCTCGCTGACGAACCCCACTCCAGGGGGACACCTCACTTTTTCCCTGCCCCGCCCTCGCTGACGAACCCCACTCCAGGGTGGACACCTCACTTTTTCCCTGCCCCGCCCTCGCTGACGAACCCCACTCCAGGGTGGACACCTCACTTTTCCCCTGTCCCGCCCTCGCTGACGAACCCCTCCAGGGTGGACACCTTCTGAAAACAAAACGGGGAAAAATAAGGCATTTCATTGCTCTGGAAAAGTCAGGGATGTATATTTGAGAAGTCAGGTGATATTACTATTCCCCCTCCCCTTTTTCCGTATCTTTTGCAGTCTCATAATGTGTATTTCTTTACTTATATTTATAATTTGTAATTTGAACTGCTATCTATATTAATCCCCCCGTTGCATTTCATTTTTTGCTATTTTATCTGCTATTTGTTCTGTATCTTTTGCCATCTCGTCATGTGTATTTCTTATTGTATTTTATAATTTGTAAATTGAACCGCTATCTATTATCTATATTAATCCCCCAATCCCGTTGCGTTTCAATTTTCGCAATTTTATCTGCTACGTATTTGTCTGCAATAATTAAAATTTAAATGTCTCTATTAATTACATTAACCCACCCTTTGCGTTATATATTTTGTAATGTCAATGATCTTGGCTGGCCGACGTTTCGACCATCTTTTCGTGGTCTTCCTCAGGGTTGGTCAGCCGGGAACCGACGGTAAGCGGGGGAGGAACCCCGCTATCTCCCCAGCACTACGCTTAGGAGACTGATAGACTGATGATCAAAGAAAATGACGCGCTCAAACACAAAGTTAATCAGCGAACAATCGATCGGACTCCCACGGATGAAACGGAACGGGTTACGAGTAGACGAACGGGTAAAACGGAACGGGTTACGAGTAGACGAACGGGTAAAACGGAACGGGTTACGAGTAGACGAACGGGTAAAACGGAACGGGTGACGAGTAGACGAACGGGTAAAACGGAACGGGTTACGAGTAGACGAACGGGTAAAACGGAACGGGTTACGAGTAGACGAACGGGTAAAACGGAACGCGTGACGAGTAGACGAACGGTTAAAACGGAACGCGTGACGAGTAGACGAACGGGTAAAACGGAACTGGTTATGAGTAGACAAACGGGTAAACGGAACGCGTGACGAGTAGACGAACGGGTATAATGGAACGCGTGACGAGTAGACGAACGGGCATAATGGAATGCGTGACGAGTAGACGAACGGGTATAATGGAACGCGTGACGAGTAGAAGAACGGGTAAAATGGAACGCGTGACGAGTAGACGAACGGGTAAAATGGAACGCATTACGAGTAGACGAACGGGTAAAACGGAATGCGTGACGAGTAGATGAACGGGTAAACAGAACGCGTGACGAGTAGACGAACGGGTAAAATGGAACGGGTTACGAGTAGACGAACGGCTAAAACGGAACGCGTGACGAGTAGACGAACGGGTAAAACGGAACGCGTGACGAGTAGACGAACGGATAAAACAGAACGGGTTACGAGTAGACGAACGGGTAAAACGGAATGGGTTACGAGTAGACGATCGGGTAAAACGGAACGGGCAAGGCTGTCAAGTATCCCAAGCGTGTGCTGGGCCCTTAACACCTTACTTTTTCTTTTCCCGCCGGCATCGTACGAGCACAGCAGGCCCGCCTGAAGAAACGAGCGACGAGAAGGCTGTAAAACATCTAACCATATGGTGCGCCAATGGAAAAAGCAGACATGTAACAAGGCCGACCTTCCGTTTCGCGGAAATGACATTTTGCTCCAGCCGGGATAGCTTTTTGTGCCGGACAGGAATAGGAAATAAAGCACACTAATATTGTAATAGGAAATAAGTAATGGAATAATAATAGAATTCAGCGAGTATTGTGGATGTGAGTAATTTTACGACAGGGAAGGAAACCTGTATTGTTTATTCCAGCTGTGCGTCAACTTTTTTGGTATGCTACTGCAGTTTCGTACTAAAATATCATGATTATATAATGGTGCAGTAAAATAATCATATCTAATTACGAAATAGGGGACTTTGTAAAATGAACTGGGCTGATAACGTGAGCATTTTGCTAATTAGGAATAAAATTTGTGAAGTAGGGTTTAAATATTGACTACATTTTGGCTAATATATAATTTGAAAATGTCTATTCAAAAAAAAGTAATGGGTTTAAAGGATATTATTGTGTGTCAGCCATCAAAGAAATCAATTATAAATGAATATTCGAAATTTCAAAGTCTGTCTTGCAGTGTAAAACTCTGTCACTAAATATGTTTTTTGTGAAGGCGCCTCCACATATTCGAAATTCGGAAAGTATCCAGCGCCTGTCCAATCCCGAGTAGCCAAGATGCTAGGCGAAGTTCGCTTCCTTTGATGTGTCCGAAGACCGGCAAGCTGTGGGTAGGGCAAACCGAAGGTTTGACGCTCGGCAAAAACTAAGCAACCCATCCACACTACTCGGGGACTGGGCTTGCGGTCGTTCCCTTCTCAGCGAATCCCGAATATGTGGAACCGCCTTGAGGAAACCTATTCAAATAAGAAGAAAAGACGTCATATTTTATAAAACTGTTGACTGTAGGAGTTCTTTGGTATTCTACTGAAATGTGACATCGTCCGCTTGGTTAGAGGAAGTAGAATAATCTGATGACAAAAAGAGATTACTGCACACATTAGACAGCGAAATTGGATTTAAATTTGTGACATTGTCAGTGGCACTGACATTTCCATGGAATGTAAATATTCTGCGTCTCTCTACCTCACATTAGGAATAAACCACACGAAAACAGATTGATGTAAAATCCGAAAAGATATTAAGTGAACAAAAGCAGATATTCTTAGAAATGATAATTTTAATATGAGAATAATAATAATAATAATAATAATAATAATAATAATAATAATTATTATTATTATTATTATTATTATTATTATTATTATTATTATTATTATTATTATTATTATTATTATGGTGGTGGTGGTGGTGATATGAAGATTGTACTCTCTCTACTCTTGATATTTTCCCTCTGTATTCGCTTTTATTTATGGAATTTGTGGGAAAATGTTGGTTGCTGTTAGAGCTATGTGCCAGCACTTACTGATCTTTCTTTGAACCGGCTGTTTTAACAAACAAACAAACACAGAAGCATCTCTTCGAGTTTCAAGGCAACGCTGAGAATCGTGACCGGCGTTTTTTGTGAAAGTAGAATTCTCAGAATTCTCATTACATTTGCTGTCAACTTGTATAAACAAGACATTTCGTAGGAAGTGACTTATCTTCTCATCTCGCATTCCTTTACTTAATATTGATGCAATCGAGAATTTTTGACTGGCAGCGATAGCTCTGCGGCAGTACCGTTGCATCTGTAGCATCGTCAACTGGGAAGTTCTATGGTTTGGGTCCAGACTGATTCAGATTTTAGGCACTAGCTACAGAGCTGTGTCGAAGTCGCTGTCTAAAAGAGAATTATAATGACGAGCTGTTTTAATCAGTAGTCTTCCATGGTTTCTCCGATCAATACCAGGCAAATGTCGGAGCAGTACACTAACAAAAGAGCCACTTATTGCTTGCTAACTTCATTCGTCATCCTTGTCCACTTCTCTGCTTTTTCACGCACACACACTTATGTGCACTGCCGTACATTTCTGGAGAACCGTCTGAAGCTTAATGCTTGTTCTGGCTGGGGTGGGAGATTCCCCTGCTGAGGGAGATATCTGGAGAGGGAACACATCAAACCGACATGTATGTCGGCTCCGGATCTTACGTCTAGCATTGGAGGAAAATTTCACCATCCATGATATAGCACCCACTGCACATACGGTACTGCATACGTAATTGATGCTCCCGGAAAATTAACTCAAATATAGTTCTTCAACATTGTTTATTGTGAAAATTTCATTTTTTCTATAAACATTTTTCTCTGAAATTATCAGACCGATTTTTATCACTAAACGTAATACTGAACAGCCATATACTGTATCAAGATGAGAATAAATAACACAATTGATATATAAACACGGTTGGCACAATCGATTTGCTGACATGCATCGATACCATTATATCATCGATTCGACAGGCGCTATCAGGCAAAGAGCCACGTGCTTCCACCCTGTGAAGGGTGAGCTTATTGTCTTTATCTTTATAAAGATTCAAATACTCAAGTCCATGGGATGAACAATCTAATAACAAGGTGCTTATTAATGTAGGCCGAGCAATGATGGGAAGAAAGGTAGGGGAAAAAGAAAACTCTATAGAAACCTGCAGTACTCGTTTATACATCACAACTTAACCTTGTTCGATGACAAGGCTTTAAACGCAGAGCTTTGAGGTGAAACTCTAGCGTTGTTATGACCTATATTACTTGATCATAACTGGGGTGAGTAAATGAAATTAAACTTAGGCGATAATGTTGATGCTAGAGTAAGTGATGAGATGAGAGAGTAAAAGAGAGCTCTCCAATCAATCTTCATGCGAATCCCCTTTGCCCACTAAACTATTCCATGTGGTTCGACCAACACTCGACCAGGGCCTGGAATCAACCGAGATTTCATCGGGCCAGGATTTGAACCCAGGTACTCAGGTACGGAAGAAACCTGCGGTGGCTCAGTAGTAGGATGCTGGCTTCCGGTCCTGTAGAACCCATATTCAAACGTCGACATGAGTTAGGATTTTAGTTTGCTGGTCGACCTCTTTTTCAGGTGAGTAACAGAATCTTTCCTGGGAGCAAAAGGCGGCCGGAGCGTTGTGCTCGTTGCCTAACCTTTTCCTCGTGCTTTCAGCGAAGAACATGTGGAGCCCTACCTTCTCCTTCCTCTGGGGCCACATCGGCCCGTGTGCAATTTGCACAGAGGTACCTATACCTTTACCTTACTCAGCGCTGGAAAAATAAGCGTAATGTGATACCTTTACCATTATCTTACCCAGCGATACTTTTACCTTCAGGTTGGTTGTTAGTGATTCAGGGCACTTTAACTACAGCGGCAATTATTCCCGTAAGTGTAGTACAAGTTTTTTCATCGGGAGGTGCCGGTGATCTCCCGCTGAATGGCGAGATCTGGCGCCGTGCTACGTCGGCTAGCGGGATTTCATCCCACCAGGACTCTCCCACCAGCGCGGCACCGCCCCAGCCGGGACAAGCTCTAAGCTCCCGACCGATCTCCCGGCATGTGTGGTAGTGTACTGCGTGTTAGTGTAAGTGTGTGTGTAAGGGGAGAGGATAGGACAAGGAAGAGGAAGGACAGATCGCGCGCGGTCCATGGCCCGTTTGTTAGGGTACTGCCCTGGTATTGCCTCGTGTTGATCGGAGAAACCACGGTAAACTAGCGATCTGAGCAGCCGACCTCTAGAATTCTCCTCCAGACAGCGACTGAACAGCGACCTAGCTGACAAGCTAGCGTCGAAAATCATTCCAGTGTCGGGACTCGAACGTTGGACCTCCCGGTCAGAGGCACTGCTGTAACGTCAGTTGATGCACTGAGCCACCTCTCCCGGTACGTTTACCTTTTACTTTACCCAGCGTTGGCAAACGAGCGCGCTGGCCGCTCCGAGTCATCCCGCGGACGGAGTAACTCTCTAATTCAACTTTTAGCGCCGCTCTGTCGTCGAGCGAGTTACAGCCGCTCCCAAATGAAACGCACCCGCCCCCTCCCCACCCAGTTCACGCCCTCCCCCCTTGGCGCCCCTCCCCCCCGCCGCGAGCGCGCCACGATCTTCCCACCACGCGGCGCGGAGGCGTCCGTGAAATTTTTACGGCCGCTCGGCCACGCCCCCGCCTCGCCCGCCCCTCCCGCGCGCATTGGCCTCGGCCGCCGCCGCGTACACTCCCACCCTCCCACTGTGGCGGCGCGAGTCAGGTGGAGCTGCACACTGGCAGACATGGCATTAAATTTAATGTAGGTTTGTACATGAATAGTAATGTACATGAAACTTAATGTAATCATGTACATTAAAACTTTTTGTACATTAAATTTAATGCACGAGTTAAAATCAGTGTAGATTTAATGTAGAGATTCTTCCGTTTCCCCTGTCTCTCATCCTTAATATTTTATATTCATAATCAGCAGTCCAACAAGATCATTCATTCAATCCTTCCATGTATGGCCATTAGCTTTGACTCTTGCATCCTGATGTGCATCTGTACATTAAAGTAATGCGAAAATGTGTGACAGTGTAGCTGGCTCAGGGCTTCAACTGATCTCAGTGCAGCGCCTCTCACCGGGAGGTCCTAGGTTCCGACAGTGGCCGGATTTTTGACGCTAGCTTCGTAGGTCGTATTCAACGACTGTCTGGAGGAGAATTATAGCTACTCTGATCTTGGTTTTCCTTAGTTTCTGGGATCAACGCCAGGCGAATGCTTGAGTAGTGCCCTGAGAAACGAGCCACGGATCACGTGCGATCCTTCCTCTTTTATTGTCTTATCCTCACCCTTTACTTACACCCACATACGCTTACATGCACTACACTACCACATATTCCGGAAGACCGGTCGGGAGCTTAGAGCTTGTCCCGGCTGGGGCGGTGCCCCGCTGGTGGGAGATACCTGGTGGAAAGCCCCACTAGCTAACGGTAGGTCGGCGCTGGATCTCCCCATCCAGCGAGGAAAGATCACTGCCACGTCCCGATGAAAAGACCGTGCACTACACTTACGGGACTAATTATCTCTGTAGTTAACGCGCCCGGAATCACTAACAACCAATAAATTAACAGTTTTTTTCTAAAAAAATCGAAATGTGCGAAATTCGGGTCCCTGAGGTACCCCGCGACCCTCTTGCGGCCGCTTAGTGTGCTTACCGTTAAATGCGCCAGTGCCCCCTCTCCTTCCAAGCGCCGCGTCACGCCCGCGCTTTCGCAGAGTTGCCGCCGCCACGCCCTCCGCCCACGCCGTGGACTCGGGGCTTCTGCGCCGCGGCGGTCTCTTTCGTCATTGTTACGAATAGAAGTCGAAACCAGTCTGGTGCTTGTAGCAGCAAGAATGCTGATGAACGAAACCATATAATGAACTCGATACCAAAAAAAAAAAAAAATTAAACGGCAAGAGATTATTTAGAGAAAAATTGTTGTGTCCTCAACTTTAAAAACTCAAAATTTTGACTCATGATTATCCTTTACTTATCCTTTCGATTAAATGATGCATTAATATTACGATATTAGAAAAAAATAAATAAATAAAAATTCGATTGTTTAAAATAATTTGACATTTCAATTAAACGAGTCGCCACTTCCTAAAAGAAAAACTTTCGTTAGTAGCCGCATAAAGGAAACACATGAAAAGTGTACTATACTAGTGGCCTGTAATGATGAATAAAATAGAAAATAAAAAAAATTCAAGAAGTAGCACGCACACTGCCCACGAATCACAAATAAAAAATACTTTCCAATTACTCTACAATAATTTAAATATTTTAAAACCTTTACGAATACTACAATAACATACCATAGTATATAAGGTTACACAATTAATAGTTCTTTACATGCCAAGAATATTAAAAAAATTGCTATTCTGTAACGTAACATGTGAATAGCAAATATTTAATGACGGGTAGCCTCTTCCTTGGAATCTTGCTGGCTCACATCTTTAGTAGAATGTACTTTTAGTAGAATCTTTAGTAGAATGTAGAAGTCAGTAGAAGTAGAATAGTGTAATATTTACGATATTGCTGTATTCATTGAGACATTTTGTTAAAATATTTAATTATTAATTAATCATTAATTATACGAGAGTATTTTATTTGTTCTTGAGCAGTGTGCGTGCTACTTTGGAAAATATCTTTGTAATTTTATTCATCAGCTTTTTTGATGCTACATGCCCCTAGTATTGTACAATCATCGTGTAGTTTCTTTATGCTGCTACTACCGAAAGCAGTTTTTTTTGAGGAAGTGGTGACTCATTCGATTGAAATGTCAAAGTATAAAAATAACTCGGTTTTCATTTATTTTTTGTGTAGTAATATCGTAATATCAGTGCATCATGTAATTGAATGTGTAAGTGAGGGATAATGATAAATTTATATTTTGAGGATACAACTATTTTCTCTAAATAATCTCCTCTCATTCAGTATTTTTGGCTTTCAGTTCTTTGTCAGAAGATAATATATCACCTGACTGATTTCTCGCTTCACTATTGATTTTTAAAAAAGGCGCTGATCATTAAACAAGCAGCACTATTTCATAACTGAATTAGAATGACTGACCACTATCTCTCACTATCCTCTGTTTATAAGAATCCACTTATTTTGTAAAAAAATGCCTAATCGTTTTGGGAGAATTCGTTACTTCCTCTTCCTCGTGAATCTGGTGCTCTTTATTTTCGACATCATCTCTTTATTTGTTGCGCACTTAACACTGAGACCGTTTTATCACTACACCTCGGAATTTTAGGCACAAAAAGTGATGATTTAGACATCTAGAAAATGAACAACATTATGAAGTTAGACACTATTAGTCATAAAAAGTAACGTTGTAGGCACTTAAAACTGATTACAAAATGATAAAACGACGCATTTCGAAACATTAGGTATGAAAAGTTATGTTTCTAGCACCTAAAACCGACCACAAAAAGATTAAATGAGACACTTTTTATTTTTAAAGAAAAGTATTTTTATATATATATGCGAGTGGCTACAAGCGTATTATTGTATTCACTTGCACAGCTTTTTATTTAATTCAGTCTTTCACACTTTTGATTATTTACCTGCTAACTGAGCAGCTACACCGGGAATGGATGCAATTGCCTTCAAAGAAGTGCATGCTGCTCGGAGACGAGTGTGAAACATTCTCTTTATAATGACTTGCAGAGCTCCTTATGTTTGGTGTGTTGGATGAGAGATTACAGTCAGTTGCGTTTTTGATCAGGGAATATTAGCCTTTCGAGAAATTCGGGAAAATATTTAAGTTTTGGTAAAAGTTTCGGTATAACTCTCCTAAATAGCCGTTTCCGGCGCTTGATTACAATACTTCATCGTCTAAAGAAGTAAGGATAAAAAAGTAAAAATAAGATAATTCTTCAAAATTACTTGCTTGAGGTATTTTTAGACAAAAACTTTTAAAATAGGCATCAACCGCCCTTTTAGAACACTTTCGGCATTGTTAGATGCTTACATTGCATCTATTTTCTCATGATTCGTAAGCATCTGCAATTATTTTCCACAAACTCTTAAAGAAACTAAATAAGCATTTGTCCTGAAATCCGAGGTCTACTCATCACCTACCACCGCCAGCCTACGGTCACAGCCACCGAAGATTATTCACTGCCACTGCTGTCAGAACGTTTTCTTTTTTCCTCCACCGTCACCGTCTGTCTTCTTGCCATGTCCTCTCTTTGCCTTCTCCATGCTCAGCGCGTCGGATTCTGTCTCGATCATTATTACATCCTCCGCCCAAACCTGTATCATAACCTCACACTACCCCGGCCCCAATGCCATTGCTCCTCGATCGTAACCACTGTCGCCGTTTCCGCCTCCTCGCCCACCGTCCTCCATTACATCGACTGATCAACCTGGTCTCATAACCGAACCCTATTTCCTTCACCACGAATCTCTGTATCTCCATCGTGACTATTGTCATCTTTTCCGGCCCGTTCACCGCTCGCCCTTACAACACCCCCCCGTCACTCATTACATCTACCGCTCGATCTCGTCTCATAACCCAATCCTACCTCCTCCATCACCATGACGACGCCTTCTCCATCGTAAATATTGTCACCCTTTCCGTCCCGTTTGCGCCCGACTCCCACAGGCCTGCTCTCCTCGACCACTGCCACTGTCATTACATGAACAGCTCAAACCGGTGTCATGGCCGCTTCTTTCCTCAGCTCCACAACCACCATCGTAATAATTGTCACCCGTTCTTTCCCGTAATACGACCACCCGTGCTGCATCCATTCTCTGCCGCCACCATTACCGCCTGAAACTCATCTCCCTACATGCGTTCTCATCTCCGAACCGCATCCACCATCGTAGTAATTATTGCCAATCATTCTTACCTCTGCAACGATCACTCGTACCTCACCCTTCCACCGCTGCATTATTACCGCTCTCGAAAATCCTGCTGCCACCTCTCTTCTCTCTACATCCACTCTCGTACTCTCATTCCACGTACAGTATTGTCAACTACTCTTTCCTCTACGACGACCACTTGCACCACGCCATTTACCACTGCAGCCGTTTCTGCCCTCGAATCCATCAACGCTTCCTTACCTCTCTCTAAATCCTCTCTCATTCTCTCATCTGGACATCCACCACCGTAATATTTGTTATTCTTTCTTTCCCCTTTGACGACCACCCGTACCACAACCATCCGCTGCCGCTATCATTACCGCTCTCGAAACTCCTGGCGCCACCTCCCTCCTCTCTACATCCCCTCTCATTCTCCCATCCGCACATCCATCGCCGTAATAATTGTCATTCTTTCCCCTACGGCGACCAGCCGTACCACACCCTTTCACCACCGCTATCATTACTGCTCTCGAAAATCTCGCCGCCTCTCTCCTCTCTACATCCACTCTCATGCTCTCTCTTCAGCATTGTCACCCATTCTTTCCTCTACGACGCCAATTCAACCTTCATTTATCGCTGCTTCCAATTCCGCACTTGAATCTACCACCGCTTCCTTACTCCTCTCCAAATCCCCTCATGTGCACATGCACCGCCGTAATAATGGCCATTATTATTATCATTACCGCTCTCGAATCTCCTGCCGCCACCTCCCTCCTCTATACATTTCCTCTTATTCTCTCATCCGCACATCCACCGGCGTAATAATTGTCATTCTTTCCCCTACGACGACCAGCCGTATCCACAACCTTTCACCGCCGATGGTATTGTCGCCTGCAACTCCTGCCGCCTCCTCTCTACATCCACTCTCGTGCTCTGTCATCTCCGCATCCACGATCGTATTAATTGTCACCCTCTCTTTCCTCCACCGGCCGGCACCACACCCATTCGCCGCCGCCGGTGCCCCTGTATCCACCGCCGCCGCCAAGCCGCCGTTTCCACCGCCGCCGCTGCGGTCTCCGGCTCCGGCGGCGGCGGCGGCGGCGGCGGCGGCGGCGTTCCCGGAACGCGGGCACTCCGCCGCCTCCGCCGCCTCCGCCGCCGCCGCCGCCGCCGCCGCCACTCTGTTTGAGCGGAGCTGGCTTTGTGGTGTGCCGCCATGGCTGTCGGCCGGCGGTCGGTCGGTCGCCGCTCGGCCGGCCGGACCGGTTCCCCGACCGCCGCGGCGGTGGCGGTGGTGGCGGCGGTGGCGGCGGCGGCGGTGGTGGCGGCGGAGCTTGCCCGCTCGTCCGTCCGCTCTCGCGCTCGCCGTTCGCTCGCTCGCTCGGGTGCGGCGTTGCCGCGTCGCCGCCGCGGTCCAGCGTGGAGGCTGCGAGACGGCAGCTTCACGCCGGCCGCTGGCTTCCTCCTCCTGCCCGCTGCCGCCGCCGCCGCGGCCGCGCCTTCGACGCCAGGGCTGCACAAAATCCCGCGCGTCGGTCGCTCGCACCGAGGTTGTGATGTCTTCCGGAGGCGGAATTAATGCGACGCTGGCGTCGTTGGCGTTTTCGGAGTACCACAAGGTCCACTTTTTCGACCAATATATTGTTTTTGGGGCTGTAGGTAGGGATTTGCACCGCTGGCTACTCGAGTTTATATCTCCCTTCCCCCACGTGGAATATGTGTTGGGCGACACGCGGAGCTTGCTTGGTGTTTTCGGAGAACCACAAGATCCACTTTTTGGACCAAACTATTATTCTGTTTATATCTCCGTTCCGACATGTGGAATATGTAATGCGCGTCGCGTGTTGTTTGATTGGACTGCCCGTCCGCCACGACGCTTCTTCCGGAGACATAATTGATGCCGCGCTGACCACCCTGGCGTGTTGGGAGTACCACAAGGTCCATTTTTCAGGTCAATATTTTGTTTTTGTGCTGTAGGTTGGGGTTTAAACAGCTGGCTACTCGAGTTTATATCTCCGTTGCGCCATGTGGAATATGTAGTGCACGCTGCACAAAGCGGGATCTTCGCACACTATCACGGTGTTTTCCTCGTTCGTGTGTTGCTCGTTTCAGCCTTTCGTTACTCCAACGTCTTCATTCCGTCGTTATGGCGATCATGTACTCCTTTCAATGTTAACGTAACTCTAGTGTACATGGCATTGACCCTGATTTACATCATCTGTTGCCCGAGTTCAAATCCTAGGCCACGCCACGTGAAATGTTCGGTACAAAGCGCGTTCTCAGCGAGGTTTCTGAAGGATCTCCCGTTTCTTCGTCCTTTTGTTTTAATGCCTTCGCAGTCGTTTTTCATTCCATTGCCATCGTCGTCTACTAATTGCAATGCACATCTGTCACCATGTGCGATTTTTAGACGACCAAACGGGTTTCTGGCGGCTGCAGAGTTTCTTTGTCTTCCTTATTTCTCATTTCAACGTTCGCAGAGACAGTATTGATCGTTCTGGAGAAGGATTTGAAATTGGATTCTGCATATTGGAAGAACCACAAGGTCCACTTTTTTGACGAAATAGTTTGAAATTTACTATTACTTTTGAATTTGGTATGATAGTTTATGCATGTAAGAAGAACCTTAAAGTTCACGTTTTAGACAAAATAGTTTTAAATTTCGTTCTTTGTTTTTTTGAAGCTGTAATGCCAGATTAAGCGTGTACCATGAACCACAAAGTTCAGTTTTTAGACAAAATAGTTTGAAACTTACAGTTTCTTTTATTTTATCACGTTCTATGTTGACGTGGCCCGTGCAGGCGTCGAGGGCCCAGCTTTCTACGTCTGACTAGTCGAGTTCACTTCCCGGTCACGGCATGTGGACTCTGCGGCGAACGAAATGGTTTGTGGCAAGTTTCCTCTCGGACATTCTCTCGTTTTCCAACCCTCATTCCTATATTGCTTCATTGCTTTTCATCATCATCCACTCATTACGCTGTTGACCATACCCGGTGAAAGCTGGAATACGAGGTATCAATAAATAACTACCTTCGTATGTTAAATTAAGATCATTGCCAAGGCAAGAATACTCTGAGGTTTCCGGGTATGGTTTGTAGCTTTGGGAGGTAAATATCCTCATTATCTTGCAATGTGCATAATTCAGCTGGGCCGATGCAAATATTCGAGTGAATTAGAAGTGTTCTCATTGTTCTATTTTTACTCGTAAATGCTTTGAATTGTTCTACTTCGAAATGGTAATCACATATTAATAATATTGCCATTATTTGATTTTAGATTCGTTAAAAATGAGAGAAAGGATTTTGAAGGATCTGCCGTAATCGAACTCCATTAGTAGCGATTTTGCAATTATATCTCTTCGGCCTTTATTCAGGAAGAGTTATTGGCAACAACATACGATTGTAAGTGCGTTATCATTAAATATGTAAACAAGAGATTGTTTTTCGTTCTAGTATATGGTTGACTGCGTCTGTGCGTGATACCAATATTCATCTATTTCAACTGATATCGATACTCGAGGACCTACGTTCAAATGCTTTGAATAACACATTAATTTTTATGATATATCTTTATGAGACAAGTTAGTTGGGCATGCTAATTGCGATCAGAAATTCAGATCAAGCATTATTTGCATTATATTGCTCGATGTATCATTATGCAAATTGCAATTTTTCCATTTTTTTGTAAAAACCAACAGCGCATCACCTGTTTAGATGGTAGTCAGCCCCGGAATCAAAAACATCAAAGTGTGGGAGTTAAACGTTTTTATGAAAAAATAACATTGATATGAGGAAGTCACGTTCTTGAACATCCGGTGAGCAGCATGCTCGGTACTGTCATTACGCCGATGTTATGCATTATGCACCACGCGGCCGAGGGCGTACATCGAACCCTTGAAGAAAAGGGAGGGCAGGCCCCTCACAACTGTTACTCAGAATTGCCCTTTATTTATATGGCCCTTCTCGCTCCTACCTGGGACAGGAAAAAACTCCACAGGATTACTAGGAACCCCGAGGGACGTGATGAAAATAAAAAGTTCTTAAACAAAGAGGGGATTCATTCCCCCACGATTCTTAAATAGTTTGGGTAGAGCTCCCCTCGTTGAAGGAGGGGGGAATAGAATACTAGAATAAAGGAAAATCCGAGAACCCGGAATTTCTAGAACTGATCCCCACCCAAAATGAAATTAAAAAAATAGGATTGTAGTACAAAAATAAATTAGATCAAATATCTCTTTTTGTAACCAGGAAAATTAAAAAATATATTCTTGGGAGATGATTCAGAAAACCATGTTAAACTCTAAGTAAAAACACAAACAAAAACATCTACAGTCTATTGCCAATCACACAAAATTTATGTATTATATTCTTAGTGTATATTTATAATATTCTTAATATACATAACACCTTTGTAGAATCCTTTGTATCTGGAAAATCTACATTTTCAAGTGGAAAATTGCGTATTAAATGATTACATGTAATACATACAATAATATTACGTGGAACTCGTTTGCACATGTAAATAGTTTCTATTATAACGGAATAAATATTCTTGTTCAATTGTTGTCAGATCTCGTCAAAATCGCTCTCTTCTACCTTTATTCGTATTCAACTAAATACACTAAAAGAAATTGATAAGGAATCCGAGCACACGAGAATGTGGGCAGATTCTTCCTCTCCTCCATTCATCACGTTTTTTGACGTTAAATAAAGAAACTATTCGGAGTAATTTTTTTGACATAACTGAGTTTTAAATGTGTTTTTCTTAGGGGTTGATTTTTACAGCTTTGTGGGTTTGGCGCCATGCTGACGAGATGTTTCATGAATTTACAACCAGCCTTATTCATTTGCCATGCAGAATTGAAACGTTTTTGTGAAATTAATACTTTGTATTCTCGAATATTTTGCTTATAAATTATTTAAGGATTTTAAATATCTCCCTTGAAAAAAGAAACGAATGTTATAAAAAAGTCTTAGTGTTGATTAGAAACGAACAAAAAGTGGATAAGTGAGAAGAGAAAACGAGAAAAATGAACTATATAAAAGCAAAAATAAAATGAGACTCCACAGATCTAATAAGGCCAATAATGTCGAAGAAACAAAGAAGAAAGAAACTCATTCGCAATAAGAACATGACATAAAATCCAAGGAGAAAATACAAAAAGAAGCGAGAGGCTAAAAGAAAAATGAATTAAGAGACAAGATAATTCCAATACAAAAAGAGCAAGGGGAAACGAGAAGCAGTTAATATGAAGATCAAGAGGACGCGAGCAAAAAGTGGCGGGAGAAGAATATCCCAAATGAAGAACGCTGGCATTAAACGTCGTTCTGCAATGGAGCGATGGCTCCTCGCGTTTGGGAACGAGTTGAGAGCTCGGAGCAGGCAGGCTGGTTGCTCCAGAGTCTTCGAATACCGCCTCCCTCGCCGCCGCAGCCGCTTGGAATTGCACCGACACGCAGTGTGCCCAAATTACGAAAGCATGGCCACAACAGCAAAAATTATAGTTTTACTTGAAGAATTGTTTGATTAGTGATTCCGAGTGCGTCAACTGCTAAGGTAATTAGTTCCGTAAGTGTAATGCGTGCTTTTTTATCGCGGGAGGTAGTGGTAATCTTCAAGTGGATAGGGCAAGGAAGAGGAAAGAAAGATCGCGCGCGGTCCGTGGCCTGTTTGTTAAGGCATTGCTCCGGCATTCTCCCGGGTTGATCGGAGAAATCACGGAAATTACCGATGAACTACCAATCAGAGCAGCCGGTGGCTAGAATTCTCCTCCAGACAGCGACTGTATTCGACCTAGCCATGTAGTGTCGAAAATTCTGCCACCGTCGGGACTCGAAACCTAGGACCTCCTTGTCAGAAGTTCTACAGGAACATCAATTGATGCCCTGAGCCACCTAAGTAAGTGAAGTCATTTGGACCACCAGCATTTATGGGTTTGATAAACATCACTAACCAAGGATTCACCCTGCACAGGAGCGGGCCATGCTCTAGCGATCTCGGTTAAATCAACATTTACATTTAGAAATTTCAAAACCTGCTTACATAGTACGTTTAGGGTGTAAATGTTTATTGGTGATATAATATTTACGATTTGAGGAAAGGAAGAAATGCGAGTCGACCTAGAACTGTGCGATGGGGGAGGTTTGTTTGAAACATCGGTTGTGAAAGTATGAAGGTTAAGTATGCTGGCGGTAAGCGCTGCCAGCGTAAAGTTGACGTCCGCGGTCAGTGCACTTCTAGCATCTGAGGAGAAAGTAAACTGTGGCATGGCGTGTTTTAAATAAGTGCTGTAGCACTTTTTCTGAACATACTGTCTGCCACCGTAGAGATAAGTAATATAAATTCTACATTAATCTAATGTATATTTCGCGAATGGCTATTCAATTAAATGAGCTTATTTAAGTTTATTTAATACTTAAAAGTTGATGTTAACCGTTAGCTTAATTAATGTTATTTCCAATGAAAGACAGTTTTGAAAGTTTAAAATGCTGGATTTTTGGAATTTGGAATTTTTATGACCAGGTTATTTACTTTTTGGGTTGTCCTGTTAAATCTACTATGCGTTTCTCGTAATTTTAATGTCTGGTTTGTCAGTAATGCCTTAGAAATTATTTCCAGGAGTTATTGTATCGGATACATTGCAAGCTAGGTATCAAACCGTTCAGGTAAGGTCCATTATGGGTTTTAAAACGGTTCCTAAAAGTTTTCGTATCTTTTCAATATATATTTTGTAGTAATTGATTTAGATAGCGACTCGATCAATACAAACATTTTTAATTACTTGGCGTCACGGCCTGTCTTGACTTTACGCTTCCGTCTGAATCGGATTTTCGCACATATTTCAGTTTTACATGTTTATTTGTGAGTCTCATTGATTACAGTTAATTGGAGCAAATTTTCATTTATTCCCACTTCAAAATAATATCACGTTTTAATTGTAGTGAGCATAGAACAACAAGTTAAAAAAATACCCGTCTAGTCAATTAGGTTTTCTCCAGTTTAATTACCTTATTTTCACTTTTCTTTTTAGTTCGCTCTTTTGTTCATCTATTTCCCATTTACACGCTATTTTGTAAGTCTAACAAACATACTTTATTAGGATTCCTTACCGAACCTGGAACCATTTCTCTTTAAGGTATCTCTACCTCACTCAAATCTAATGACTGAACCGAATGCCATAAAATTATGAAGATCATTTAAAAATCGAAACCGTTTCAATCGGTTTCGTTTCCCGTAAAGAAGTGAATAAAAAATACAGTTTCAATTTTGCTCTTTCTGGTGAAACGGCGTTTAACAGTTTCGGTGCGATCCTTTGGTTCGAAGTCATTTGAGGAGCAAACACTCAAAACGTGACAAATCCACTTCATTACTTAAAAAGAAAATCTAGCACAAATTTTACCCTTCTCAACACCGTCTTTAACTCAACGAGTAGAGTGCTACTTAACGTATCGTAAGACATCTCAGGTTTTTTTCTGGAAATAAAATTCTAGGTAAAAACAACAGAACTCAAATTTTTGCCATATGGACATGTCACCTTTTGAATGTTTGCTCCTCATTTGAGGTTTTGGCCGCGTTCTCGTTGTTTTGTCACACCGTGCGGCATGTTGAGATCGTTCTTCGGCCGCCTCCTCTCCCTCTCTCTCTCTCTCTCTCTCTCTCTCTCTCTCTCTCTCTCTCTCGTACTACTCCTGCTGCTCCGGTGCTCTGGCCGCCGCCGCCTTGGCTTCGCCCGGCCGGCCGCCCAACCCGGCCTGCCGGGTGGGTTTTTCGAGGGACGCCTCTCGGCTGGTGAGGAATTTGATGAAAAAAAATTAGGGATCTGGCTGCTTGCATCCTTCTCCCCTCCCGCCTCTCTCTCTCTCCCCCTCTCCCCCTCCTCCGTGGCCCGCCTGCCGCCGGCTTCTTCTTTTTCTTCTCGTTCTAAGTGTGTCGTTGGTGTTGGGTTATAATGCGTATTAATAGCGGGTACCCGCCCGCGCATACGCTCGTACTTAAGAGGCGTGGTGTGTGTGTGTGTGTGTGTGTGTGTGTGTGTGTGTGTGTGTGTGTGTGTGTGCGTCTGTGTGTGTGTGGTGGCGTGGTCGGGCGCTAGCGACTTACTACAGAGGCGCGTCAAGCTCTTTGTGTAATGGAACAATAACGCTCCAGCAAGCCCGTATCTATCAGTATTACGAGCTCGCTCCCGACCCGCTTGGATTTATGAGCCGCCTTCAGATTTCGGGAATCTCTTTCGGGGGATCTGGTCGAGTCGGGCTTTCTTATCGCCCACTCTCCTGGAACTATGTCGCAGATAGCGCCGAGGAATTCTTTTCAAGCCGAACGCTCGTTGGTAGGGGTGCGTTGAATTATCATAACAAAGCTCCGTGTCTGGTCTTACAGCCACAACAAATCACTGACTTCTGTCGTGCTGATGTTAGCAGAAAGTGGACAGTTTGTTTCACTTTTTTTAAACAGATCGAGATATTTCTCTGATTATTTCTTGAAATAAATTTTTATTATATCTTTTTTTACTAGTTTCAAAGTAATTAGTTATTTTTATTTAAGAATGCTTGTTCCACACGTTTTATGCCTGAAACTAGACAGTGGTATAGAATTCAATAGCTTGTTGACAATACATTTTTGTAGTAAATTTTAGTTATCCCAAAAGAAGTCCTACAGAAAACCAGCACTCGTAATGCTACTAGTGTGTTTTGAGGAGGTAATGTTTTACAGTCACTAAATGTCTATATAACGAGAAGTAAACTAGAAGAGACTTTATAAAAAATGGTAAGAGATGAATTTGAAAACGTGGGCACTGGAAAATATCGATATGAATAGAAACTGTCACTATTTGAATTGCGGAAACAGACCAAAGAAAAGCTAGATCATCAGTCAAAGAATTATTGTGAGTAGAGACTTGATAGTTTAAAACCCAAATAGTTTAAAAAGGCACTATAAACTTCCAAACTATGCTCTAAAATAGACAATAAAGTTTTGTATTAACTACTTCCAAGTAATAACTGAGAATACAGATGAAATGATTACCACATAGACTACCAAGGATACCATCGACTACCAATAATTTTCAATAACAATATATTTTACAAGTGACGTAATTATTGTGTGTATTATTTGTCTTCATTGTTGAGCCAGAATTTCTACTCTACCTGCGAAGACCTAATGATTGTTGTCGTCTTAACGTTTAGGTAGATATTACGAAAGTAGATTAAATGTATTAAAAGACTTGACGAAAACGTTAATATTATATATATATATATATATATATATATATATATATATATATATATATATATATATATATGAATTCATACACTGTACACTCATGATAGTGTATTCATCCTGCATCATGAGGAATGCGGCAATCAGCCTGTCATCTCACTTTAAACAGAAATATTTCTACACTTTCTCCTTGAAATGCGACTCTTGGCAACACGACCTAACTGCTCTAGCAGATCCTGAACGTGCACTTGTAAATTTAGAATCTCTCCTCGTAGAGAGTGTAAAAGCCTTTTCCCGAAATATGCATCAGGAGTCTTTGCCTACAAGTGCACATTGCGTATGCAAGATGCACTATGCCTACTGCATTTTCTATTCACAGTGCACGCTGACTACACGGAGATCATTACAAGTGCGTATTCGTGTTGCTGCTTTGCCAAGAAAGATATGCTAGTTCCTGGAAGAAAGAGATATACTGGCGGAGCGACATTCAGGAATGGCGTTGCCTAACAATATGGTATTGATTTCGACGAATTTTAATGCATTTTTCAATACAAACTCTAAATATTTAATACAAATTAACGTAAATTTACTTAGCGCACAGAGCAGTACAATTTTATTTGGTGAACAACTTTGTGAAATATTTATTTTTAGATATTATTTAACTTCATTAGTCGTTTGAAAACTGTTGACTGTGCCAAGATTTTGCGAAAGAAAAAACATAATCAAAACATCATTATTTGAAATGAAGAGATATGTAATACTTCTTATATTGAGTCAATTGTGTGGCAAATATGAGTTGTGCACACGTTTGCGGTAGACAACGCTTGAATGGGAAAGAGGGTTTTCGTATTGTGCAATTGTCGAATTTTGTGTCGACGAGAGAACTTTTATTCAGGTATTACTGTCACCTCGTGTCATCTCTCTGATTTCGTTTTAAGCCTCATTTTCTCTTTTAATTTCCATCATACCCGTCCCTATTACGACTCATGTAATATACTATGCGTAGGGATGTGTTGTGGTTACGAAAATATCCTGGGTATTCATTCACAGAGAATGACAATTCATTTTATCCCCACCGATAGTACTTACCGTCGAGCGATCTCATCAGGAGATTCATTTCGTTCTGAAAGAAGAAACGTGTCCAGGTGCGGGGGGGGGATGGGAGTCTGCTGGGCGGAGTGATGGAAAGATATTCCCGACCGGACCACGCCCAACCCTTGTTAATGGACGTCTCCGCTCTGTCGACAGGTACATCCACTCCAAGGAGAAACCGTTCAAATGCGGCGACTGCGGCAAGGGGTTCTGCCAGTCGCGGACGTTGGCCGTGCACCGGATCCTGCACATGGACGAGTCCCCGCACAAGTGCCCGGTGTGCGCGCGCTCCTTCAACCAGCGCTCCAACCTCAAGACGCACCTGCTCACGCACACCGACCACAAACCGTACGAGTGCAACTCGTGCGGGAAGGTGTTCCGGCGCAACTGCGACCTGCGGCGCCACGCGCTCACGCACGCTGTGGGGGACGTGCCCCCCGAGGTGCTGGCGGCGGCGGCGGCCGCGGCCGCGGGGTCGGACCCTGGGGAACGCCCGCCGCCGCCGCTGCGCCCGCCCCCGCCGCCGCCGCCGCCCCCGCCGCCCGGCGACAAGCGGCCCGGCTCGCCCTCGCCCGGATCCTCAGGTGGGTGCCTCCTACCCTCGAATTGCTTGGGCTGTTATACCCAAGTTTGCGGGTTCAAACCCGATCGAAGCCGTGGATTTTTAAGGGCAAAAAAAAATCCTTCGGAGGGGAAGATGCTTTTTTTTATCGCGGGAGGTAGTGGTGATCTTCCTTCGGAGGGGAAGTAAAGCCGGCTGTCCCATGTAAATTTACTGCATGTAAAAGATCCTCAAGCCTAAATGAAGCCTCTGAGCTAAATTCAAATTGCCTGTTCCGTCGCCCAAGTAATACCTTCCCTAGTAGGTGAAAGGAGCGTAACGAAATTTGCGTGGTCAGACGGAAGAGCAGGCCTCATGGCCTGAGTATCGTCACTTAAAATAAGGCATTCATTCATTCATTCATTCATTCAAATCGTACAGACAGACAGGGTGTCCGGGGAGGAAACTTCGAAAATATACTGCAGGTTTTGGCAGAGCTGCCTCTCATTTCCACTGAAACCAGTAAAAAAACAATTTAAAGGTTTATGGGGTGTTTCTAAGCTTCTGAAATGCATTTTTTGCCTAAAAAGCATTTTTTCAAACCAAATTTTGGGTGCTTATTGCAGCTTATCCGTTCATAATAACCGAATAGTTTATTAGACAAAACATACCTAAAATTGTCTTAAGAGCTTATACAGCGGGTTTTACAGATCTGCCTCCCAATTCCACTGAAGACACGTCACCACGGTGGCATTTAGGCATGGTTTTTCGCGTCGTCCTCAGTCGTGCCGCTAGGTGTCGCATGATCACGACCGTATCAAGCAGTGCTGCAGATGAAGCGATTCTAGCGGCACGACCGAAAAAGATGCGAAAAACCTCGCTGGTTTTTGAAATGCTTTCTAAGCAAAATATTGCATTGCAAAAGCATAGAAACACCTCAGAAACCTCGAAATTGTTAATTTTTTTAAAAAAAGAGAAGAATATATTTGTTCAGAAAGGAAAATTAGCGCATAAATAATAAAAGCAGTTGAATTATGTAAATTTGATGCTTATTTTGCGGGTGCTTATTTTCTAACTTTCGACGTTTCCTCGACGGACATTCTTTATATACAGAGATTACTTAAACAAGAGACCAATTTGACAGGTCGGAAAACAAAAGTCGTGTTGGTTGACAGATTTGCAGGGAGTTGTGTCGAATTCTTTTGCATTATTCTACTTGAGACATTTCTAATTTAATTTCATTGTATACATATTATAACATTAAAAGTATTTAGTTGATGTTATTGGTGGTAGAATAAATTCAAACCACAGGCCGGATGGCTGGATTCAGAGATGAGCATAAGAGGAGAGAAGTACCACTAATAACAATGAATCCACCTGTGTAAATCGCAGTGCAAATGGGAACGCCGTTCGCAAACTGTGATCCTGTTTCGTCCGCAAATTCCTTCCTGAGTGACCGGGATACGATCCCGGCTCCTCAGAAAGCCGAGCCGGCCGGCCACCGACCACGCCCTCCCACCCCCTAACGGTTGCCTGCGGTCTCTAACGTACGGTTTTCTCTCCGTCCACAGGCGGCCCCGAGCGCCCTCACCGCCCGCGGACGCCGCCGCCGCCACCGCCACCGCAGGCGCTGCACCACCACCACCATCACCACCACCACCACCTCGCCCACCACCACCCGCACCACCGGGACCCGTTCCGGCCGTCCACTTCCGGCGAGCCGCCGCCGCCCCCGCTGCGGCCGCAGCTGCAGATCCGCCGCGATCTTCTGGCGTCGCCCCCGGGGCCGCCGCCCCCGCCCACCGCCACCGTCACCAGCCGCGACCGGCCGCGCCGCCCGGCGACGCCGGCCCTGCAGCCGCCGCCGCAGCAGCAGCCGCCGCCCCCGCCGCCGCCGCCCCCGCCGCCGCCGCCGCCCGCGCCGCCGCAACCTCAGCCCTCCACGTCGCGGGGCCCGCCCCCGGCCGGCCCCCAGCCGCCGGCGCCGCCGCCCCCGCAGCCGGCTAAGCGGCAAGGCTTCAGCATTGAGGAGCTCATGCGGCGCTAGCATTGCTCTCACTGGAGATCACCCCACCAAAACATATCACTGATTAGAACACGTTGCGTGAAGACGGAAACTTTCGTGGCCGGTGTCAGTTGAGGCTTGTTGACTGCCCCAATGGCATTTTTTAATTTTTTTTTTTTTTTTTTTTTTTGCAAATAGCTGAAGCATGTGGATATATCGAACACGTATGGAATATTCGTATTTACTTAAGAAGAAATACTTTTACTAGTTGTTACGCGAAGGATTTTTGAATCGCGATATTAGGAAAATTCTAATCGTCATATTACGATATTTTGGTGCAAATTATCTTGAAATTTTTGCATAGTCTGGTGTCAGTGATGTTCCGTATAAATAGCGGAGTGGAAAGTTTGAGTGGTGGAAATTTCTGCAAAGCGATTCAGATTGGCCGCATCAAGTTGACTATTGTTTTGCTGATCTAACTTCACCTAAATGTAATAAAAAACGTGCAATTTTTTGATTCGCCACCTCGTATACATCGCATTCCATACGTGTGTCATAAATCGATTTGCTTTAGCTGTATTTAAAAATTCGTATGGGTGGCGATGCGTCCAAGGAAGATTTACCGGCATTTCGGTCGATATGTTATCACTTTCTTGGGGCGTATTGTCTCGACCACAGTGTGTCGAGTGAACCGGTGGCAACTTCCTTGGGCGCGGTGTCTCTCGGGCTGTCAATTCTCCAAATCCTCCACTGCCTCCAGTTGCCGTTGTAAAGTGTTGGTGTCAGTGATTAAAACTCCACAGTATCCAGTTCTGTGAGGATTCATCAACGAGTCGATCATGTAGTGCTAGTGGCCACTAAACCATCAGCGAGGATTCTACATCGAGCGATAGTGTAAGTGACTCTAGACTGCACTTCACCCAACGTTCCTCCAGTACAGTAGAAAGACCATGCGGTTCTAGTGGCTTCCTAAACACCATACAACATCAACGCCAATGGAAATTCATCAAGGAAACGATGTGGTGTGTTTGATAAAAAGATTCAAACTGCCACCAGTTTGGCGATGGTTCAGAGTAGACGAAGATCATGTTCGAGCAAGGATTGTGAATGCAGATGACAGTGAGGAGATGATTTTAAAGATTACAGAGATTGAAATTTTGCTGGGAGCATGGAAAACAATTTTGAAGTGTTGGTCACTTCTGTCTCCACAATATTTTGGCTTTTTAGACCAAGTGCCACAAGCTGAGCTTTAGGTTAAGTACGTAATTGCAGACATCTCGAATTGTTTGCAATATTTGCTTCTAAACTTCTTCAGTTCACAAGTAAACGCCAGAAAATCAAACACAATGATCATTCATTGACGCAAATATATGTTTTCTGTGACCACTATCCTTTAAAATTTTCCATCATCTAGATTTCAAAATTTGTATTATGTGGTGGTAGTGTCCACTTTGTGGTCGTGGGGAAATCGCTGTCACAGATGTTGTTTCCGATTGAGATAACAGATTTCAAAATTGTCCAGGCTACATTTAAAGTGATGGTATAGTGAAATAACGGTAAAGACACGAGTTTTCCAGAGCTTCAAGTATTTAGCATTGTACAGCTACGAATTTCTCGTTGATGAAGTATCTAAATATATTTTTTAAAGAGAGAAAAGACTTGATATTGTGCCTAAATTCCAAATTTTGAAAATTTGTGTCACACTGTATGTTTTGGAAAAATTTTGGGAGAAAATGACCTCACTTGTGTGTTTATGGTTCTAACAAAAAAGAGTTTGGAAACTGAAATAAGTCTCGAATTCCAACGAAAACTTAAAAGTGAAAGCTTACTTAGTCAATTGTAAAGAAAAATTATATTTAATTTATCAGATATATTTTTTCAAATTGAAGTGTTGGAGTTCTTTTCTTAGTTTTCATAGGTGGATTGATATTTCCTAATATTAAGTATGTCATCCGTCTTAATAGGATCTAAGGAAAGTTAATTCTTAAGAAGTGCCTCAAGTTAAATTATTTTCCTAGCCAACTAAGTAAAATTTTGATTGTGTAAATTCAAAAGTATTGAACTGCTTCATACGAGAAATGTACTTATTGTCCTTCAGGACTGTACGTAAATACTGAGGTCTACAATTACTGCTTATATGAATTGAATTTTCGTGCAATAATTTTGAAACTCAAGATTCTGTGCGAGCTTGTAAAATGTTTGGAATGATGTGCTACATTACAACTTTGCACACGTGTACACACGTTTCCCAAATTATCGGGATTTGTAAATATTTTGATCAAAAATTTATCTTGTTATGTTGTGTTAATTCATTGTGTAGTGTTGAAAATATAACAATATATTTTGTAAATATGTTATGACATGATAAAAGCATGCCAAATCTGCCTCTTTGTCCTATGTACATCATGTGGCATAGAATGTAAGATGTGCCTGTTAACTTGTCTTTCCTAGATCATAATTTGGCTATTTGTATTTGTGGATATAAGTGAGATCTCCAAAACTCACATTAAAAATAGAAATGCATGTGTATATAGTGTTACGTAGTGTAGTTGTAACTGGGCATATAGCGAACGCTGGCAACCAATGAAAGTTGAAGTGCGAGAGACTTTGTGTGAGTGTGTGGTGTTGGCAAGCCGTAAAAAAAAGTTGAACGGTTCGGACCTTTTATCCAGGTCCGTCGAAAGTCGGCATTCCGGTTTGCCTTCGGAGCTGTAATCAGCCAGGTTGGCGCATTCCTGCACCTATGGCTGGAAAGGAGTGCGCTAGGGAACTGAAACCTTCAGGTCTCTTGGAAGTAGTGTTGACACGCGAGCATCGAACTTCGAACAAAATTACTAGTTTAACCTAAAACAAATCAAACTCACTGGATGGAACTTATAGAAAACATTTTTTTTCACAAGTTCAGCAAATTTTTGTCAGGAACGTATTTTCTGTACTATGTGGAGTTTCTATTCTATGTGAAGTTTTGTTGATTTCTGTTGGCTTTGTACGTTGTTTCTTATCTGCGTACATGCCACCGGTTAATAACAATGGACGATCAAGATCTAAAGGGATATGCCTTTTGTATGTCTGAAGTTCAAATTTAGTTCCACCTATTTTTTTTAATAAGAACGTAAAACTATTTCTTTCCCTTTTAATGTGCACATTTGGTGTTTGATAATTAATTAATTTCTGTGAAACAATCTCACATTAAATGATTTGCGTACATTTATAAAAGGCAAATTTCTTGGAAACGAAAGTAGAGTGATCATTATTTATACACTGGTGTCAAATGTAATCAATGTTGTTTTTATTTTGTTTTAAACTGGAAAGCACCAGAAAGAGTACCATAAACAAAAGTTCAATGCTCGTGGTCTGTGCAAGCGAAGCGTGTGCACTGAAGTGAGTTAACGATCGGTAGACTGTGCCTAGACTGGACAGACTGCCACACCCGGTGTGCCCTTTTATACGTACGCGGACCAAACAGACTCCACCGCCGCCGTGGCGGCGTTCGCAGCGACCGCTGGCAACGCCGCCCGGCCACGCGATGAAAAAGGATCTGTGTTAATTATTTTTTTCTACGTCCTTTTTTGCTCTTTGTGAATATGATGACGATGATTGTGATTTAATGATGATAAATGGAATAAAAACTCGCGTTGCTGCCCTCATCTTCAGTGCGTTGTAAATCAAGCCTTTGTGTGTGCCCCCTCCCGCTCCTCCTCGTCCTCAGCCTCCTGCTGCCCCCACCACCGGCTCCCGGTCGCCTCAGGACTTCGAGCGCTCTGCGCATGCGTCGAAGCATCGTGCTGCGATGCTCTACGGCGCGGCGCGACGCAGCGCGGTTGGAAAGAAAGAAGCGACTTCCATGTCGATATCTTCAAAACATCGAAGCTTTTACAGGGCGGCCACTTTCTGGAAAACATGGAAAACCGGAAAATAATGAAGGAATCTCATTGTTATGGAAAAGTCGGGGGAAAATCAGGGAATTTCATTGCTCTGGAAAAAGACGGGAAAATTGGAAATATCTAGAAGAATCATTAAAACTCAAGGTAAACTTATAAAAATTTTTATTAAGTTGACTTGCTTTTTTTCTTCAAAGTTTTTGAGGGTTATATTTCTAGGTATTATTCCTTATAGACATTGGTACAGCATTTTTTGCTCAATTAGTTCAGGATACATTGTTAATTTTTACTTTGTCACAACGAAATAAAAGAGCTGAACAGCGTCACGGCAGCTTTAATATTTTCTTTCAATAAATGCGGAATTAAAAATAACGACAATGCACTAGAAAACCTGGAAAATTGCCAGGAAAAATTGTTCCAGGAAATGAGTGGCCTCCCTATTTTATAAGAATATTGATTCATTGAAGCCGATGATTTTTTTTACCATCGATGCTTAGTGCTTGATGTTTTTACCTTATTGTATTTTTCAATGAAAAGTGTACCATAAAAATAAAACCTGACATAATTTTCACATCTCAGTCAAAATTCATATCAAAAGGACCAAGGCTGAAGGGTCTTTAAAGGAGGTAAGGAGGTTCTAGAAGATCTGCTTTCGTAATGGTTGGAATTGATGGAGAAACAGAATTCTGTTTAATAATAAATATTTTTCCGTTAGATTCGAAATGTTATAAATGATTCGAAATGCTATTTTTATAAATATTTTTTGACACCTCTTCAGTTCAACCATCTCCGGGTCAGTGTATATCAATTAGATGCAACTGTCGCCTAGAAGCATCTGTAGAATTAGCGCTGGCTACGATATGAATTTTCATGACCAACTCAACTGGTGAAAATTTCTTGTAAACAAAATGAAACTTCCCAATTCTGGAAAATTTACTAGTCTAAAACGCGCACTACAAGGCTGCTTTCAAGCAACAAATCACCCCAACCACCGTTGCAAGGTCAGTGATGATTATCCTTGCCAAAGAGTGCTTTTGTGATGTTCACCGCACTTTTGTGACGTCCGGGGCCCAGACTGGTCATAAATCGCCGTCCCTTAAGTCTGTAAGGTCGACAAAGCGGTGTAGGTCAATACCTTATTGTGATCATCTCCACAAAAAGGAAATCAAGTCTCCTCGCACGCCTATGGTCAGAAATAAGTCACGTGGTCATTAGGGAGCGGATTTTATCTTATTTCCACGTTTTATTCCTTAGCTTACACGAAAATGCTTTAAGTACTGAAATGAGTATCACGTCAATCGTGACTTAACCCATTAAGTCCGAGTGACCTCGATTGAGGACATGTGTTTAAATTGAAAAATATTATTACTGAAACATACATACATGCAATGAGGGAGGTTGATAATTATTTATTTGAATTGTATCAAGATTGAACAATATCAAGATGGGACATTTTTATTTCACTGTATTATGTCATTATTGCTTGAAACTGTATGTTTTTTTATACCTTTTTTCGCTTATTTTTATAGTTCTCTAAAACTGTATTTATGTGAGTCAGAGACTTGTATAACGAATGCATTCAGTGCAAACTTGTCTGTCTGTACTTGGCGCCCGCATATGGGCCATGGCCTACCATCAGCGCCCCGTCCTCGCGGCCATTCTTTAAGGGGGCACGAAGACATCCCCACTCCGCATTCTGGTCTTCTCAACCTTAGAAGTGTGTTTTCTCACCGTCACACACCAACATGTATTGGGACATTGCAATTAAAACGCACATCATAATCTTGCCGAGAATTGAACCCGGGTTCGCGTCATGGAAAGACAGCACGTTGGCCCATGAGTTAAACCGCGGAGCCTAACCAGAAAAGTGTAGTGCATTGAAATGTGTATATATTAGGAGCAATTGCCCGTGTGTGCGTATGTGCCCGGGTATAAAGTATTTTAAAATCACATTTTAAAAATATTTTGCAACTTAAATAGAAAACAGTTATTGGGATCACGCATATATCCTTTGTGATATTCGCGGCTCACAATTATTGGAACGGGCGCGAGTCTCTGCCGGGCTTTTCAAAAAATACTGAAACTGACCACCGATTATTCTAAAAAACAAAGCATTGTCACAAACTTGTTGCTGATACCATGACATCTGAGAGCTTTCGTGACTGTTTGTTTCGTAGTACAGATAATACTTATCTGTGACCACAATCTCCGTATTGATATGAGAAGACCTGCGAGTACAGGAAATGGCTCGTGGGGAGTGCATCATTTCTGCAAGAAACAAGAAATTTTTATTTCCAGAAAATCTTATTGTTAATCTTAATCTTAACGTTGCTAGTACGAGCGCTGTCATAAACAGAATGACCGGATTCGATTCCTAGTCAGGTGAGGTGCCCTCTGGCAACTAATTCCATTCCGATCTAATGTGAGCGAAAATTGAAAATAAAAAGCGCAAAAAAGGTTATTTTTTCATTCTTATAGTATTCTAAAGAAGCCTTCTTGAAGGGAATGAATGTCATTTTGAGTTCAGAAATTAGTGACTGGTGGTCAGGAAAACGGGTATCTCAGATAAAGAGTATTTTAAACTCATTTACGTCAATGCTACATGAGTCCAACAATACAACACAATAAAATAGTCATTAATATTTTATCTGTTGAAAAAATTGATGTGTAGTGGTGTGAGGACGCAACGTGATGAAGCTGATCACGTAATCACACAGCGAGCACACCCACGCCAGCGTGTGACTCCAACCCGCACTCTCAGTGTTCACGAACTAAGCGGCTCCAAGCTCCTGCTCCACCGGGGCCAGTCGAAATGGAGTGTGATTGAATTCTGAAGAAGGCTAAATCTCCCGGGGGTTCCCCTTTTAATCTGCTCCTTGCGCCGCGTAGCAACGCCGAGCTCGCAGGTGCGTCCGGCTGCATCGGCAGGTCTGCCCCAGCACGCCCGCCCGCTCGTCCACTGCCCGCCCACCCACCCGCCGCCTGCCCGCAAGCCAGCTCGCCCGCCCACCCATCCGCCCACCCGCCCGCCCGCCACCCGCCGCCCGCCCGCAAGCCTGACCTCCCGCCCACCCATCTGCCCACCCGCCCACTCGTCCACCCGCAAGCATGACCGCCCGCCCACCCACCCGCCGCCTGCCCGCAAGCCCCCCTGCCCGCTCGCCGCCCGCCCGCAAGCCAGCTCGCCCGCCCACTCACCCGCCCGCCCGCCACCCACCGCCCACCCGCAAGCATGACCGCCCGCCCACCCATCCGCCCACCCGCCCGCCGCCCACCCGCCGCCCGCCCGCCACCCGCCGCCGCCCAACCTGCCCGCCCGCCCGCACCCATCCGCCCGCCCGCCCACCCATCCGCCCACCCGCCCGCCCGCCCGCCCGCTGGCCCGCCCGCTGGCCCGCCCGCTCGCCCGCCCGCCCGCTCGCCCTGCCCGCCCGCTCGCCCGTCCGCCCACCCATCCACCCACCAACCTGCCCGTTCGCAAACCCGCCCATCGACCGCCGTCCACTTCCCTGTGTCCAACGCCCATAGTCTTTTACCCCAAACTGCTGGTTACTTCCCATCTACCCACCTCTCACAGCCCATCGCTCTCTGTCCACTGCCCATCGCCCTCTGCTCATCACCATTTGCCTCATCGCCATCTGCCCATCGCCCTTTGCCTATCACCCAGTCGCAATCAACCACTGCCCCTCATCACCCTCTGCCCATCATCCTTGCCTATCACCTTCTGACCAACTACGCATTCCTAACTGCCCATCGCCCTGTGTCCTCTGTTCACCTACCTACCATCTACCACCCACTGCCCATCGCTTTCTGCTCACATGTCCATCTTCCCCATTGCCCACTGCCCACCTAACTACTACCGGCCACCCACTACTCAACGGTCTCTGCCCACTGCCCAATCCTTAACTAACCATCGCTCACTCCCTACCTACCCGTCACCCACTGCCCACTGCCCATCGCTCTCTCCTTACTGCCCATTCCCTACCACCACCCGCCACCCACCGCCCTCCGCCCACCGCCCACCGCCCACCGCCCACCGCCCACCGCCCACCGCCCACCGCCCACCGCCCACCGCCCGGCTGCCCGCCGCACTTCGCTCGGGCCGGACGCTCCCGGCGAGACCGGACTACGCAATTTGGTATCAAGGACATCTTTCGGGGATGAGGGGCGGGGGAGGGCGCGGGGGGCGCCAGGGGTGTCCACTTCACGGCGGGGGACTCGCGCCTGCGGCCATCCGCACAGGCAGCCCCAGGGCGCCTCAAGGCTACGCAGGGCATTCCCACCTTCTTATTGTGGCTCTAGTCATTTTACGAAATTTTACTCGTATTGAACCACTTATTTATTCCCTTTAGCGATGCGGCATCGATGTGACGAAACATCGATGTTCAAAATTAACACATCGATGTTTAACAATACGTAGACCAAAAGCCATCGATGTTTTTAAACATCGATGTTTGAAAGTTGGTTTCGTAACCTCTAACATTAAATTCGTGAGCAACACTATTGAGTTTGACAGTGGCCGTGTTTATTAATTTAAGATTAAGATTGAACCGGCAACAAAGTTCAAAACTAATAACAGCAATGGGCAAAAATGAGCCTGAAAGTCTGAGCGCCTAGGGTCACCTCAAAGGGTTCGCCATTTCGCCGAAGCGTGGCGAAAAGGCGGGGGAGACCTTATTTCTTAGGTGCATGCCTTGGTCGCCTTCGAAATTCGAGGAAAGTCATAGGAAATACTAAGGGGGCATCGGGGTCATTTCGGGTGAGAGGGAGTATGCTCGAAGATAATCTTTCTTTGAAAACATCGATGTTTTGAAAACCTCGCCGACGATGTCGTATCCTTAATTTTGTTTCGGGACTGCTCATAGAGTTCTTTTCTCCCCTCTGTACGTACATTTATTTTCTACCTTTAATTCCAAATTCTTTTCCTGTTTATTAAAATAAGATTCACGTAATACAAATTTTTACATGTATTTCTGGTTGTGCCTGCCCAAAATATCATCATCTTTAGTCCTTTTTGAGTTCAACTTTCTTCTCATACTGCATTTCTTATGATACCGTTTCAATTTTGAAATGGTTCCTATCATTTTATTCAGACATTAGGTTTAACTTATTTGGACCGCAATTCAATTTATTCTGCACTATCCGAAGTTTGCATAGTCCGTCTAAATTAGTGTTTTTTATTCAAGCGTTCTGTTTATTTAATTTTAAGTTTATTTAATTCAAGCGTTCTGCTGCTGATTTTCGTTAAACAACAGAGTGCCATTAATTTAAATACAGAATTGCTTTTTGTTAGAATAATACTAAGTTTTACTTAAATATTATCGAAGTGCGAATTGAAATTGTTTTTGCGTACAAAGGTGATGGAGATCCCACACAGTTTTTTCTAGGGGATCCCTAATTATTTTGCCTATCATGTTTAAATGTAATATTGTAAGTTCCATGTTATTGGCGAAATAAAGCCACTTTGACTTGACTTGATAAGGGCTTGTCTAAGGTTTGGCCTAAGCCTCTTTGATGTCTGAGCATCTGATGCAATAAAAATGAAGTACTTTCTGTTTTTGAAGAAAACTTGAACATCTCTGGCACACACAGACGTCTGTTGTTTAAACTACGAGTGATTTCACGGAACAGAAATCCAACAGATGGAGTCAATTAAAAAGATTATTAAAAAACCAAAACTGTAACTGTTTTATTATTTTACAGTTCCGGTAAATATTTCATGAAAAACATTAGTTTCACACCAAAAATTTAAAAGATTTTAACGGTTTCGGGTAGATACTTCAGTTTTACACAATGCATGGGTCATCATCATTAAATCAGGTGTGGGTCAACTACTTGAAAATTGTTTTGATTTAACTTTCAGATGTGTGATTTTTAGAGATTTTAAGTTTTTCTCCCGATTGTACCTGTAATTATCTCGGTAATATTTAAACATAGTATTATTATTACAGTAGAGTCAGCTGGTTCGTAGGCCTTCAAGAGAATGTAGTGCATAATTACTTGTTTGACGACATTTTGAATAATTTATTTGTATCATCAGCGCTTATTATTATCATCATTTCATTATGTTATTCAATGTGCACAACGGTAAGGCAGTGCGCTTCAAGGAGGTGCGGCGAGGAAACGTGATACGGGCTTGCCGGCCAATTGAGAGAGGCGATTGCATGGAAGCCGGCAAGCGTCTGTCGACCAGTTATTTGCATGAGCTGCGTTGGCGCTCGGATTACCTGGCTCCCAGTTGAGAGCGCTTACGTTAACCCTTTCACTGCCAATGGGACAGATATGTCCCGCTGGGTTATGTAGCTACTGATGGGGCAAACAAGTGTTCAAAAATGCTGTACCGATATCCCACTGTTGCTGCTGATCAAAGCAATCTACGTTTTGCTGCATTTTACCTTCGTCTGCACTAGGGGCGTTTATTCCATGACAGCAAAGAAAGAATTGCTTCCCTTATCATTTCCAACGATATATTACGTTTTAATACCACTTGACTAGTAAGTTATTTGTAATCCAAGTCCAAACAGATTAAATTGGGCGCGTTCAATCTTATTTTCACAAAATGAGCACGTAATTATTATTGTCACCAATAGATAGGTTAGAGCGTAAAGCTCTTTGGAAGCACTGGGCTGACTGCATCCAGCCTCTCATAGGAAATGCTGTGTTCAGCAGATATGCTGGTGCGTGCGGTGAGCTTGCGCGGGCTCATTCAGTGGAGCTCGCCTTCGGAAGCAATCGGTCAGTTGCATACAGCGTGACTCACTGCGCGCGTGTGGTGGGCTCCGCATGTGCTTATCGGTTTAAATTATCCATATGTCATCTTATCCATGCATATGAATAATTAAAAATTTCCATCTGAAATGTAATTGCTTCCCTAGAAAAAAATTCACCGCACGCCACTGGTTTGCACCTAGGATGTTGGAAGAATTGACTAATTATCTACTTTGAATTGTGTGACTTATTTGGTATAAAAAGAAAATAAAAAATCCAATAAATATTGAAATTGATAGTGAAAAGGTTAATATAATGCAACCAACCCGTCTCCGCAGTATATAGGAGCTGGGCCGGAGACAAAGTAAACACTTTCTTTCAGGGGTCGTTTGAGAAAATAGACTTTCGTGAGTAAGCAGATCGAGTGAATGAATATTGTTTGATTGATTAGTGATTCCGAGTGCGTCAGTTGGTAAGGTCATTAACACAGTAAGTGCAGTGCATGTTTTTATAGCGGTAGATGGCACTGACTTTTCGCTACTGGATGGCGCGATCCGGCGCCGACCTACACATAGGCTCACGGGGTTTCCCCCAAACAGGTCTCTCCCACCAGCGGAGCACCGTCCTAAGCGGGACGAGTTCCATACTCCCACTTGGTCTCCCGACATGTGATGCAGTATAGATCATGTAAAGGTGAGTGTAAGTAACAGGAGGAAGGAAAGATCGCGCGCGGTCGATGGCCCGTTTGTTATGATACTGCTCCAGCATTTACCTGGTGTTTATCGGAGAAACCACGGGAGACTACCAATCAGAGCAGCCAGCCGCTAGAATTCTTTAGATACCGTCTGAATAGTGTCTAAAATGCTGCCTCCGTCGGGACTTGAACCCTAGGACCTCCCGATCAGAGGTAGTGCAGTGACATCAATTGATGCCCTGAGCCACCTAAGTCGGTGTGAGTGAATATTACACCATTTCTATAATTATTCATCTTTCATTTCCGTTTAATTGCACGAGGAAACAATAGCAGCGATAATTTGTGCTGTAAGTTTAGTCATGTTATAGAACAATTTTCCTAAGAATGAGCTAAAGTGACTACTGCTGGCAACATAACTGAAGGTTCTGTGGTCGTTGTGCCCTCGAGCTCATTAGACTCCCATCCTGCATTCGTTCGTTTGCAGTTGGCTAACTTGTAAATGGCTTCGACGCTTCCTTTTGTGATGTCCTCGTCCCACAAAAATATAGTGCGTCACGAGAAATAATTGAAATTAGGAAGTGTAGTGTTATGTGCTCTTCTGTAAAAATTCTCTTTTTCTATAAACATTAAGTTAAATTTACTTTTTGTGTGATAAATATGTTTATTTTAAAACCGAGACTTGAATGCGAGATGCGTACCTGTGGACGTGTTTCCGGCTTAAAATCATTTTTCTCTCTATTTACATTCGCGGCAGTTTTCTTTTACTGATTGTGAGAGCATGTTAAGAGATTTTCCACATACGTAATTAAATTTAAATATTTCCCGGACTCGCGTACGTGCATATACCTCAGCGAAACTATTATACTTCTGCATAGGGATGTTTTCACTGGAGCCGTTAGCACTTTACGAAGGGGCGTGGCTGAACAGCTGTCGCGGCGGAGGGATACTTCTCTGAATAACATGTAACGTTCACTTGTTTAGCGAACTGTCACTTTGGCTCGTTCTCAGGAAAATCCTTAGATAGATACAGGGAGGTGACCTCACCTGTTGGGCAGCGAGACCGGGCGTCAATCTAAGCCAGTTGTTGCTCCAGGTAACCCCCAGCGTCCTTTGCGCTATTCAAAGACTGAAATGAATAAAACAATGTTGACCCATTTTTTTGGAAAATTTTGAAAATGTTGAGGCTTTATGTCAAGTACCCTAAAAAATAAAAAATTCCATTTCAAACTCACAGGGCTTTGAATTCGTTTGGATTGACGGAGAAAATCGTATGAACGGGTTAAGCACTCACGTTGGTTACAGACAAGCGGAAAGACTTATTGTCAATCGAGTTTTCGGAATAAATGGTCCACAAAACACGTATTATGAATGCATAAACCGGTAGCGGTAGCTCAGTGCATCAACTGTCACTGCAGCGCCTCTAACCGGGAGGTCCTAGGTTCCCACTCCCCACGGCGGCAGGATTTTCGACACTGGCTTTTCAGCTAGGTCGAATTCAGCTGCTGTCTGGAGGAGAATTCTAGCGGTCGGCTGCTCTGATCGGTAGTTTTCCGTGGTTTCTCCGATCAACAGCAGGCGAATGCCGGAGCAGTACCCTAACAAACGGGCCACGGACCGCGCGCGATCTGCCCTTCCTCTTCCTTGTCCTATCCTCTCCCTTTACACACACACACACACACACACACACACTTTCACTAACATGCCCTACACTACCACGTATTCCGGGAGATCGGTCGGGAGCTTAGAGCTTGTCCCGACTGGAGCGGTGCCCCGTTGGTGGGAGAGTCCTGGTTAGGGGGAAACCCCACTCGCCGACGGTAGGTCGGCGCCGGATCTCGCCATCTAGCGGGGGAAGATCACCGCCATCTCCCGAGAGAGAAAAACATGCACTACACTAACGGGACTAATGACCGAAGCAGTTGACGCGCCCGGAAACACGAAAAAATCAATCAATCAATCAGTCAATGCATAACATGTTCGATGAAGTAATTTAGTATATGCAAAGACAATATTTATCCAATTTTTTGTTACGAAGGCTTGATTATAATTTTTCTGAAGTAGATGTAATGAAATGTTCATATGGGATTACTTTGAGTAAATTGAGTAAATTACAAAAACAAATGTTGGTTTTTCCGCCAAGCTATTATCTGTGTTATAAACCTGAATGTGTGTATATGGGTGTGTATATATGTTCCACTACACTGGAACGATTTCTCCCAAAGTTTGCAGTTACTATTTAGTGGTGGAAAAAAATGGCAGAGGTGTCATTACAAATTACCCACAAAATATTTTCTTATTGTTTTACAAAATTGATCTTAGCGCGATTCACAATTCATTCAAGCGGTAATGCTTTCTGGTTGAAAAGTCGTCTCTAAACCCGAGGTCTCGCAATAGGTTTTTGGCTTTTCTCTTAGATCCTTCTCCTCAATTCACTAATCTCCTCAGCATCACTATTTTTATAATTATTTATCTTTTCAATTCCCTTTAACTGCACGAGGAAACAATCTACATCAAAGGATACAACAAAACGCTTAATTTTTGAATTCGGTACATGATTGTCATCCACGTTCAATAATTTGTTCAAAGGCCCATCCGCAATTGCAAGTTTCTTGCAAAACTCATTTGAAATGTCATTCAATCATTTGCTTTTTAAAAAGAATAACAAATGACTTAAAAAATCTAAAATTCAAATTGAATATTGGAAAATAATTCAAATTAAAAAGCGAGCTATTGCTAGTACAAACGTAATTATAATTTCATTTAATTGTGCCTTATCTTATGCGTTTTCATCTCTCAGTTAACCTTTGCCACTTTAAATTAGAAGCACCCTAACACTAATGACTTCATGAGGATGACGATCATGGAATTAAATGAGTTAAATTTACCCCTGCATTTTCTGCAGTAATATTCCTTTTTCCTTACGCGAGAGAAATTTAATGTGTCATATTTCTGCTTGTAATTTCATGCATATCAATTTTAATGTCTCTTTCATTCCATATTGCTTGTGACGGGAGACTCCAGGTGTACTTATTATCGTTGTAAGTTATGAGCTTGCGAACCAATGATTTTGTAGCATCTTTTATCATCGCATTAAGTTTTTCTATTATTAAATAGCACTGGTTTAAATAAATTGTCTTAGGACTCTCAGAGGAAGGCATTTTCAACAAAATATAGTCTGATGGTTGCAATGTGAGAACACGAGAACACACCAATGAATTGAGTCATCGAACGTAGTTATTTTAGTTTCTAATTTGAAATAGGAAACATCTTGAGTCATTCACTTGAAGTAATGTGAGAAATGATATATAAAATATGTTTCTGCTTTATGAGAAGAATCGAGAATGAATTTGCTGATAATTTTATGGCAATTCAAAATAATGGAGAAATTGCAGAAAATTGTAATACGTACATTTTAATAATACTTAAAACTTTGTAGAGTTTGTAAACGGAATGATATATTTTTATCACAGTTTATATACTTCACTCTGACATACATGGCACTTTTAACCTTCTAATATTGCAAATATTTGCTTAAAAGCTCATTTTTGTTTGGATTAAAACGCGAAAATTATTTATATGTGCTCAACTAAGGAACAATGCTTAAAGTGAGCATTTCAAATCACTTATTAGTTACAATTGGAATTGCAATACTGAAAACTACAATATTGGAACATTAAAAAGAGAGGTGGCCAACCTCCACAATAATTATGTTTTTACTTGTACGAACATATTTTGCATCGGTTGTCCATAACATTAAACCTGGAATTTGTGGTTATTTATTGTCTGTTCTCTTACATTTTGTATTGAAAACTGCTTAAAAAACTTGCTGAAATATCCGTTTATTTATTTACTTATTTCTGCCTGATCGATATAATTGTACAAAAGACTTTCAATAATATAAACTACACTAATTGCGTGCCTGTGATTTACTTTGAAAGAACTGGACACCTAGGTTTGTGATGATGTTGCTGTCGCAAAACACCGATGAACAATTATTTTCACAACTTATTTGTTTGTTTAAAAGGTTATTATTAGAGTTAATTTTAAAGAATATGGGGATAATTACAAGACGGTGGGAATTAAGAAGGTCTGCACTTGTTTTTCGCGATACTTGAATTTATTTTTAAGCTTGCTGATGGTGTACGAACTAGATTCAATTCTGCTAGGCTGGAGTAGTTGGGACCGTAATGAGAAAAAAGTTTTAAATTCCCTATGATTGATACTATTTACTGCTCCTTTTCAATGTGTTTGGGTAGCATGAACCAAGAAGTTTTCATCATTTTTCGTAGTACTTTTTAGGTGTTTCTTGAATTTTTTGATGATTTGATGGGGCAGCTCCATGTATGATAGGCGTATGTGAAGGCGGATGAATTATTGTCTTATAAATGATGATGCCATATTATACATCTAATCTGAAATATTTAACGAATTCCAGAATACAATTTTGTTATCTTTGTATACTAAGTTTTTTTATATTGTGTTGTTAAGGACTTTTTCCATGTTAATTATTGATAAAAATATGATCCTAGATATTTAACCGTTTCCTTGCTATCTAACCGTAGGACTTCAATACTGTTTTATTGTCGAGAAATTTTTGCCCTTCTGAGAGACAATTTTTTATTTGAACCTTGCATTTTTAATACTATTCTCCATTTTTATGTTCATTTTGTGAATTTTATCCAAGTCGAGTTGTGCATATTCTCTTGCTATGAACCGGGAGTGGTAGCTCAGTGCATTAACTGAGGTCACTGCAGCGTCTCTGACCGGTAGGTCCTAGGTTCGAGTCGTGACGGCGCTAGGATTTTCGACACTAGCTTTTCAGCTAGGTCGAATGCAGTCGCTGTCGGTAGTTTTCCGTGGTTTCTCCGATGAACAGCAGGCGAATACCGGAGCAGTACCTTAACAAACGGGCCACGGACCGCGCGCGATCTGTCCTTCCCATTCCTTGTCCTATCCTCTCCCCCTTACACACACACTTACACTAACATGTACTATACTACCACATATTCTGGGAGACCGTATATGTATTTTACAAGTACATTGTTCTTCCTAAATGCACTGATCTCACTGTAAAAACATGAAAATATTATCTTCGGAAGGTATTTCGTAGAGACGAGAATGTAAGATGCAAAGTTACTGACGATAAAATTTGGTATTTGCTCAAACACTTATATTAAATTGACATTATTTTCGAATATTAATGAGAAATAAAACAAAAATACCAAAACACAGTCTTGAATAAAGAATATAAATCAATGCTAATATGAACAGTGTTCTTTGTTCTTAACTGTTGGAGACTACCCCTCGCTACGCAAAGAATTTGAAAAGGTGTGTTTGCAGAAAACCTGTCATGAATAACACATCCAGAAGTTTGTCTCGTACACCGATCAGAATTTGAAGAGGCAAGCTCGTACGTAAAGGGAATGAAAAAAATAAACAAATGTAAAGACATTGTGCGCATAGTAATGAAAAGTGATGAACTTTTAGCATGTTGGAAAACGTGAATAACATTTATAAGGGATACTCTGAAAACAGTAGAATATTTTGAAGAAAGGAATATTTTATTATAATATTAATTTAGGATCGAATAAGGTGTTTAAAAATTTACATAGCAAACAAATAGTTGAAAATAATGGGTGACAAAAATTTTATAGAATATTTAATCATATTAGAATAATGTAATCTCCTACTTCTTCCTGCAAAAATTATCATTGATGTGATTTTAATGTTAACGTTTTATGTTTTTGTATCCATAATCATGGAATCTCAATATGGTAAAACTTAATATTATTATTGTAAAATGTATACTATTGTATTTTAGTCGCTAACAACCTAAAGTTGATGAGGTTTAAAATAAAATTATTTTTAAAATGTTTATAGGAGGGTATAATAATATACTTTCTCCAATATATTTCATTCTAAGTAGACAAATAAATGTACAGAGCTGGTTTGCTTCAATCAGATTCTAAATCCCTTGGAAACTGGACAATCAATTTTGCCGTCAACCCATGTTTCCAAGGACCAACAAAACGTGGGTTCTGACTACGCAACGTATTAGAGGAAGATATTTACGACATGTAAAAGCACATAGGACATTTGGTATCAGAGACTCAGAATACGAGTTTTTCTGTAGAAATCTCGCCGTTTTCTGCTGCAGCATTACAATACTTTCTGTATACTACGTAAGTAGTATGCGAAAAATTAAATATAGATGGGAAGTATGAGTAGTTTGTAAATAAAAGATGGTTTACTTTTAGGTGATCGTGTGAAAGAGTACAGTAATATTTTTATTTTTCCCCCTCTTTATGATATCTTTATTCAGATATCAAAGAATCTTATCCTTTTGTTAATGTCATAAAATTATTCAATTGGATAGTCAGCATTTGTAAATAAAAACAAGTATAATACGCTCCTTTCATATAATTCTCTTGTAGATAGTCCAATAAATAAGCTCATCATATAGTACGAGAATGGCTATTAATACAATTTAATTTGTCTTCAACACTTTCCTAAAATTCTACCTCTAGGAAATGACATTGCGTGTTTCGACACTTCGCCCAGGTGATATTGCTATCTACGACCAGTAATGTAGTACGCTTTACTTTTGTTCGACTAATGTCGGAATAAGATCTATGTATATTAGCACCGTATCTTAGTAATTGCGCTCACAGAATGAATACACATTATTATGGAGGCACAAAAGGCACATAATATTCAAATATTACATTATTATATGAATTATAATATGAAGAAAATTTCCCGTAAAATATTTGTCGAACACTCCTCATTTATTCAGGTGGCATTGTTTCGTTCTGTCACTGGAAGAGATATGTTTCATTTTTAGAGTATTAAAAAATCGTGAATTTAAACAAAATCAAACCGGGGCGATGTAGTAAATATGTGTCGTTGCCATGTCCTTTTCAGAAATGTAAAGAAGACGTGATTTAGAAAATGACTCAACTTCGTTCTCAAACTGGCAAGCCGAGATATCATCGTAGGAGTCAAAAGAAAAAATGTTACTCCTCGAAGAACTCACAGCTTTAGATTTTCATTCAGCGCGTTCCCGGAACGTTTTGAATGAAAACGAGGCCTCTTTAAGGTAATATTTAAGTAATATGCAAATACTGAAAACAAAATTCACTAGATTTCGTTAATAACGACACGTTAATAACGCGTAAGATTTTAAGTTTCGTCGCTATAAGAGTGCAGAAATTTGAGAAACATTTTATCCTTTGCATTTTAGTAGTAAGATGCAAAGAAAGTTAATTTCTTTTCCAAGATGAAATTCCTTCTCGTAGACATTCCTTTTTTCATTCAAAGGAAACACAGTGCATTTGATATTTTACGTAAAATCGTTTAAAAATAAACAAACACCACTTGAAAACCAAAACATTGCTACCTGACTGAATTTCGTGATAAAAAACGAAGACATAGAAATAGATAATTTAATTAAGAAACCATGGTGTTTTTTACGTTTTCGAACGCGAAATTGACAAAGTTATGTGATTATACAAAATATAATTTTATGTTATTATTATTATTATTATTATTATTATTATTATTATTATTATTATTAAATTATTATTATGATTATTAAGGCTATTATTATTACTACTACCATTACTAATATTTTTATTACTACTTTAAACTAAAAATACAAACTTTGATCACATTATTTGCATAATTGTTATCTTTCAGTCAGTTATGAGCATTTTTTTATTATGATAGTTTTGTAAGCAGTATATTACAGAAAACAATTGAAGGGCACCGATAAAGCAAGTTCAATTGTTTAGAAGGATCGATACAAGAAAAAGATTGGGATCCCCTGTTCTAAAGAAACATTGCAACTGAAGTGCAGCAAGCTACCTGGCATTAACTTCACCAATGTGGCGAAATTAACGTTTTTGGGTTAAATCCACTTTTTGTTGCTCTATTGATGAAATTTCTATATGTACTTCGCAAACGACAGCGAAGCGTACGGGCCATGGCCTACAAGTAACGTCCCGGCCTCGCGGCCATGGGTTAAGGGGGTACGTGTGGTTAGCACGATGACATCCCCACGACGTACTTTGGTCTTTTCAATCTGAGAAGTGGATTTTCTCATCGTCACACACCAACATGTACTGGGACATTGCAAGGAAAACGCACATTATAATCTTACCCAACCGGGGAATCGAACCCGGGATCGTATCATGTAAAGCAAGCACGCGGACAAATGAGATAAACCGCGAGGGCACTTGCTGAAATAGGAAATAAAAAACAATTAAATTGTTTTATATTTGAAAACGTTTACGGATTCGGTGGTATAACGGTCAGCGTACCGAACTGTTGTTTGCGGGTTCAAACCCGCGCGAAGCCGTGGATTTTTAAGGGCGAAAAAATCCTTCGTACGCCTTCCTTCGGAGGGGAAGTAAAGCCGGCTGTCCCATGTAGTACATTTACTGCATGTAAAAGATCCTCAAGCCTAAAAGAAGCCTCTGAGCAAAATTGAGATCCGCCTGTTTCGTCGCCCAAGATAATACCTCCTTTCTCCGCTAGGTGGTGAAAGGAGCGTAGCGAAATTTACGTGGTTAGACGGAAGAGCGGGCCTGATGGCCCGAGTCTCGCCACGTAAAATAAGGCATTAACTAACAAACGTGGCAAGATTTTTCGTTGAAGGTCGACCGTTTCCTGTACTAATTGGAGTACGTGAGTGTAGCGCCAGCCAACCTTATTTCCAAGCAGAACAATGCCATCGGCGCCGATAAGTGGAGTGGCGGGCGAGTGGCGGGCGCGCCTGCCCCCTGCAGGGTTCCGCGAACGCCCGCACTGGTGGCGGCGCGTGGGTGGCCCCCCCGCGGCGCCCGCGATACCCAGGGGCCGCGCCGCCTTCCGGGTGACATCACGGCGGAGGCGGCGGCGGTAGCGCTTGCGCGGGCGGCGCTCGAATGGGGGTGGAGGTGGCGTAGAGGGGACGGTGCAGTGGAGGGGGCGGTGGAGTGAATGGGATTACGGTATGGAGGGGACGGAGGAATAAAGGGGACGGTGGAATGGAGGGAACTATGGTATGGAGGGGACGGAGGAATAAAAGGGACGGTGGAATGGAGGGGACTATGGTATGGAGGGGACGCAGGAATAAAAGGGACGGTGGAATGGAGGGGACTATGGTATGGAGGGGACGCAGGAATAAAAGGGACGGTGGAATGGAGGGGACTATGGTATGGAGGGGACGGAGGAATAAAAGGGACGGTGGAATGGAGGGGACTATGGTATGGAGGGGACGCAGGAATAAAGGGGACGGTGGAATGGAGGGGACGGAGGATTGGAAGGGACTTTAGTATGAAGGGTGCGTTGGGATGGAAGGAACGGAGGAATGGAGGGGACGGAGGAATGGACGGGATTATGGTATGGAGGGGACGGCGGATTGGAGGGGACTATAGTATAAAGGGTACGGTGGGATGGAGGGGACGGTGTAATGGAGGGAACGGTGTAATGGAGGGGACGGTGTAATAAAGGGGGCGGTGTAATGGAGGGGACGGTATAATGGAGAGGGCGGTGTAATGGAGGGGACGGTGTAATGGAGGGGACGGTGTAATGGAGGGGACGGTGTAATGGAGGGGACGGTGTAATGGAGGGGACGGTGTAATGTAGGGGACTGTGAAATGGAGAAGACTGGAATGGAGGGGTCGGTGGAATGCAGGGGATGGTGGAGTGAATGGGATGGTGGAATGGAGGGCGCTATGGAATGGAGAGGACGGTGGAATGGAGAGGGCGGTAAATGAAAGGGACGGTGGAAAGGGGGGACGGTGGAATGAAGGTAACGATGGAATAAAGGGGGTGAAGGTAACAGCTTGGAATGAAGGTAACAATAGAATGAACGGTGATAGTGGCGACGGAATGGAGAGCACTGTTGAAACGAGCGAAACGATGGGGTGGCTGCGGAATGGAGGGGACAATGGAATAGAGGAAACGGGGGTATGGAGGCAACGGCTGAATGGAGGGGTTGGTGGGGTGGCAGCGGAATCGAGTTGGCGTGGAAAGGAGGAGACGGCGGCAGCAGCGGAGGGGGGAGGCGGCGGTCGCGATGGAAACGACGTGTTGGCGGTGGTTGTCGCAGTGGCAGTGGTAGCGGTGGCGGTGGAAAGGAGTTTGATATGACGTGCCGATCGCAGTGGCGGTGACAGTTGCGAATCGGCGAAAGGGGTGGCTGAGGTGACGGTGGCATCGGAGGAGAAGGGGTGGCGGCAGCGGTGAAACGGGGTGGCGATGGGGGCCGCGTTTGCATTGACTGAGGTTGATCGATTGATTGTTAGTGATTTCGAGTGCGTTAACTACGAGGGTCATTATTCCCCTAACTGTGGTGCAAGTTTTCCTCGGGAGGTGACGGTGTTCTTCCTCCGCTGATGGCGTGATCCGGCGCCAACCTTACGTCGACTAGCGGGGTTTCTCCAACCAGGTGCATCAGTGGGGCACCGCCCCAGCCGGGACTAGTTCTAAGCTCCCAACCGGTCTCCCGGCATATGTGGTAGTGTAGTGCACGTTAGTGATGGTGTGTTATTAAGGGGTGAGGATAGGACAAGGAAGAGGAAGGAAAGATCGTGCGCGGTTCGTAGTCCGTTTGTTAGTGTACTGCTCGGCATTCGCCTGGTGTTGATCGGAGAAACTTGGCTGTGGTGGTGGTGGGGTGGAAGTGGTGACGTCGGTGCTGATTCCTGCGGTGGCAGAGGCGGATGGAAATCCGGTGGTGACTTAAGTGGTGGTCGGCTGCTGGCGAGGGGTCAGATAAGTTGGCGGGGCGGTTTGACGATTGCATGACGGGTTGGCGGTTGCATGGCGGAGTCGATGAAGATCGCGGGCAAGAGCGGGTGTGGGCCCAGTGGCCGTATTGGTGGGCTCGGAGGTGGTGACGATAGAAATTGGCTATTGCGAGGGCTGTGACGACAGTTGTAACAGTTGCGAACGCTTTGACGGGGGCTAGAACAGGCCGGAGAAGCAGATGACAGAAACACCGGTGTTCACGGTCGCGACGGTATGAGAGAAAGATGCGATAAATTTGCGAAGAATGATGAATTGCGATGAATGAAAGAATTGCGATGAATATGCGAAGATGCGATGATCGATTGTTTGATTATTTCGTGGTTTCAAGCGCGTCAGATCATATAGTCAATATCCCCGAACTTGTAGCGCTTGTTTTATCACGGGAGATGGAGTGAAATTCTTTCCCGGCAGGATGGGAAGATCCGGCGTCGACCTACCATCCGGCAGGCGAGGTTTCCACAACTATGTATTTCCCACCACGGGGCACCGCCACAGCTGGAACAAGCTCTGGGCTCTCTATTTCATTCCCGGCATGTGTAGTGTATGTCAGTGTAAGTGGGTTGAAGGAAGGGTTGAGGATAGGACAAGGTAGAGGAAGGAAAGACAGCCCACGGTCAGTGGCCCGTTTGTGAGGGTACTGCTCCGGCATTTGCCTGGTGTTGATTGGAGAAACCACGGATAATCAACGATCAGAGCGACCGGCCACTAGAATTTTCCACGAGACAGCAGCCGACCTAGCTACTTAGCTAGTGTCGAAAGTCGTGCCATTATCGGGACTCGTGGTGGTGATGGAGAGGGCGGGCCGGGAATGGGAGAATAGTGACCTATTGGCTGCGTTGGTAGAGGCGTTGGTCACGCGGTGGTGCCAGCGGTCGTGATCGCGTCGTCGGGGGCGTGGGCGGCAACGACTGCTGTGGGGACGCTGGCGTTGGTGAAGTGTGGCGGTGTTGGCGGCCGGCGGGGAGGGTGTAAGTAAATGAAACGGTTGGAAGCCCTGGCGGTGGCAAAGGCAAGAGAGGTACACTGTCAGAATTGCCATTAAATTTCATGTAAATTAATGTATTGTACATGAAACTTAATGTGACTTTGTACATTAAAACATCTTAATATATTTGTACATTAAATTGAATGCACAAGTTAAAATCAGTGTAACTGTCAGAATTGCCATTAAATTTAATGTAGATTAATGTATTGTACATAAAACGTATTGTAACCTTGTAAATTAATAATACCTTAATATATTTTTACATTAAATTTAATGGACAAGTTAAAGTCAATGTATATTTAATGTTGAGGTTCTCTCGTTTTCGCTGCCTCTCGTCATTCATCTTATGTACTCATAATCACCAGTCCATCAAGATCATTCGTTCATTCCAGATACGACCATAAAGCTTTGACACTTGCATCCTAACGTACATGTGTACATTAAATTTAATGTACGTTCATGATAATTACTTTAATGTACGTTTCATTGAAGTGATGCGGAAATTTCTGACAGTGTAAATTCCGTGGTGATAGCCGATATCTTGTGGTAATCCATATATATCTGACAGTGTAGTACCGAGAGTGAACTAGGCGGAGGTGGCGGTCGTGGTGGTGGGTGGCGGTCGCGTTGGCGACAGCGTCGATGGCCACAATCGACCAACCACGTGGGAGGCCAACACACGGTGACTGAGATAAATACAGGTTGCAATATATTCGACAACCGACGTAGTATCGTTAATTTCTGCTTTTGAAAAAAAATACCGGTACTAAGGTCGATACAGGCAAATTTATAGAATACACAGCAATCGGTTCTTTATCTTAAACTTGGGTTGTGAACAAAAGCTGAGATGCCAATAGTAATTAATACGTGTCGTAGAAATGTTTAATGTCATAATTTTGCCAGAACTAAAATCATGTTGTTTTGTTGATAATGAAAATTGAACTACAAGTATGGAACTACTTGTAGGTGCCGAGTTGAACAAATTCGAGAAGGAACCTTGGCCACCAAAAGTCATATGATACACTAAATATCTTTATTAAATATCTAAATTGGTTTTTCAGATTTTTTCCCTTGTTTCTTGAAAACAGGACTTCGCATTTAGACCTATCCGAAATGCTGACTGGACGGTCAAATAACCACTTCAATTATGTGTACGTGTTAAAATATCCGCTTATTCCATCCATTTTAGTACTTCTTCGCGAGAAACGATCACATATGTTTCCTGTAATAAAACAAGCTTTTGCGCAAAATCAACATGATATACAATATACGATTTAAAAAAAATATTCTAACCATATTTTTGTTTGGTAAATAGTGTCCATGCATAAAACTCCTAGCAATAAGCATCGTAATTAATTATGCACGAGGAAAAGTCCAAATAGATGTATAATTGATTTATCAATATTTGAGGTGCAATAATATCAACTGAGCGCTCTATTATATTTAGTGGCTACTGAAACCAAATATCTCCTACTTGAAATCGATACGAACTATACCATTACAACATTATGGATACTGCAGTATCTTGAAGATCGTTACGAACAACACAATTTTTCTGGTATTGACTCTAAGTATCGCCTTGATCATACAAATCACAAATATACGAGTATAATATCGAAGCTATCCATTTCTTGAATCTTCTTATTCACAGCGATTCGACCTTATTATTACTTGTTCAAATAATGGAAAGCTGTTCTCCACAAATTCAATCATATCGTATCATTCCAGTAGATATCAAGTATCCTCGCGTTCTTTCCGATGTGTAATATCTCCCATATCGTGGCCATCGAAAGCAAAGAGTGCCTGAGTTGGCATCGGGACCAAAATATCCCGTGGAAGGTTCCGTGGCGGCGTTGCCACGTGCGTCCGTAGGACGCGGCCCCGCGCCTGCCGCCCGGGGACCGCCAGCCTTAATTAGAGCCCGGTCTGATTTATAGAGGGCTGGGTTGCCGGGCCGGCCTGCCCCCGGGCGCCCCTGCCGCCGCCGCCGCCGCTTCTAGCGACGGCGTAGCCGCAGCTGCCGCCGCCACTGCCTCGGCCATCGTCATTGCCGTCGCTGTCACTGCATCGTCCATCGTGATTGCCGCCTCCACCGCCACTGCCTCGTCCATCGTCATTGCCGTCATCTCCGCCACTGCCTTGTACGTCGTCATTGCTATCGCCGCCGCTACTATTGCCACGTCCATCGTAATTGCCGCCAACCCCGTCGCAGCCTCGACCATCGTCATTACCGTCACTGTCACTGCATCGTCCACCGTCATTACAGCACACAGTCTCGTCCATCGTCATTGTCGTCACCGCCGCCACTGCCTTGTCCGTTGTCATTGCCATCGACGCCGCCGCTACTGTCTCATACATCATCATTGTCGAAAACCCCGTCGCAGCCTCGACCATCGTCATTACCGTCACTGTCACTGCAACGCCCATCGTCATTGCCGGCACAACCGCCACGGCCGCATCCATCGTCTTTGCCGTCGTCGCCACCGCCACTGCCTTGTCATCGTCATTGATTTCGCCGCCGCCGCTACTGGCTCGTCCATCGTCATTTCCGCCACCGAAGACGCCACCACTGTCTCAACCTCGTCCATTGTCATTGTCGCTGCTGTCGCCGCCACTGTCGCGTCCATCGACATTACCGCCTACACCGGCGTCACCATTGTCTCTACCTCGTCTATTGTCATTGCTGCCACCATTGCCTCGTCCATCGTCATTGCCGCCGCCGCCGCCAACGCCGTCACCACCTCGTCCATCGTCATTGTCACCACCACCGCCACCACCTTCATTACCTCATACAATATCATTGTCGCCACCGCCGCCGCCACCACTGTCTCAACCTCGTTCATTGTCATTGCCGCTGCTGCTGCCGCCGCCACTGTGTCGTCTATCGGCATTGCCGCCCCATCGTTGGAGCCTCGACCATCATCACTGCCGCCACCGCCCCCTTCGCCGCCCAGCGCTCGGGCGACTTGGGAGCCGCGGCTTTCTCCGGCAGAGGGCGCGGGGGGCGGCGGAGGGGGCGGCACCAAGGCCAGGGGCTCTGGAGCGCACGCGTGTCTCAGCGGCGGCGGCGGCGAGGGGGGCGGCAGTGGCCGAAGTGATGGTAGAGGCGGTGGCTGTGCTAGCGTCACTGGTGAAGGCGATGTCTTGGTGGAGGCGCGGAAGCTAAGGTGGAACGGGAGACGGTGTGGGAGGTGGTGTGGGAGGCGGTGTGGGAGGTGGTGTGGGAGGCGGTGTGGGAGGCGGTGTGGGAGGCGGTGTGGGTGGCGTTGTGGGAGGCGGTGCGGGAGGCGGTGTGGGAGGCGGTGTGGGAGGCGGTGTGGGAGGCGGTGTGGGAGGCGGTGTGGCAAACGGTGTGGAGGCGGTGTGGGAGGCGGTGTGGGAGGCGGTGTGAGAGGCAGTGTGGCAGGCGGTGTGGGACGCACTGTGGGTGGCAGTGTAAGAGACAGTATGAGAGGTGGTGTGGGGGGCGGTGTCGGAGGCGGTGTCGATGCAAGTTGCAGTGGCGGTGGTGGCGGTAGCGATGGTGGTGTGCGAGGAGGTAGTGACGGAAGTGTGGTGGGAGCGACGGTTCTGGTCGAGGTGGCGTTGGCGGTGACGAGGGTGTGGCGATGGCGGTGGTTATGGTGGAGGTGGCGGTGGCGGAGGCAGTGATGATGGCGATAGAGGTGTTCAAGACGTTAATGGAGATGGAGAGATGAAGGTGCGATGGTAGAGATAATTATGGTTGAGGTCGGTTAGTTGGTTGGTTGTTAATGATGGTCACGTCAACTAATGAAGGCATTCCCGTAAGTGTAGTCAATGATTTTCATCGGAAGGTGGCTGTTTTCTTCCCCCGCCAGATGGCGAGATCGACCTATCGTTGGTTACCATTCCCTCAACCAGGTTTCTCCCATCAGCGGAGCAACCCCGCCCCCAGCCGGAACAAACACTAAGCCCTCAACCGTTCTCCCGGCATGTGTGATCGTGTGTGTGTTAGGGGAGAGGATAGGACAAGGAAGAGGTGGGAAAGATCGCGCGCACTTCGTGACCTATTTGTTAGGGGTATAGGTTCTTTTGTTAGGGTTACTGCTCCGGAATTCGCCTGGTGCTGATCGGAGAAACCAACGAAAAATCCCAATCAGAGCAGCCGACCGCTAGAATTCTCCTCCAGACAGCAACTAAATTCTATCTAGCTGACAGGCTTATGTCGTAAATCATGCCACCATCGGGACTCGAACCCTAGAACATCCCATTCACAGGCACTGCACTGACATCAGTTGATGCCTTGAGCCACCTCTCCCGGTCGGTAACGTTCGAGGTGGCGGTCGAATTCAGTCGCTGTCTGGAGAATTTTAGCGACCGGCTGCTCTGATCGGTAGTTTTCCGCGGTTTCTCCGATCAACGTCAGGCGAATGCCGGAGCAGAACCCTAACAAACGGGCCACGGACCGCGCGCTATCCTCTTCTTCCTCTTCCTTGTCCTATCCTCTCCCTTTACACACACACACTTACACTAACATGCACTACACTACCACATACCCCGGGAGACCAGTCGGGAGCTTTGAGCTTCTCTCGGCTGGGGCGGTGCCCCGCTGGAGGAAGAGTCCTGGTTAGGGGAAAACCCCACTAACCGACTGCAAGTCGGCGCCGGATCTCACCATCCAGCGGGGGAAGATCACCGCCATCTCCCGAGGAATACACATACACTACACTAACGGGACTAATGACCTAAGCTGTTGACCTGCCCAGAATCACTAACCAACCAAGCAACCAATCGAGGTGGCGGTGTCGTGGTTGTGGTGACGATTGCTGGGGCAGTGGCCCAGGCAGCGGTAGTGTTGGCAGTGGTGGTTGCGGTGGCGGAGGTGTGGCGGCGTTCCCGGGTAGTGACCCGAGCGCGGCCGCCCCGTGGCCGCGACGGCAACCGCGGGGCTGGACACAGCGCCCGCCTTTCACTACGAAGGCGAGCGGGCGGGTGGGCGGGGCGGGTGGGGTGGGATGGGCGCGTGAGACGGACGGAGGGAGGGGGACGCGGCGGCGGGCAGTGCACAGCAATCCAGAATGGGCGGGAAAGACATATAGCGCTTTTTATACTGCGGCCTCGCAAGTATAGATGCAAAAGCTGCTCACAGAATGAGAATTGGCAGCTGAGGGCTGAGAATGAACATGTGACCTGGCGGAAAATTGATTTTTAAGAAACTGACATCTCACATAAGCGTTTTGTGTACATTTTTGGTTATTATGATACCTTAATCATTGTAACGATGCAGCAAAATACTGTATATTTTACTCGATAAACACAGTGTTTGAGAGACAGTCATGATTTGTAACCATCCTATCAGAAAAATGTAAATATTCATGTAGAAATATAATACTTAAATCGATTAGATATCCGACTCTAAGTGCCATGTTGAGTTGCATTTATTGAAATGATATCTTTTTAAATCATGATTTAATGTTTTTCATCGTGATGTTTGATTAATGGTTTAAAGTAATTTGAAGAAGATTTTGTGAAGAGCGTTTTACTCATTAGAGGGGAGGGAGAAGGAGAATCTGGGGGGAGAGGAAAGGGGAGTGAGAGTGGGAGATAGAGAGTGGGGGAGAGAGTGTGTGAGAGAGAGAGAGAGGGGATGAGATAGGAGGAGAGAAAGGGGGAGATAAATGGGGTACGAAAGAGAGTGAGAGAGGAAGAGGGGATGAGAGAGGGAACTGAGGGGAAGAGAGGGAGAGGGGATGAGAGAGGGAACAGAGAGGGTCGAGAGAAGGAAAGAAAGAGTGGGAGACAGAATGGAAGAGAGAGGTGGAGAGGGAAAAGTGAGGGAGGATGAGACAGTGAGAAGGCTTATGCTTTAATGTTCTCCCTTCTCCTGTGAAGTTGAGTTGTGTGAGTGTTGCTTTAATTGTGTCTCATACTGATAGAAAATGTTCGGATGTCATACGATGCGAATAGTAGATATATGAAAGTTAATGAACGTATTATTATTATTCTGGTGGGGCCGGTGGTGCTGTGGAAAGCCAACCACATCACAATCCACTCCTGCCATTCCCGGCACTCGAACTCGTAATCATCAGATGCATTTAGACGCTCTACGTACGTTCCCCAACGTACTTCTCGTCTCCCAAAGAGCTTAATCAAATGTATTCCGCATCCAGTTCTCATTCCTCTCCAAAGGGGTAGGTGATGGGTTAATCCCTCATTGTTGAATAGCCCACCCTTCGTACAATCAAGAAAAATCCTCGACAAACGTCCAAGATTCCGTCCACGATTAGCTGTGTGCCCTGAGAAACTACATGTGCCTCGAGGTAGACTAACCTGATTAATTAAAAGATAATGGGTTGAGTAATGAGTAATATATGACGAAATTAGTAATGAGACATGTAAAGAATAATGAGTGTAACGCCTCCACAACAGTTAATGTAATTAAATTTGAATTTCTTACAACTTCGAAATTTTTGAAATAATAATAAATCATAAGAAACTTGTGATTTTAATGCCTAGGTTACTAATTTTCAATATGAGCAGAAATTGAAATAAAAGTGTGAAGTCTCCGGCAATTTGAGAGGTGTCTAAAGGGGTTTCTTTAGATTTACAGGAACTGGGTAAAATGAAACAGATCGAATGACTACAGTGAAATAAACAATTAAACCGTTTTTGTCTGCAAATGCAAATATTTGATTGTGTTATTCTTTCTCTTCCCATACTACGTATAGCACTCAATTCTCATACTCAGTGCCTCAATGCTTTCGACCATCTGAAGACAAGCGACAGCAAGTCTCCAAGGAAGAGACAGACCGCTATTAAATATTTTCTATTCACGTGACATGTTATGAAACAGTAACTCTTTTAGTTTTGTTATGTAATGAACTATTAAAATGCTTATACTGTACTATGATTTTGCAGTGTTGGTGAAGACTGTTTTTTCGTAAACTATTTAATTTTATTGTAATGTTACATGAGATTACTTGTTTTGTTGTTATTGAGCTGAGTGTATGCTATGGTTTGAGAAACCATTTTGTGTGGTTTTCTTCAATAGCATTTTTGGTTCTGAAGGCCAATAATATTTATAATTTCCACTAGAGAAGATTGGTTGTCTTGATGACAGTGTTGATAACGCTGTTGAAGACCTTGTGACTGAACACTTCGTTGATAATTCAGGTAAAATTTTCTGTAACTACTCTGATTGTGTTTATTTTAGTTTTGAATTGAAATAACTCTGATGGAATTATTTATAAATGTAGGACAAGACGAGGGGACTCCCCAAGCGACACGTGCCGCAGAAGAAACATCTGCCGATCGTACTTGACGTAAAAGTTTGGTCTTGTGTTGTTCGGACTGGCCACCTCCTCAGTCTTTGTGGCACTAGGGCTGTTCGTAACAATTACTAATGTAACGAAAAATGTGGAATGTAATGCTTAATGAGGAAAGGTAAATGTAATAGTAAGAATAATCCAATGTATATTAACTAGTTGAAATCGTGGAACATTCCTCTCTCCATAAATTATTGTTTTAAAAGGAAAAATAGCTTCGTATTGGATTTCAATTTCGAATGACCAGTCCGTGAACTGTCAGTTACAATATTATACGCTCAGTATTGTGGGTGAGTAAAAACGCCAATATTGCTATGCGTTCAGATTACATTTCAGAGTACTTCAACTCGTGAATTTCGAGTTATTTCTTGTGTCTGACAATCGATGCTAGGGAGAAGGGATCTGCAGGAGAGATAAATCTTCAAAAACAAAGTAGAAGATACTAAATGGTCTCATTTTGTTCATTTTGCTTAAAAAACATAATTAGGCCTCCAAACTGTCCCCATCTATCCCCGCCTGTCCTCTGCCCATCCCCGCATGCCCCAACGGTCTCACGCGTGTCCCCGCCTGTCCCCGCCTGTCCCCGCCTGTCCCCGCCTGTCCTCTGCCCGTCCCTGGCCCCTGACAGTCTCACGCCTGTCCCCGCCTATCCTCCGTCTCAACACAATTTGATTCCCCAAAACTAATACCGTCACAAAACTCACCTCTCCTCGCAAGACTCTTGTCCTTTTAGAGCGAGCTAGAACGCATGGTTCCGAGTTATCCGCATTGGCAATGTACATTCCCTATTTCATAACCTATAAACTTCTCTTTTCCCGACTGAAATATTTTTGAGACAGAACAAGGAAGTAATGGAAGAAGAACTGGAAGTTTCCTATCCAGCAGATGAAAACTTAGAGGATTTTGAAACGATTGTTTCTTATAACTCGTAACCAACGATCATGTATGTCGTTGTTGATGATGATGATGATGGTGATGACGATATAAGCCGATTGAATCCCTAAAAGGGCAAGGGCTTCCTATTAGAACACAGAGGTGGTTCTGCTTATCTCTTAAGGTGAATCAGTTCTAAAGAGATTGTATGTTCTTAGTGTGTTATTATATATAGAGAGAGTAATAATAATAATAATAATAATAATAATAATAATAATAATAATAATAATAATATTAATAATAATAATAATAATATTAATAATAATATTAATAATAATAATAATAATAATAATAATAATAATAATAATAATAATAATAATAATAATAATAATAATAATAATAATGTCTTTATTAATGGCGAGGCTCAGGCCATAGGGCCTGCTCTTCCGCCTAACCACTGAGTCTACATTGATACAGAGTAGTAACATATAAGAGGGGAGGGAAATCTGTACATTTACGTCTGGGAGTGCAAATTAAGGACCATCCCGGCATACGCCTTAAGCGATTGAGTAAACCCAGAAAACCTCAATCAGGATGGCGTCTTAGGGCCGAATAGCATTATGGTATAGAAATGGAAGAGAAGACAAAAATGAGAGATGGGAATCATAATTGAAAATGAAGTAGAAAATACGAACGAGAAAGAAGAAAGGAGAGAGATTAAAGGGGGGACAAACTGTACATTTATGACTGGGAGTGCAAAGCAAGGGGCCATCCCGGCGTACGCCTTCAGCAATTGAGTAAACTGAGAGTATCCTGTGAATATTGAAAGCTTTGCTGGCGACCCGACGCAAGCATCCTGGACCACTGGTTGGCGGCGGTGGTGGGGGCGGGTAGTGGCGGGCGCGGTTGCCGGCGCTCTACATACGCGGCGGCGGCGGCGGCGGCGGCGGCGGCGGCGGCGGCGGCGTCTCGGCCGCGGATGCAGATCCCGGCAGATACACCGGCCGCCGCCGCCGCCTCAGGGGTGTCCCAGAGGCGGAGCGCTGTCGCGGCGGGCGGGGCGCTCCGGGCGAAGTCGCCCGCGGGCGCGCCGCCGCGCCACAGACCGGTTCCCGCGGGCGCCCCGGGTGGGCGGGGCCGGCGGGGGGGGGGACTGTGGAGGGGGAGGGGATTTCCGCGAGGCGCTGGCAGATACACGCGCGCTCCCAGAGGGTGGAGCAAAAGGAGGAACTTGAGGGAGCGTGGCAGGAGTAGTGGACGATCGTGAGTCGAGGGGAGGGGTATCAGATGTGAGAGAGGTGATGGGCGTGTCCCTGGGCGGGGATTTTCCGAGCACCGGCTGATACACTCGCGTTCCTAGAGGGGGCGGTGATGAAGAGGAGGAGGAACTTGAGACAGGGAGCGAGAGACCGAGAGAGCGAGAGACAGAAAGAGTAGGAGACCGAGAGAGCGAGAACGCGAGAGAGAGGGGGGGGAAGGGGGAGAGAGAGGAATTGATTGATTCGTGAATCCGGGCGTGACTTCTAAGGCCATTAGTCCCGTAAGTTTAGTGACTTTTTTATCGCTGGAGGTGACAGTGGTCTTCTCTCGCTGGATGGCCATATCCGGGGCCAAACTACCAGTCGACTTGCGGGTTTTCCTCAACCAGGTATCACCGGGAGCGGTAGCTCAGTGCATCAACTGATGTCACTGCAGCGCCTCTGACAGGGAGGTCTTAGGTTCCAGTCCCGACGGCGGCAGGATTGTGGGGGGCTGTCACTGAGCATAGAATTCCCGAGGAACACCAGATGTTACATGCCTTGTCGCAGTGGGAGGCCGCGAGTATGAGAAAATTGATTGATTGATTGATTTATTCATGTTTCCGGGCGCGTCAACTGCTATGGTCATTAGTCCCGTTAGTGTAGTGCATGTTTTTTCCCCGGGAGATGGCGGTGATCTTCCCCCGCTGGATGGCGAGATCCGGCGCCGACCTACCGTCGGCTAGTGGGGTTACCCCCTAACCAGGACTCTCCCACCAGCGGGGCACCGCCCCAGCCGGGACAAGCTCTAAGCTCCCGACCGGTCTCCCGGAATATGTGGCAGTGTAGTACATGTAAGTGTAAGTGTGTGTAAGGGGAGAGGATAGGACAAGGAAGAGGAAGGACAGATCGCGCGCGGTCCGTGGCCCGTTTGATAGGGTACTGCTCCGGCATTCGCCTGGGGTTGGTCGGAGACACCACGGAAAACTACCGATCAGAGCAGCCGGCCGCTAGAATTCTCCTCCAGACAGGGACTGAATTCGACCTAGCTGAAAAGCTAGTGTCGAAAATCCTGCCGCCGTGGGGAGTGGGAACCTAGGACCTCCCGATTAGAAGCGCTGCAGTGACATCAGTTGATGCACTGAGCTACCGCTACCGGTGGTATGAGAAAAGAAAGCAGGGATGTGGTGCAGTGGAGGTTGGTGATTGGTGTCAATGTCTAGGAAATGGGTGGAAAGAAGAGGAGAAGGTAATGGTCATGCCTCTGACTGCAGTGGCTCTGGCCGGAAGGTCCTAGGTTCGACTCCCGACGTTGGCAGAATTTTTGACACTTACTAGATGGTTACATTACCACACGCTTCGGGAGACCAGTCGGGAACTTAGAGCTTCTACTGGTTGGGGCGATGCTCCACTGTTGGAGATACCTCGTAGAGGAAAAACCGCTAGCGGAATGTAGGTCGCCGCTGTAGATCTCACCATCCAGTAAGGGAATATCCTCTCCACATCGCGCGATAAAACCTCCCACTACATTTACGGGACTAATTACCTTAGCTGTTGACGCCCCCGGAATCACTAATCTATCAATCGGAAATAATCGTGGATTACGGTGGTGGGAGGGGCGACAGAGTGAGAGAGATGGCTTATGGACGCATTGCGGGGAGCGTGGGTGGGAAATTTCTGTGGGGCACATTTGACAAACGCTGTCCCAGTGGGAGTTTGGGATGAGTATGAGGGAATTGGTGTGGGTTGAAGTGGGGGAACAATGAACGATCGTGAGGAAAAGGGGATGGGTGTCGGTTAGAAGGAGGAGCCCTAAGGAGAAGGAAAAGGTGTGGAGGGTGGGGGCTTCCGCAGATTTTCGACACTAGTTAGATAGCTAGGTCAAATTCAGCCGCTGTCTGGAAGAGAATTCCAGCGGCCGGCTGCTCTGTCCGGAGTTTTCTGTGATTCCTCCAAACAATACCAGGTGAATGTAAGAGCAGTACCTTAAGAAATGGGCCGCGGAACTCGCGTAATCTTTTCTTTCTCTTCCTTGTCGAATCATCACCCCTTATACTTACATGCACTTAGTAAATTAACTACACTTTGTTGGGAGGGCAGTCGGAAACTTGAAGCCTGTCCCAGATAAAGTGATACCTCGCTGGTGGGAGGTACCTGGTTGAGGTAAACCCCCGCAATATCATGGGTAAGTCGGCGCCGTATCTCACCATTCAGCAAGGGAAGAATACCGCCACCTAAACTAGTTTCTGTTTAAGTTCTCTTTTTTGCAGTGCTCGCGGAGCGTACTCAAGCATTTGAGTTGAAGCTGCATGCTGATAGTAACAACCACACAGAGTAACAATATCCACAGCAAAGGAGAGTTTAGAGTGAGAGTGTCCATGTTAAGGGAGACTTTGAGAAAGCAGACCTTAATCCGTCCTCATCGTAGATGTCCTTGTACACGCGCCTTCGACGGAATTTTCTTTTGACTCCACGCTATTCGTTTTTTTTTGCTGGTCATGCACAGCATAAATTTGACGGAATGTTTGCATTGAATTGTTCATTGCAACAGAAAGTTTGAGCTCGTTCATAGCTCGAACGTTTACTCCCAGATTGTATCTGAGTTGAAGACTGTTGTTATAGGTAGAGTGTAACATCCGCAGCATGGAAAGCAGAAGTGAAGTCCTGCACACGTGACTTCAGCGGACTTTTCTTTTGGCTATCCCTATTTGTGTTGACGGTCATGCGCAGCAAGAATTGGGCGGAATGTTTGCATTGAAGTGTTCTTTGCAACAGAGTTTGAACCCTTTCGTTGCCCGAACATTTACATGCAGACCTTTTCAGAGTTGAAGGTTGTACCGATAGTGTAATTTCCGCAGGGAAGGTTGCTGCAGACAAGTTGCAGACAAGGTACATTTCTTTTGACTCTCTCTTCGCTATCGGTATTTGTGTTGCCGATCATACACAGCAAGAAGTTGGTGGTATGCTAGCATTGTACCCTACAGAACGTTTGAGCCCGTTCGTAGCTCAAACGATTACTCGCAGACCAGATCTGAGCAGAATGTTGTCGAACGAAGAGAATAACATCCAGGAACGCAGCGACGGAGTCCTGCACACGCGATTTCGACAGAATTTTATTTTAACTCTACTATCTCCGTAGTTGTGTTGCCGGTCATGCACAGTAAGAAGTTGGCGGAATGTTAGCATTGAACATATAGCAAACTTGAGCCCGTTTGTAGCTCGAACGATCACTCGCAGACCGTATCTGAGTTGAAGGTTGTTGTTGAACGAAGAGTGTAACATCCGCAGCGAGGAAGGCAGCGGCGGCGTCCTGCACACGCGGCTTCGGCGGGTGGGCGGGCGGGCGGGCGGACGCGGGCGGGCAGGTGGACCAGCGGCCGTGGCCGTCCCATGAATATGCAGAGGCTGCGCCAGTGAGCGCGCGCGCTGCGCGGCGGCGGGCAAGCGGTCGAGCGGGCGGGCGGGCGGGCGAGCGGCGGCGGCGGCGGCGGCGGCGGCGGCGGCGAGCGGGGCGTCGCCCGCGGGGGCCGCCGCGCCGGCAACGCCGCCTCCGCGCCCGCCGCCGCCGCCGCCGGTGGCAACGCCAGCGCGCAACTGTAACAGGGCTGGCCACGCCGAGTCGCCACCGCTCGACGGTGCTGGAGACTTGGGTGCGCGGGCAAGCGACGAACCCCACGCAGCTGCAACTGTGGGGACCAGTTTTGTTTGTAGAAGGGTTAGGACGATTTTTTTCCGCAATCTATTCTCATAGTTTTTCGTAATCGTTCAGTCAGTCAATATCTTATCAAAATAATTATATCAATAATAATAATAACAATAATATGAAAACAATAGATTAAATACGTATATGAAGGAAATCCGGGAAAATGAAATTGTGAAAGGGCTGACGAAATCTTAAGGGTATGTTTCTTTGAAATACAGCTTACTTTTGATTGCATACAAGGAATTTTGGGTGTACCTAGGCACATACAAATGGTTTAAAGGCAATAGCTTTTGAAGTTTGAATTCATTTGGAGAACTTGTGAAATAAAACATTACAACTTAGAATACTGCCAAGCATTGTGGTACTAATAATAATTCGTTTAAAATAATCAATATTAATATTAAATACTTAATGGTAAATTCAGTATTAAATACTATAATGTTCAAATTAAACGCTATTCCTCTCATATTTATTAAATGAAATGATGTAAAAATGATGTAATTGGTTATAAAGCAAAACAGATAAGTCATTGAATGATGATGGAAGTTATCAAGGCTTATGAATGAAATCATAGTTAACACGTAATAAGAAGTGGTGTGATAAGCTACATCCACCGGATAAAACCAGCAACCTCATGGTGAAAAGTTGAGTAACCGAAATTAAAGTCTATCAGCTTCGCGTTCTTGATCATTGTCTGAAGCCCAGGTGATGGTATATCTTTTATATTCTGAATATATATATATATATATATATATATATATATATATATATATATATATGTGTGTGTGTGTGTGTGTGTGTGTGTGTTTCTGATCGCGATTCAAATTGATTATTAATTAATAGAAACAGTTATATATTTATAATATAGTAATTTAAAAATTTTAAATTACACTTAATAACAATTGCAACAAAAATTGTTTAAAACTGGCTCTTTTTAAATACAATAATAATAGTTTATAATGTTACAGAATTTTATTGTTTTCCTAATAATGTTATTACATTAGTAGATATAATACAGTTAAAAAACATATACAGAAATGTATTGAATTTTGAGTCCACGAACGTTGGTCGACATTTAATGTTCTTTGGTTCGTGAGTATATAATGTAATTTACATTTTCCTAAATCTGAATTGGTCTAAGGGTCCCTTGGAAACGTTAACAATTTCCCTGGTTCATTTTGAAGATTGTCCAGCATATCTGTTAAGTAAATCAAGGGACAAGAGGGAATGTAAGATTTTAGAACTTGAGGAGAAAAAAGGAAAGTTCATCTTTTCGTAAAATGTGAAAATGTGGAAAGTGCGTAACATCGTTCACGAACTGCTGAAAGTAAACGCAAATATTGATAGTGTATTACAGCAATATGATTTACACTGCTTTTATTCATTAGAATTTGTGCTCACAATACGAGGACAATATTGAATGTCATGACGTTCACTCATTATCAAGAAAGCTCGTTAAGACAAACAACAGTTACGAAGCTCTGAGGCGTAAAGTACAAAATTGCTTCGGTAATATTTTTCTGAGGTGAAACGTTACATAAGAAAGAAAGTCGAACGATAGAGAAACTGGCAATTTCACATTTATTCCGAAGCTCACGATTCAAGGGCTGTGCATTCCTGTTAATACAGATAACACGTCTTATAAAAAATGGTATTAAATCCAAAAATGTGCAAATCATTGTAAGGAAATAACATATTCCCTTTCAAAAATAATATTCAGACAACAAAAATACTACGTTATCGAAAAATACTATGAAGCGGTGCCTTTATGCAGCTGACTATTAAAGAGCAAAGCGATGAAATGTTGCTATAAGTCAATGTGGAAATTTTGACGCCCGCACCTACGTACGCCCTTCACTACCTAAAAATCACAATAAAATCCAACCTCAAGATCATTGACATATTTGCTTGATTATGCGTCATTTGTTGCAAAACAATGATCAGTAAATGACAAGTCATGAACAGTACATGGCAAACCATAGCCAAATCCATCATCTGTTCATAATCTCTCTCGAATCTACTTTGCAAACATAAACATTTTAGTAACTCCTTGCCTAACTTTGAAAAAGTGTTTTTCCCAAATTTTTAATCTATCTGCCCGTTCTTCCTTCTGTCCTTCCTTCACCCTGACAGTCATTTGGTCTATCTGTGGACAATCCTACCACCCTAATCATACACGGAATTTTACCCGGTTGGTCTGGGGAAAATTCAGGGGCCCTGCGAATTTCAAACAGATTATTGAATTTTGGGGGCCACTTTATATAAAGCCCCTGATAAATTTTGAAAATTTTAATAAAAGGGCTTCAAATATCTATTTAAATATGATTGATTCTTTTTTTCATGAAAATTTCTGAAATTTTGAAATTCACAAGTTAATTTATTTTTCGCGCCTTCCCTCATAGTTCAATATTGAAAAAATATGTTTCTTTCTTAATGCATTGTTTTTATAATTTTAGGTCTTCAAATATTTTCCTCTTTACGAAATATTAATAATTTGTCTCGTAATTTTTAGTTAAATCGTAACAATTCTCCTCAAAACAAGATTTTCTAAAAAATTCTGCTTCGCGTAATTTTTGCTCTATCCTTGTTTCGATAAGGAGTTTCTTGTTTAGGGGTTTATTATTACTATTTCTTAACCTTATGTGATAGTTTCGTCTTTCAACGCTTACTGGGTGTATACAAAAAAATCGAAATCGTCACCATGAGACAGTACAGTCGGCTCCGATTTTGTGAACGACTGGTGACTAACATTTTTGGTTCACTATACAGACTCTCTGATCTTTGGCATTCTTGTATTCTTTGCCAGCATGCTACTTGCTTTGCATTCATGCACTCTTTTCCAGGAGGGAATTCATTTTCGGGACGAATTTCCTACGTTGCCTATAGCCGAGGTTCAGGTTCGCTAGAACCGAGTCTTTTTATGCTTATTTGTAACGTAAGTGGAACAGGACCAGGGTCTTAAGTTCACTGTAACTGAGGGTTCACTATATCCGACTTCACTATAACCGGAGTCGACTGTAATTGCTTTGTGAAAACTCCGACATTCTCTTACAACCAGTCCTGTCCATAAACATGTTGCAACAAATACTTTTGTATTTGTCGATGTAGAAAACTTTTGTGCATTATAAGCAAGATACGGAACGTTGAAGTACCTCTTCAAAAAATAACATAAAATGCCCTGCCACATCTCAAAACCAAAATATTTTAACGAACACTTGCAGAATACCTTTGCGAGTGGGGGACACTCGCTGGTTGAAATGGCTCAAGGCACTCATTGTTCTTACTGCAGAGCCTCTGACCCGGAGGGCCTAGGGTTCGAGATCCGACGATGGCGTATTTTCGACACTGCTATATACGAAGGTCGAATTCAGCCGTTCTCTGGAAGAGAACTCTAGCTGCCGGTTGTGCTAACCAATACTTTTCCATTTTTTTCAGATCAATAGCAGATCAATGCCGGAGCAGTACCTCAATGAATTGACCACGGACTATGCGTGATGTCTCCTTCCTCTTCCTTGCCCTTTTCTTATCTCTTACTCATACGCACTTTTTCTTGACCCTCAGCTCCCTAGTCGTCGCTCAGCCCAGCATAGCACGGCCCGGTAGAAAATATTTGAGCTCCACTCGGAACGTCACGACTCAGTTTGCCCACCTTCCTTTCCAATGCGGACTACCTAGTTTTCGGTCTCTCTTTCTATCGACCTGTGCAAACCCTGTTCCTTCTTGTTACTCAATTATTTCTATAACTATTAATTATTTCTTCAGAATTAAAAAAAAATTCCGTTGTTTCTCATAGCTATCTACTCCAAGACGAGTTATTACGCAGAGTTTTCTGTCAATAAAGTTGACGGCCCTTCACTGCCGTGACGTAGACAGAACCCGCCCCTTCCCACACCCCTGCTGTGGAGTATCAAGAAAAAGTGCGCGATTAGTACTCTTGCCCTCCTGTCAGAGGGACATGGAGGAGAGATACCCAGCTGGCTTGTAGGCCGGCGCCAGATCTCTCAATCCAGCGGGAAAAGAACACCGCAGGATATAACATGCAAACATTTAACGGGACTAATTACCATACCAGTTAACGCCTCCTGGAAAGTAGATAACCAATTGGGAACACTAATAGAGACAAATGAGGCGTTCCCCAGAAGAAGTAACCTGTCACTGGCAGTGGAAACGTATTCGGATTCCATACGAGGAAAATGTTTGCACGAGTTCATCTAGAAAAATAATATTACGTAAACCGTTTCAAACACTACGAGAAAGCATGTATGGTTGTAGCACCACCAGTTCATCTTTGCTTCAAATCTTCCGCGTTCAAATGATTGTTTTAAAAGGCAAGAAAACAATGGAATATTCTATTATTCTTTCTTATAAAACTCACAAATATTCTAATTACTAATCTAACATTCGTACCAATCGTGTCAGCATTTGAAGATAGGACAATAAAGGGTAATAGAAATGAAAAGGTACCGCGCGGTCAAATTAACGCCTATCGAGCACGTGATAACCTTACCTGCTTGTTTATGGCTGGCTAACATATCTTTAATTCATACTCAACTTCTATCTCACTATTCACGAGAAGTGCTACCTTGAACTACTTCAAAAGAGAAACGTGAGCTGTCAATGTTATTTTCCTTGTCTTGCGTTTGTAGTTACATATCGCGAAAAGCTAAGTACTTTAAAAAGTGATACCAATTTGCTTTATTTAAAATTTAACATTTCGAGATATGATAAAATTAATGATTAATTCTGAAAATAATTAGCCAAAAACTAAAAAGATAATATAATAATGATTCAGGGAGAGAATTTTAAATGGAATCAAGGGAAAAACCCTCTTAAAATAAAAGTAAAAATTTAACTGATATTTATTATTGTTTGGTTGAGGAAAACCACTCTTTTGTTAAATATTCTGAATACAGCAACTACGTTTTTTGCTTGAGCAGTTATCAACGATAGCTTTCATGAGTTGACTAACGTAGATTTTCTTTCCAAAATTATGCAAAAAGTTTAAAATGAAAATAAACCTTGCTCCTTGAAAAATAAAGCACTACAGTGGAGCTAGAGAATGGCACAGACTTTCACGTACTTGTTAGTTTTCTCATTTCCTTGGTCTGAGAAAGCTTTACATACTTGCCTCATCCTCTTGCCAGCTGCTGTCTATTGTCGCCCAAACATGTTTTTTTCATCTTTGTTCAATTTGTCGGTTTCTTAATGGCAGAACCGAAACATTATTTTTTCACAGAAAACTACAGAGTTTTCGAAAAACTTCATTGGAAATAATTTTAAGTACTTTCACTCACAAATACAATAATGTATAGAAATCGTTGGATATGAGCATATTAAAGGAAAGAAAGATATTACAAAAATTATATTTGTATAATTTTTGAAAAAAAAAAAGAATACAGCAAATGACTTTTATGTCATCTTAAACAGTGTAATTAGCATCATCCGTACGAGAAGTTTGAAGAAAAAAAGTGGAGCCGTTTTTGAGAAAATGACATTTGAGCGCTTTTGTAAATGCGGAATTTTGAACTCATTTTTACAGAAAGCATTCGAGTTTTCGAGAAACTTTATAAGAAATCATTTAAATCACATTTACTCAAAACTGTAATAATGTGAACAAATTGCCCCCAATGTAAGTATTGACGACGTGAGAGAGAAAACCAATTATATATTATAAATAAATTTTTTGAAAAAACAACAAAAGAAATGAGAAAATGGTGTTTATGGCATCATATACTGTACATTTGGCACTACACTCACCAAAATTTTAAAGAAAACATTTGGAATTGTTTTTTAGAAAAATGTCTTTTGTTGTTTTTTGATATTGTACGCAATACTGCGTGTAAACTATTGTAATTTTCAAAAAGCGTACAGAATATTATTCAAAGAACTTATTATGTAGAACAAATTTTATTTGAAGGAAAAACCTGTATCTTTAATTTTGTAGTTGTAGGAAGACGCCGGACAAAAATCAATCTTTTGCAATTTTCAAAAATTCAGAGTTAATAGTAAAAATCTGACCGATGCCACCTATATAAGTTCATTTCACTTTATTCTCAAAAAGAAATTTAAAGAAAAAACTTAGAGCCATTTTTGAAAAAAAAAATTGAAAATTTTCCAAGGGCTTCATGTAAAGTACCTACAAAAATTAGTGAATGTATTACAAAATCGCAAGCTTTAAGTTGAGCCAGATCGACTGGGGAATATCCATTTTGGAAGAAATCCTACGTATAGTTTAGGCGCTAGTGGTGTTCACAGATGGACGGACGGATGGACGTTTTAAGAAAAAACACGTTTTCTGTATCAAGGACCCACAATTTCCAAAATCTGATTGCATAACGTGTTAGAGGGTGTAATTTACTACATTTTAGAATAGAATTTATCTATTTTTTCCGTATCAGGGCCAACAATTAAAAAAGTTGCGAAGTCGCATTTTAAAATAAAATCTCTAAGAGGCACCCGATAATATTAACCAATTAGGCTGGAACTTTAACGGGCAAATTTTTCACATTTAAAATGGATTCTGAAACTGACAAGTAGTCAAAATAGTTTCATAATAGCTTAATTGATTCAAATAGTAATAGTGAAGTATAACACATCAGCATTTACGTGGTAACTTTGTAGTAAACTTTCTTACTCATAACCAGCAAAATTTTCCTTAACTTGTCCACAAACTCAAATGTCTATCAGGATGCATATTTCGCTCACTTGAAAATTATTCGTAAATGGCACATTAACGGACATACAATCTTTCTGAATGAATGGTTTCACTCGGAATGATTTGTTCACGAATTTCTTTCATTTGCAATGCTGTATCTGTGTAGTGCCTTTGCAAATGTCTTACTCCTCATACCCGAAGAAAAATTACTAGAATAAAAAATTCTACGAATTTTGAGTGATATAGTCCGCTTTCTCAAAGCAGCTATTGATCATTTAAATACTTATTCCCTCATTACCTACGATATTTTTATATATCAAGTTTGGCAATTTTGTTTTTTTAAAATCAGTATCGAAATTGAAACTGTTGAACCCTTAACACTGGGGTAACGATAAAAATGTAATATTGGTACAGAAAAACGAGTTCATTGGACAAGAGTAAATCGCGTTAACATTGCATGCAGGTTATTTCTTTCTTGAATTATTGTTGTAGGGAAACTATCAATTTCCAAATATTTGTTTCAATTTTCATAAATATTACACTAGAGTCTTTTGGACTAATAAGCAATTTTCTTTTAACCTAAACTACAATGAAATACATTTTTTGTAAGAGATAGCTCATTAGTGTCCTCTTAGTTCCAAATTAAATTTCAATAACACTCTTTCTTGTGTTTGAATGTAGATACACTGGTATTTACACTGTTATTTTATATAGTTATTAGTTATTAAAACATTTTGTCACCTCAGTGTAAACTAGTTCGATATATTTCTTTCTCCTCAATCTTAGCACTATATATATGTTGTCCAGGAGAAGAATTGCTCCGGGATTATCGTGTTGGTGCAGCCTTTCTTCGTGTTTTCTCGGGAATCTTCGTATCTCTTCACCCAGTGCTTAAATTTTCAGGTCTTCGTATAATCTTTATTTTTTATACACCAAAGGTTCGACGATATTTCTAAGCACTTTGTTCTGAAATCTTTCGATAATATCGAAGTTACTCTGTCTGGTACATCCCCAGAGTTGTGCACTATACGTCCATATTGGTTTCAAAATATTCTTGTAAAGTAATACCTATTTTACTGTTTATTGAAAGACAAGAACATCTTAAAATTAGCCAGTACATTTTTCTGTATTTGATATTTAATTATTCTCTTTTTTTCTTTACATGCTCTTTCCATCGCAGCTTACAATCCAATGCCATTCCAAGATATTTAGCTGTATTTTCATATGGTACCATGTGGTTGTTTATGTAAATTGGAATGTGTTCAGTACGCCTATTTGTAAACGACATATGAACACTATTACTTTAATTTAATTTAAAGTTCCATTTTGAACCTTCATTTGAAATTTCATTTTGAATTTCTTTTTGAACTTCCACTTTATATTCCAATCATTGATCCATTTTCGTACATGTGTAACTGCTGATTGTAGCTTCTGGGTTGCTTCTTCATTGCTTTTTCCCATTGCTAAAATTGCAGTGTCCTCGGCAAATGTTCCTATGACAATTTTCTGGTTGGGGGGAGGGGGTCACTGGTATACAGTAAGAATTGGTAGTATTGGTCCCAGCACACTTCCTTGCGGTACCCCTGCATTAATTTCTTTGGGTCCCGTATAGCCATCATCTTGTTGAACTCTAAACTTCCTGTCAGTTAAATAAGATTCTAGAAGATCTGCATATTGCTTGGAAAGAATAGCAGCTTGCATCTTGTTTGGGAAAAACTTATAGTTTAAACCTTTTTGACAGACTGTTTAAGGCCTGCCCTACGTCCAAGAAGATTGCAGAATTTTTTTTTCTCTTCCAATGATTTTTCGATGACACTACATAATCTGTGCACCTGATCTATCGTGTAGTGTTTTGTTCTGAATCCAAACTGATGTTCTGGTATTAACATTTTGATCTCAATAATTGGTTTCATTCTTTTGAGCAACAATTTTTCAAAAAGTTTAGACAAAATAGGTAAGAGTGAGATAGGTCTGTACGATGAAGACCCATGTGGTGGTCTTCCTGGTTTTAATATCATTATAGTTTCTGTCACTTTCCAAATTCTGGGATGCAAATACGTATTTCAATCTAAATGCAGCATTGATGACATATGTCAATTTTATTATACCCTTCCTCGGCAGTTGCCTTAGAACTTCTGCTGTTATTAAATCAAATCCTGGAGCTTTCTTAAGTTTCAGATTTTGTATTTCTTTTTACTTTCTCGTATAAATACGTATATACGGAGTAATATACGTAGTATAGAGAAAGTCATGTAATACTGCGGAAAATCGATTTCGAGATTTCAACGGATATACGCGTTTTGGGGTCCCCTGATACCGAAAAAGTGTTTTTTAACGTCCGTCCGTCCGTCCGTCCGCCTGTGAACATTAGTAGCGTCTAAACCATGCGTACGATCTTTTCCAAATTGAAGAAACCCCTTTCGATCTGGCTCGAGTTAAAGCTTTGAAATATTGAAAAACATTAAAATTTGGGGGTACTTTACGTGAAGCCTCCGGGAAATTTTCAAATTTTTTCAAAAACGGCTCCAATTTGTTTTTAATTTATTTAAAGAAAAGAGTATAATACCCTTATAAAGGTGGCATAAGTCCTGTTATCACGGTTAACTCTGAATTTTCAAAAGAAAAGTTTGAAAATTGGAGAAGTATGAATTTTTTTGGCGTCTTCCTACAACTATGAAATTGAAGACAGATGTTTCCTTAGTACTGTACTATTACAGTTACGAGACTAATGACCTTGGCAGTTGATACATACGAAAACACTAATCAATCAATGCATTACGTATTTGCTTCATGGCGGCGAGAAAATGAGTTGCCTGTGCGTTGAAAAAAATATAAATCGCGTATCCCTTGCTCAAATATAGCACTTGTATTGCTTTTCAGTTACTACATTCTAGAACTTAAATCGCTCCCTCATCATAAAACTCACTTGCTGCGTGAGAAAACAGGATGTGTAAATTAGCAGAACTTTGATTGAATTTGGTATCTTCGCAAAGAAAATTTGGCATAAACACCCCACTGCTTGAAGCATCGAGAAGTGTATCGTCACGCACAGAAGTGGGGGAGCATTATCAAAATAATTCTTGCTTACCTACTTACAACACACCCGACAAGAAACCGATTTACTGTTCGTTGGAAAACAATTTTAATCGCTTATATAATGTCGGGATATAGCAATTGGTTTGCTTTTAACTTACGACACCCTACAACTGCTGAATGTGAACACAGAAGATGTATATTAATAGAACGATTGATCGGATTTTGTGAGTTCGCGTAAACACCCTACTGAATGAAGCATCGGTTGGTTGATTGTATATGATTCCGTGCACATGAACTACCGAAGTCATTATTCCCATTAGTGTAGAGCATGTTTTTTCAATGGAAGGTGGCGGTGATCTTTCTCCATTGGATGGCGAGTTCCGACGCCGACCTACCGTCGGCTAGCAGGGTTTCTCCCACCAGTTATCTCCCACCATCGGGGCACCGCCCCAGCCAGGACAAACTCTAAGCTCCTGAGAGGTCTCCCTGCTTGTGTGGCAGTGTAGTGCATGCTAGTGTGTGTGTCTAAAGGGTGAGGATAGAACAAGAAAGAGAAAGAAAATATCGCGCGCGGTCCGATGCCCGTTTGGTAGGGTACTTCCCCGGCATTCATACATACATATACATACATTTATTTGAACTGCAATTGGGTATGGCCCGGTGGCAGTTAAAAAACAATAATTACAATAATAATAACAATATTAATAATGATAATAATAACAATAATAATAAAGGAGTACAGTGCAAGCCGAACATGCAATAATCATACTATCACTAATATTAAGTATTATAACAAATATTTCAACTCTGTCATGTGCCTGGTGTTGGTCGGAGAAACCACGGAAAACTACCGATCAGAGCAGCCGGCCGCTAGAATTCTCCTCCAGACAGCGACTTAATTCAACCTAGTTGAAAAGCTAGTGTCGAAAAATCCTACCACCGTCGGGAGTGGAATGCTAGGATGTCGCGGTCGGAGGCACCGCAGTGACATCGGTTGATGCACTGAGCCACTTCTCCCGGTGTAAAGCATCGGGAAGTGTTGCGGCACGCGAGAGGGCGGTGGAGTGGCTGGGCGTCCCCGACGTCACAACCAGGCAGGCGGGCGGGCTGGCGGCGGTGGCGGCGGCGGCGGGGCTACGTCGAACGCCGTGGCGCGGCCCAGACCTTGATCGTCCCCGCCGCCGCCTCCGCCGCCTGCGCGACCCTCGAGGTCTTCTCTCCCATTCATGCGGCGCTGACCCGGGGTCACGGCCGGGCCCCGCCCCCCGCCCCCCTGGACCGCCCCTGGCCCCCTCACCGGCGCTTCCCGAGGAGCGACGCTTGCGCTGGCCTCTCCTGCGATGCGGCACGACACCTTCTCCTGCCCCCCCCCCTCCGCCCCCCCCCTCGGGTGAGGAGCTGGTGCTTCTTTTACCGCCTGCCAGCTGCGGAGGTACAGGTTGGCACTGCCTTGCGGAGATACTACTTTTGGTTTTGATATTCATGCAGTCGGGATGGAAGGGCGTTGTCATACTTTCGATACGTACAGGATATTCTTATTCCGATATTACGGAAATGAGTATCAATATTATTAGACACTAATTGGTATATTTTGCATAGCGTAGAGTACAGCAATCGTGAGCAAACTCTCGGCCACCATATACCAATTAAGATCTGGATGATGTCGATTGCTCTGAGTCAATTACCGCAAATATTGTAGAATCGATACCAGAACGAAAGGGAGTTCATCTTTTCCTGCCTCCTGCCCCCTCCGCCACCCACCACCTTGGATGAAGAGTTTCTGGTTCTTTTACCGTCTGCCAGCCACGAAGGTACAGGTTGGCACTGCCTTGCGGAGATACTACTTTTGGTTTTGATATTCTTGCAATCAGGATGGAAGGGCGTTGTCATACTTTTGATAAGTACAGGATATTCTTGTTCCGATATAATGGAAATGAGTATCAATATCATTAGATTGGTTGGTTGGTTGGTTAGTGATTCCGGGCGCGGCAACAGCTTAGGTCATTAGACAATAAATGGAACCTTTTATAAAGCGTAATGTACACCAATCGTCAGCAATTTCTCGATCCCTCAGTACAACATTTGGGATTGAGACTACTGTCGATTGCTGTTAGTTGATTACTGTCTTGCGGAAATACTAGTTTTGGTTTCGATATTCATGCAATCGATGTGGAAGGGTGTTGCCGTACTTTCGATAAGTACAGGATATTCTTGTTCCGATTTTATGGGAGTGGCTATTGATACCATTAGACACTTATAGGGACGTTTTGTGCAACATAGCGTACGACAATCGTCATCACTCTCTAATATCATTCTGTACAACTTTTGAGTTTGAGATTACTGTCGATTGCAATAAGTTGAATACTGCGGAAGTTCCTAATATCGTAGACTGTAGTATCGATACCAAAACGATAGTAAGTTCACCATCTCCTGTCCTCCTGAACCCTCCGCAACCCCAGGTGAAGAAGAACCGGCTTTTTGGCCTGCCAGCTGCGGAGGTACAGGTTGGCACTGCCTTGCGGAGATACTACTTTTGGTTTCGGTATTCATGCAATCGGGATGGAAGGACGTTGTCATACTTTCGGTACGTACAGGATATTCTTGTTCCGATATTATGGAAATGAGTATCAATATCGTTAGACACTAATAGGGATATTTTGCATAGCGCAGAGTACAGCAATCGAGAGCAAACTCTCGGCCACCATATACCAATTAAGATATCGATGATGTCGATTGCTCTGATTCAATTACCGCAAATGTCGCTAATATTGTAGAATCGATACCAGGACGAAAGGGAGTTCATCTTTTTCTGCCTACTACCCCCTCCGTCTCCCACCCCCTTGGATGAAGAGTTTGTGGTTCTTTCACCGCCTGCCAGTCGCGGAGGTACACGTTGGCACTGTTTTACGAAGATACTACTTTTGGTTTCGATATTCATGCAATCGGGATGGAAGGACGTCGTACTTTCGATAGCACACGATATTCTTCTTATGATATTATGTGAAGTCCCTCATTTCGTAATATCGCCACCAAAAGGATAGGGAGATCATCATCTTCCGTCCCCCTGAACCCTCCACAACGCCCGGTTGAAGAACTTATTACAGAATATTCTTGTTTCGATCTTATGGGAATGTGTATTGATATCATTAGACACTAAAAGGGACACTTTATTCAGTGTAACGTACAAAAATCGCCAACAATCTCTCGATCACTATGTACAGTTTTTGAGGTGGAGATTGCTGTCAAATGCTGTTAATCGATTGCCACAAAAAAGGCCTAGTATATGGAGACCAACGGTGGGTGATGTCGAGAAACGTTTGCATAACGCTTAGAACAAAATGAAAGAAGTTCCCAATTGTGGCGGCACAGAACGCGAAATTCCCATAATGCTACATCCTCTTGATTCGCAATTGTTCGAGAGCATCCCGGCAAACACCAATCAATATACACTACACATATGTCACATTTTTCTCTCTTATCACTTTTCATATTAAACTCCCATGGCACCCTGCAATTTTTAACATTCCACAGTACTAATAACCAAGTCCCTCGCTCACTTCCTGAACTGCTCTAAAATTGTTTTCAGTTCATCTCTTCAGCGCTTCTTATGTGTCTATTGTTCTCAATTGTGCCACCTCTTCTTTTGTTTCTCGGTAACAACTTCTTTCTCCTATTCGTTCTTATTCTATGTTCCCTCCTTGACGCTTATTTTTGACATTAAAAAATGCTGCAGATGCCACTGTTTGTTTCGTGTCTCTCCTACTTGTTCAATCTCAACTTTTGACGATTATCTCAACGTTTTCACTGTCCCATATTTTAGATATCGTCAGTGCACAAGAAAAGTGACTCTTAAAAATTGCAATGTTTTAGATAAGCTAAGATATATATAAAAAATAGTCTTCTCTTACCAGCGAAAAGTCATAAAGATTGTCAAAAAAGTCATAAAAACGGCAATATATTACAAAGATTGACCATACTACTAACATACACAGTTAAACAGAGTTTTTTATCCAGGAATAAACGATTCCGTTCAGAATCAAACTGCGTGTAAACAGTTTTCTGCAAAATGACAATTTTTTACGTCTCTTTTCTTGTACTCCGATGATATACCGATTTCTAACAGGTTCTCTTGTTTTTTCATTTGAAACAAACCCTACTTGCTTCGTACCACTTCTGCTATTTGTCCTATCGTTTATTTTCTCTCTCCCTCTCTCTCTCATTCACTCTCTCTATTCACCTTACTCTCTCACACGGTTGCCCCTACACATACACACACCGTCAATACTGCTGCCAAATAACTCCCATCCTTTCTTCTTTCTTTATTTTATTCACAAATATTCGCAATTACTACATTGTCAATACTGAATCTGAGTCTTTCGCATCCTCGGTCCTACCAGACAGTTAATTTTATTCCCATCTGTTTTATTTTCTCACACATATCATTGATTCTTCCTTCTCGTAACGTGCATCTTCACAATAACATATCTACTGTTTATATAGATAAAAAATTGCTGTCCTCGCCCATCCTCCTTGCCACTTATTTCATCGCTGATTTCACCAGATTGCTCCATTATCAATGTCTTTGTACTAGAAAATTTTATCTATTTGTCTCTCACCTACATATTTTTCAACAATTCTCTTTTCTTTCTTATCCGTTATAATGAGTTCTCCCTCCGCTTTCTTATCTAATATCCTTGCTACTGCCATTATTTCTTGTATCTCTCAGTCATACAGTCCCCCAGACATTATTTACCGTTTACTGCACCATTGTCTACTTTACAACTTTCTCCTCATCTTGTGTTCATTTGTTTTTTCACTGATTCTATCTTCCCTTTGACTCTTTAAATCAAGGCTTTCTCTATGTAAACTCTTATTGCCCTAGAGCTCTCCGTGTATATAGGGAAATTCTCCTACTTTCCTGCATAGTTTAGTATTTTTCCTCGCTCTTTCGTGCATTTTAAACACGCTGCATCTTCCTACACTCATTCAAAAATTCTTTTTGCAATAACTTCACATCTTGTCGAGCGCTATCCACATGTTATAATACTCTACGAACGTTTGTAAGTAACTCCCTGTCTCTTTTTCCTTTCCTCCCATCAATTGCCATTAAGTTCTTTCTCAACTCCATTTCCGTCCTGCCTAATTTTTGCCTCGGCCTCTACAGAAATTACCGATTTCCCGTTTGCGTTGCCACCACACATGACCATGAGAATCTAGATAGTCTCTTCTTGAATCTACATTGTAGCGATGCACACTAACATATCATTTCTTTCATTACGCTCAGTATTTTTCCTTTCGAAGAGTACCTGCCACAATGTCTAAACCACCGGTCACCAACGCGGACTTGTGGTGTGCCAGAAAATTGTGGATGTCCACTGAAAAATCTGAACGTTATTTGCATATTCTGTGTTATAAATGAACAATCCAAAAATGTATATAATAAAAACAATTCAAGAAAGCAAGAACAAACATTAAACTAGGATGCGTACTTCTTAAAATCAGCACAGTATTTTACGTAATCTTGCTTTAATAATGTTGTTACGTGTAAATAACATTTAAAGTGTCGTATATTGTGATTAAATAAAAATTAACTATTTATTTCATTTTAAATAACTGCGTTTCTCATTCAAAGCAATGAATTTCTTCAAAAACAATTTTAGAAATATATTAATCTTTAAAAAGAAATTACGTTAGGGGCTGAATACTACTATTCTAAAAAAAATCGTGCCTTTTATTTTGGTAAAGCTTAATTGTGATGTCTAATTCTCGCTTTCGGTTTCTGGTATTCCGATTTCTTCACATGATCCCTCCTCTCTACCCTATCCTACACCACCTGCGTACACCCCGTCCAAAGCGTCTCGGTTATCTGCACCTTCCTGTGTTTTCCCTCTGTCATCCCTGTCACCGCGGCCTCTCAGGTCCTGTCAGCAGGACCATCGACTCATCGCCTCATCGCCTCATCGCCTCATCGCCTCCGCGACGCCCCCTTCAGTCTACGACCCCTCAGCCGCCGTCCCCAGATCCAGCTTCCCCCTTCACACACACATGCACACATCGGCTGCGGTGGCTCTGGACATCAACTGACGCCACTGCGGTGCCTCTGATTGGGAAGTCCTAGGTTTTCACTCCCCACGGGTGGTGGCAGGATTTTCGATAAATTTCTAGGTCAAGTTCAGGCGCTATCTGAAGGAGAATAATAGTGGTTCTGTTCGGTATTTTCGTGGTTTCTGCAATCAATACCATGCAATTTCCAGAGCTGTAACTTAACAAATGGGTCACGAACCGCTTGCGATCTTGCTCTTCCTTGTCAACTCGTCACACTTACACTCACAAGTCGTACACTACCACCTAGGACGGGAGACCGCCCCTGCCTCCCTCCCCGCCTCCGCTCCCCCTCCGCCGAAGCATCTGGATTTCCTCCGCCCACGCTTCTGAACACTCCTTCGCCTTCAGCCCCGCCTCCGCCTTCGCCTCCTTCCCCGTCAACGTATACTCCTGCCCCAGCATCTACCCCATCGTCTCCTCCGTCCCTTCCGCCACATCTTCCCCACCCCGTCCACCACCCCGCTTCATCTACTCCTGCCCCCGCCTCAGCCCTAGCTCAACCCACGTCTTCATTCCAGCTCCCTTCCTGCAGTTTGGTGCCTTCATTGTCATCCCCGCCGCCTCAGTCCCGGCCCCTTAGCCGCCATCTCTTTCACCGTTTCTGCATCGCAACCATCCCCCGTCTCAGCCCCATCTCGTCCTCTTACGTCCTCACTTTCAGCTCCAACCCTGCCTGAGGAACTTCGAAACAATCCCCGCCACCTGAGACCCCGCCAGGTCCCTGTCCCCGCCGCTGCCTCATCCTCATCCGCCTCGTCGCCACCATGTTTCTTCAACTCAGAACTGTGTTCCTCCGCCACCTACTCCCCTGCCTCAGCACATTATGAACATATGTCCTCACTTCTAGCTCCATCCCAGACTGTGTGCCTTCATCATCACCCCCGCCATCTCAGCACCCGTTCCAACGGCCTGGCTATATCTTTCTTTGCCTCCAAGCCGCTCCCCGCCCTCTCATGAGCCTCACCTCAACCCCTGTCCTAACTTCCAGTTCCACCACAGTCTGCGGGCCTCCAGTACCAACTCCTCCACCTCAGCCACCCTCCCACAATTGCCTGCCCCCCACCGTCGCCCCACCCCCTCCGTCACTGCTTCTGTCATCTCTTTCTCCAAATCCCGGCCACTCCCCACCTCTGCCTCGGTCCCATCTCTTCCATCTTCATCCTCACTTCCAGCCAAAGCCCAGCCTGAGTGCCTTCATCATCCACGCCACCTCACCCCTGCCCCGTCAGTCCCTGCCCCCAACGCTTCCTCCTCCGCCTTCGCCTCTCTCCCCGCCTCAGGACAATATCAACGTACGTTCTCACTTCCAACTCCACTCTGACAACCCCTTCCCACCTAGCCGCCGTCTCTTTCAGCCCATCCGTCCAACTCCCCACCCACGCCTCAGCTCCATCTCATCCAACTACTCCTCACCTCCATCTCCACCCATCCATTCCCACCACCTCAGCCCCCGACAACCCTCTGTTGTCATGTCTTTCTCCACCTCTCTGCCTCCGTCCCCGCCACAGCCCCGTCACAACCTCCATCCTCACTTCCACCTCAGCCCGTATCTTCACGCCGTAATCCCTATTCCCCTTAAATCCCCTCCCAGTACCCTCTCCCCTCCTCCCTCCGTCCTCGTCGGCCCCTACCACCACTATATCTTTCTCCGTCGCCTCAAAACAATATCAATGTACGTCCTCACAACTCCACACCATTCTGCATGCATTCATCATCATCCCCGCTGCCTCAACCCCCCCAACAAACCTCTGTCGTCACGTCTTTCTCCTTTCTCTCCATCCCCGCCACAGCCCGATCACAATCCACATCTCACTTCCACTTCATCCTACGTATCTTCACCGTCATCCCTATCGTCTCAACCTCCCTCCCCGTCCCCTCACTCCGCCTCGTCCGCCCCCGCCTCCACCATATCTTTATCCGCCACCCTCTCCCGCCTCAGGACAATATCAACGTACGACCTCACAACTCCACCCAGCCTGCGTACCTTTATTACCATACCCATCGCCTCAACCCCCCGACAACCCTCTGCTGACTTCTCTTTCTCCACCTCTCTCATCTTCCCCCAAAGCCCCATCAGAATCTACATCTCCACTTCCTCTTCATTCTGCGTACCTTGATCTCATTCCTACCGTCTCAACCCTCCTTCCAGTCCCCTCCTTCCTCCGTCTCCGCCTCGTCCGTCCCCACCGCCGCCATATCTTTCTCCACCTCTGTGTCTCCGCCCCGCCATAGTCACAATCTACATCCTCACTTCCACCTCAGCCGATAGCCCATATCTTCATATCTGCCATCCCTACCGTCTGAACCTACAAACCAGTCCCCTCCCCTCTCGGTCGCCTCCTCCCCCGCCCCCCACATCTGTCTCCACTTCTCTGTCTCCACCCCGCCACAGTAACAATCTACATTATCACTTCCACCTCAGCCGATAGCCCATATCTTCATCACTGTCACCCCTACCGTCTGAACTTCCCTCCCAGTCCCTACCCCCTCTATCGCCTCCACGCCCGCCCCCGCCATCACATCTTTCTCTACCTCTCTGTCTCCGCCCCCGCCCCAGTCACAATCTACATCCTGACTTCCACCTCATTCTGTAGCCCATACCTTCATCACTGTCACCTCTACCGTCTCAACCTCCCTCCCAGTCCCTTCCCCCCTCCGTTACCTCCTCCCCGCCCCTGCCACCACATCTTTCCCCTCCTCTCTGTCTCCGCCCCCGCCCAAGTCACAATGTACATCCTCACTTCCACCTCAGCCTATAGCCCATATCTTCATCACTGTCACCCCTATCGTCTGAAATTCCCTCCCAGTCCCTCCCCCCTCCATCGCCTCCACGCCAGTCCCCACCACCACTATATCTTTCTCCCCCTCTGCCGTCTCCTCGTGCGCCCCTGCCGCCCCGCCTCAATCAAGCGGCGCACAGAGTTACGACGTTTGCGCGCAAACAGCGTTCGCGCCGGCGCCTCTCGCGGCGGCCAGCGGCCTCCGCCTCCTCCGCCTCCACGCGGCCCTCGCCGCGGCGCGGGCCTTATTGAATCGTGACGTCAGCGGCGCGCGTGGTGCAGGAGGTGGCCGGAGCTGGCAACGCCGCTCCGCACCGCTCCGCGCCGCTCCGCTCCGCGCGCGCGAGGTCCAGTGGACGCATTCCAACGCGTTCAGGGGCCGGCCGGCGGCGGCGGGGGCGGGGGCGGGGCGGGGGCGGCGGCAGCCTGCCAGAGCCCAGAGCCAGCCGCCCGCCCGCCGCCCCGCGCCGGGGAGCTCTCGCAGCCGACGACGCGGCCGGCAGACCCGGATCCACGCCGCTGAGGCGGTGGGAGCGGAGCGGGGGCGGGAGCGGGGGCGGGGGCGGGATGGAAGCTGCGCCGGAAGCGGGTCCGCGCCGCGCCCCACGCCCCCACGCCCCGCATCACGCCCCGCTTCGCTTCGACCGGCCGAGGAATCTTTACGACGCGATGCAAGTTTCGATACTCGATTTGGTGCCAATCGCGTGCGTTCTCCGTCTCTTGTCAAACGTCAATCCTCGTATTTCGATACGAACGTATTATACATATGTAATGTTTTGTATGCATACAAACATACTATCGATATCCAATTTCGTTATCGAATCACATTGTCGACAGTAACAAAAAAGGGCGATGATTGGCTACTACCCCCACTCGCCCTACGCTCCTCGCCCCGCACCACGCCCTCCACCTCACCCCGCCCCGCCTGACCAAGGAATTTTTATGACGCGATACACGTTTTGATACTCGATTTGGTACTAATCGCGTACATCCTTAATCGTCAATCGCTCTTGTCAATCGGCAATCCTCATATTTCGATACGAACGTATTATACATATGTGAGGTTATGTGTCCACGCAAACGTACTATCGATATCCAATTTCGTGATTGAATCACATTGTTGACATTAACCAAAAAGGGCGATGATTGGCTACTGCCCCCACTCGCCCTACGCTCCTCGCTCCACACCACTCCCCCCACCTCGCCCCGCCCTGCCTGACCAAGGAATTTTTATGACGCGATACACGTTTTGATACTCGATTTGGTACTAATCGCGTACATCCTCAGTAGTCAATCGCAATTGTCAATCGTCATCGTATTTTGATACGAACGTAGTATACATATGTATCATAATGTATCGATCCAAACGTATTGTCGATATAGAATTCCGTTATCGAATCTCATTGTGGACGTACACAGTTACCTAAAAGTGCGATGATTCGCTGTTGCCCACACTCGCCCCACGCTCCTCACCCCACATCACGCTCCCCACTTAGTCCCGCTTCGCCGGGCCAAAGAATCTTTATGACGCGATACACGTTTTGATACTGAAAATGATGTCAATCGCCTACACCCTCAATTGCCAATCGCTATCGTTTAACGATATCGTCAATCGCCACTCGTCAATCGCCATGCGTCAATCGTCAAATGTTACAATATCGCCATCGTCAATCGCTATCGTCAATCGCCGTTCGTCAATCGCCATCGTCAATCGTCAAACGTTACAATATCGATAAAACATTGATATACAAATCCATTAACGTTATCGAATCAGAAGTTCGAAATATAAATCACACTGTATCAAATGGCAAGGGTACGGGACGCCGCCGCTCCCCACGACTCCACGCTCCACCCCACGCCCCGCTTCACTCCGACTGACCAAGGAACCTTTACGTTGCGATGCAAGTTTCGATAATCCATTTGATGTCAATGGCGTACATCGTCAGACGTCAATCGCAAACCCTCATATGTCGATACATTCGTGTTATACACACATTTGATAAAAACGTATTGTGTATATCCAATTCCATTACCTTTATCGAATCTCATTGTCGATATGTACACAGTAACAAAACACGGCGATGGCGAATTTGACGCTGCGCCTCACACTCCACACCCTGCACCACGCTCTGCTTCGCTCCACCTTATCAAATATTTATGACGCGATACAGGTTTTGATGCTGAATGTAAAGTAAATCGCCTACATCGTCAGTCGTTAATCGCCAATCCACATATTTTGATATAAACTTATTATACATATGTATTATATATTATCGACACAAACGTATTATCGATATCCTATTCCGTTATCGAATCACATTGTCGACTTATACACAGTTACCAAAAAGGGCGATGGTTCGCTGTGGTCCACACTCTTCGCCCCACTCTTCGCCCCACTCTCCACGCCCATCCCCACGCCCTGCTCCGCCTGGCCAAGGACATCTTCATGACGCGATACACGTTTTGATACTCAACTTGATGTCAACTGCGTACATCGTTAATCGCCAATCGCCATCATCAATCGCCATTCTTCAATCGTGAAACTTTACAATATCAATAAAAACATATTATCGATATCCAATCCCATTACCGTTTTCGAATCTCGCTGTCGATATTCACACAGTAACAAAGAGGGCGCCGACCTGGATGGCCGAGGTGGCTAAGAGCGAGTACCGACTCAGCGCTTCGGTCCGAAGGGTCGCGGGTTCGAGTCCCGTCTTGGGCATGGCTGTTTGTCCCTTGACTTTGTATGTATGTGTTGTCGCGGAGGGCCTCGCGTTCTGCTGACCCCAGATCAGAGGAGCCCGCAAGTGTGTTGGTGTCTGGTGTATGGTCGAATATGCGTCCCATCGGAGCGTAAAGGGTAACCGGCTGTCGGCTGGATAAAAACCCTAGATAAAAAAACAAACAAACAGGGCGATGGTCAATTGTGCCTCCCAGTCCTCATCCCGCGCTACGCTTTGCTACGGGCCGCCTGGCCAAGGAATCTCAATGACGCGATATAGATTTTGATATCAATCGTATGTCAATCGCTCACTTGTATGTACATACGTATTATGGATATTCTATTGCATTACCGTTATCGCATCTCATTGTCGATATGTACACAGTAACAAACCAAATGGTTTGCTGCGCTCCTCCATCCCGACCAGCCACGGAATCATGCCACGATTCACGTTTTGGTGCTCAATTTGATGTCAATGGCGAAATACGTACATCGTATATCGGAATGTACGAAGAACTTTTCGGGTAATGAATCGTTATCGCTACAAAATATTATTGATATTCAATTGCATTACCGTTGTCAACATTATAGATATCCAACTGCATTACCGTTTTCGAATCGCATTGTCGAAATCACACTTTATCAAAACTCCGGGCTATAAGGTAAGTTGCCGCTCCCCACGTGTCCATGTTCAGCACCACGCCCCGCTCTGCTCGGACTGACGAAGGAATCATTAGGTCGCGATGTAAGTTTTGATATTCAATTTGATGTAAATCGCGGACATCGTCAATCGTCATTCGCCATTCGCCACTCGCCATCGTCAATCGGCAATCCTCATGTGCCGATATAAACGTTTTATACATACGTATGATATATTATACATATGTACTATACATTATTATACAACCGTTTTATCGATTCCGTTATCGAATCACATTGTTGACATGTGCACAGTAACAAAAAAAGGCAGTGGAGAATTCTGAACATTTTTTATAGTAAACCGCACTTTATGGAAGCTACCTTTGACGTTCTTTTATTTTCAGCTTTTCTGAAATCCCAATACTATGAAATTCCGTCCTTAATAATTATTCTATAAGACAATTACATAAACCACTAACTTATGGATCATTAACACACTCCATTTTCACAAAAATTTGAGAGAAGCTTAACTTACAAACGACCGGAGAAGGACTGTCCATCGCAATATTTTGCGGTGCCTCCCGACCGTCCAGACGCGCATCCTCCCTTCTCCCCGCCCTTGAAACATGAGGAGACCTAGGTCATCGCGGCTGGCATGCGGTGCCTTTGCCTGCGCTAGCGAATTCTCTGGACAACATTAAGAAAGTTTGAAACTTCTCACTCTACCGCACTTCATAGCGCATGCGGACGCGGAAAACTGACTCTCGGTAGCAAAATAAGAGTTATTTTTTCGCCTATGTTTTATGGCTTTCAAAATCTCTAATTCTTTAGAGGATTACAAATTTATGAAATATATATTATACACTTCGACTTTCTAGGTATATCAGAGGTATACACGATGTATTTGAAAATTCGCCACTGAAAATAGGGATGGTTCACTGCAGCCCACACTCCACGCCCCGCTCCACCTGGCCAAGGAATCTTTTTGACGCGATGTAAGTTTCGATACGCAATTTGATGTCAATCACGTTCATCGTCAATTGTCATTAGCCATCATCAATCGCCCTTCTTCAATCGACAAACGTTACTATATCCATACAAACATATTATGGATATCCAATTCCATTACCGTTATCGAATCACATTTTCGGTATGTGCACAGTAAGAAAACGGGGTGATGTTTCAACGCTGAACCCCGCACTCTGCGCGCTGCATACTCCACGCCCCGCTCCAAGTCTCTCTCCTTTCCGCATGGCAGCGGAAACGTTTATGTCACGATACACCGTCAGTTTTGGTCCTCCACGTGTTGCGAATGGCATCGTCAATCGTCGAACTATTTTATAAACAACTGATTGATTGTTAGTGATTCCGGTCCCATCAACTACTATGGTCATTAGTCCCGTAAGTGTAGTACGTGATTTTGCTCGGGATATGGCGACGGTCTTTCCCCGCTGGATGGCAAAATCCGGCGCCGACCTACAATCTGGTAACGGTGTTTTCCCAATCAGGTATCTCCCACCAGCGGGGCACCGCACCAGCCGGACCGGCCGTCTAAGTCCCTGACCGGTCTCCCGGCATGTGTGGTAGTGTAGTGCATGTTATTGTAAGTGTGTGTGTAAGGGGTGAGGATAGGACAAGGAAGAGGAAGGTAAGATCGCACGCGGTCCGTGGCCCGTTTGTTAGGGCACTTCTCCGGCATTCGCCTGATGTTGATCGGAGAAACCACGGAAAACAACCGATCAGACCAGCTGGCCGCTAGAATTCTCCTCCAGACAGCGACTGAATTCGACCTAGCTGGAAAGCTAGTGTCGGAAATCCTGCCGCCGTCGGGACAGGAATCTAAGACGTCAGAGGCGCTGCAGTGACATCAGTTGATACACACATCAGTTGTGCCACCGCTCCTGATCCCAGTACGTATTGAAACCATATCGTTACAAACATCAATATTCACTTCCATTATCGTTACCGAATTGTCGGTATGTAAATCAGGAATATCTCAAAACTCAGGGCTATGGTATGATGTCGCTCAAATCGTCTCTATTCTCCGCACCACCGCCTGTCCCGCCCAGTCACAAAATCTTTTATGTCTTGATACAAGTTTTGATAGTGAATTTGAGGTTAATCGTTTACATCGTCAAACTATTTTACAAAGAACCGTACGGATAACTGAGTCACAATATCGATTCAAACTGTATTATCGATATCCAATCCCATTACCATTATCGAATCATATTGTCGATATGTAAATCACACAGAAATAAAAGACAATGCTATGGAGCGACGCCATACACTGCACTTCCACGCCCCATCACTCTTGGGAATCTTTTACATTGCAATACAAGTTTCGATACGGAATTAAATGTTGATGGCAGTAGTATTAACGCATTTTGCATACAAAACACGAATGTGGAACCACAATATCGATATTATCCACATTATGGTCTTGCAACTATACGGATATTGCGTCAAAAGTTGGTATCTATTCACAATAGCAAAAGAGTTGTGTATCGATGCCTCGACACTCCACCCCGGCCAGTGCCCGGCCCGTGTTTCGATTTATTACTTGATTCAAAATACGGAATCAGAGCGGATACTGTAAGGTTACATTACCGGAATTCAAATCTTTATCAATATCTGAGTATAATAATAAAAAGCCACACTATTGATAAATCAATCTATGGTTCGACACTAAACCCCACGCCTGCACGCGTCGAACCACAGGGCAGGCCGCCCCGTTTCACCCAGCCACAGGTAAGCAGATTCTCTCAAAAATAGCCTTAACCTCTTTTATTAAATTGTGGGATTTCTGATGCGGTGGGTTTGACGTTCTTACATGAAGAAATAAAGGAAGTCATCTCCGTCAACTTAATATTGTATTAAATTAATATATTAAGTTGACAGAGATGACTTCCTTTTTTTCTTCACTTAACATTTTCATATTGCGATGCGGGCTTTGATACGAAACTTGTTATCAATCGGCGTATTTGTATCTTACAATTAATGCTCTACACTCCGACTCGATTTTTAACTGTTGACCTCTGCAGTAATAACACTCATAACATTACTAGGTATGTTCATAGCTATAACAGCCCGCCCTCCGTTAACAACAATGCATTAAAAACAGATTACTAATTTTTATTTGTAATATCAGTTTTTAAAAAAGAGTTATTATTTGCAATAAAATAATGAGTGTTGCTATTTATTGTACATTAGACAATATTATTTTTAAAAAGAACGAAATGTTTGACACAAAAATCTTTAAAAATCACTCTTATTTTTCGTCTTGGAGACCAACATTACTATCAACTTTGCTATCTCTGCTTGGCCGATGCAAACTGATGTCATATAAGTGTTCATGTAAAATGTTCAACCCTTCAGAGCCAACTAAAAAAGGTCTCCATTTTACTAAATCCTCTATGGAACCCTCGCGTCTCCTTTTATGTACAGGTTCATTTTCAGAACTACACAAGTTCTCAAAAAAATCACATTTTTCCGTATTAATCGGCACAATCAAATCACTTTCAAAAGACATTTCAAAATGCCACTCTGTACCGATACTACTTACAAACGGAGAACAACACTGTCCCTATTTCTAAAAAGAAACGCAGATAGGGATCACAGTGACACTTCCTGTACCCTTCACCGAAATCTAACTGGCCCCTGGGGTGGTGCTGATAAACCTTCAAAGTAGCTTGGATTACAATTGAAATTATTACTTTAATTATTAGACTGAATAATTATTCACGGGGTCATTCGCTACATGCAACTATTAACTATTATTAACTATTACTAGTTTGTAACTATTATTACCGTAAAAGGAAAATTACTTTTGGTTTACAGCAGAAACGCGTCAATACATCTCGTTTAGCGGGTTACTGTTCTAAACACGATTTTTTAGTCTTTCGGACTTCATTGCGAGTATTACGACTACATAGCTGATTTCTGCATTAAATGATGTGAATATCCTCATGAAAAAATACTTCGGTGTTAACGCGTGTTGGATTCTGACGGGTTTCTGAAATAAACGATTTAATTGACAAAACAGAATCCGAATCAAACTAGGTATCACAACGGTAATATCTAGCCCTAGTCGTGTTCGCTGTTGCATATCGAGCCACACGCTGCTTTATACAATTATAGAGAAGCAGTCAAGGAAATAAAGAAGCACTATATGGTATAAGATACGACGTACTTTGGGATACAATGTGAAACGCAAAAGGCGTGAAGCAGAGTATCCTGTAAGATACGAACCTAGTTTTGAGTGTCTGCGCATGCGCGAACCCTAGCGTGAAGATACGTCATATTGGAATACTCTGCAAGAATTATGGGATGAAATCACGTGGTTTGTAACGTTTACAACTCACGGGTTCTCGATAAAGTGGAAGTTGGAAGTGTCAATTACCGTTGTAACGGCAATGACTGCAGATAATGTTCCTGATGATGCAATATCTTCATGTTGGTGAGTAGCTCTAGTCGAACAAATAAGGGACAAGCTCTAAGCTTCGACTGGTCTCCCGGCATACGTGGTAATGTAGTATATGTTAGTGTAAGTGAATGTAAGGGGAATGATAGGACAAGGAAGAGATAGGAAAGACCATGCGCGGTCCATGGCCTGTTTGATAGGGTACTACTCCGGCATTCGCCTGGTAGTGATCGGAGAAACCACAGAAACCTACCGATCAGTGCAGCCAGCCCCTATATTTCTTCTCCAGATGGCGATTGAACTCCACCTAGCTGACAAGTTTGTGAGGAAAATCCTGCCACCACCGCCGGGACTCGAACCTAGGACCTCCCGGTCAGAGGAACTGAAGTGACATCAGTTGATGCCCTGAGCCACCTCCCCCGGTGCCTATCTCGCCTCACATTGCCTATACGACACTTCTCTCCCTTTCCTTGCCTCCACTCCCAGTCGCCTTCTTTTGGCGTGATCTTTTTTTTTCTACTCGCCACCTCGAAGCAGAGGGGGAAAATGTAATTTGTAATAGTGAGTGAATGGCACATTTGAATATATGCTATGCATAAATATGGATATTTTAGTATCCAAATTCATTTATTATATTTTTATTATTAATATTCTGAAATAGCATGCTACAAAATAATTTAATTTAATATACTATAAAATTTTGAATTTTATAAAATGTAATGTATTGTTTTTATTCTTTACGGGATTACTTTTTTACAAGACACTGTCTCTACAATTTGGGCTCGAGTGTCGTAGTACACCGCACAACACTTTCAATATTGGTGATTTTGTGTTTGATGTTTTAATATTGTAAAGTACATCATTATCTTTTTTGAAATATTAAATCGAAACCAAGAATTCATACTTAAATTTCGATCATATCGCGTTTTTACATTACTTTCAAGTGTTGATATTGATAATAACTATCGTATCGATTCAAGTGACCCAACATCTAATGAGTCATCACTAGGGGGGGGATTTTTATGACCTAAAACACTGCCAAAAATGATCAATAAAATGCTCTTAAGTGTTTTAAAAATGTCCTAAAAACAAAGAATAATGTCGTAAAAAATTTGATCAAAACAACTTCAGATGAACAACTCATACTATTGGATGTGCTTTTGATGTAATCGAGGTTTCTTCTTTTTGTTCAAGTAAACTCAGCTTGCAAATTTTTGGTTTGGACTGTTGTTTACAAGAAAATCGTTATTTATTTATCGCCAATTCGGAACTGACAATGGCGCCGATAGGAGTCACACGAACCTTAGATTACATAGTACTGAAACATGCCCGACGTTGACTGGTGCCATTTTTAAACATAATTATTACTGATAAATGCAATTTGGGCGCCAGGAAAAGGTTACACTTGAAACCTAATGATTCCTACGTTATTTAAATTACGTATTTATCTCTCCTTACAAAATTATGTTGGGGTAGCTCAGTTAATTGGGGTTCGAAGTTCATAATTGTTGCTACTTACTCTGCAACCAATTACTCAATCTGCCATCCATACGGAGTGGCGAGGAATCTGAAAATCTTTTTAAAATGCTGGATTGCACGTAACTAACAATGATAATCAGCTTTCTTTCAACTTAACAAATTGGAATTTATTATAATGATGATCAAACATGAATCATTCTTTGATCATGAACAGTTTCTCTGTATTACAATTATTATAAATCTTGTTATTCATTCGTGAGTCTTCGCGCGCTCTTCACTTCTTCGTTCGATGGCGCCCCCTAGAACCTTCTCCACGCAGCAGAATCTTGCTTCTGGATAAAGTCCTCGCCTAATATCCGAGATCTCGTTCAAAATTCTCCCGGCGACACTATTATAATCCGTGACTTCCCTCACTTGCGTCTCGGGTGGACGCATAGACACGAATTTTACTTCCTACAAGAACGCTCAATCCTAATAAAAATAAACGATAGCTAATTTAAACAACTGCCAATTACAGTCTTTCCTCGATCTAATAAAATATATCACGAGCCGACGCGCTCATCACCGCATTGCTCAAGCGAATGAATGTTCTTCTAAAAACTCGGAAGCATTCGACTTTTATGTCTTTTTCTTTTGTCTCTCAAAACAATGCTCATTCCGCCTCTGCTCTGTCATTTCAACCTAACGAATATGATCCTTAACGCCGGTTGTTTATTTGTCACATAGCGACCCCTCGCGATCGTCCATTGACATCCCTATAATCTGTGTTATATAAAATGACATTTCCATAATTAAAATGGTTCGTCATTTTGGTATATCACAGTACAACGGTTGACATTACAAAATATGAGCGAAGAAATCCAATAGGCTACTTAGGAATTCTATGAAGAACATTTGTTGCATCTCGTAAATATTTACATGAAGCAAATACAATTAAAATGACTTTAAAATCGATGAAGTCATCGAAAATGCATTACAAACGATGGGGAAAAGGGAAAAAATGACTTATTAGTCGAAATCGACGAAAAAACTAAAAAAAATGACATAAAAATAGGTCATTTCCTTTCGTCATAGCATAAAATGAATTTCTATACTAAACGGCATTGTTCTAAAATGAAAAGCAAAAAAATGACATTTCATTAAAATCCGCCCCCTAATCATCACTAACTGAGACGGCTCCATCAAATAAATACTATACTTTTCCGTCAGATATCCGTTGCTGATCCTAAGATCCCAGGGTTCGAATTGCCGCTAGTTACATACTAGTTCCGCTGACTTCAGCCAGTGCCTGAAAGAGAATTCTAGCGGCGACTGTTAAGATCGGAAGTTTTCTGTTTTTTCCGATGTCTACCAGGTAAATGTCGGAGCAACAACTTAACAAATAGCCTTGAACCGCATGCGATCTTCCCTCCTAACTTCCTTTTCCCTTACACTCATACACACACACACGCACACGCGCGCACACACACACACACACGCACACACACTTGCATGCACTACACAAGGTGATAGTGTTATCACCTTGTCGGAAGGTCAGTCGGGAGCTTAGAGGCGGGGCGGTGCCGCGATGGGGGTAATATCTTGAAGGGAAAACCCCGCAAACTGATGTTAATGTCGAATCTCATGTTATGGCGGCGAAGATCACCACCACTTTCCGGGATATAATGTGACCATTCGAATGTTCAACAAACGAATTTGGCGCCGCCGCCGCCGCTATGACGACACCAGTTTATTCCAAGAAGGAGGGGTGTATCGGAGGTAGGGAGGGGGTTCTCTCCACCTGTCCGTTGAGACATCACTAAGCAAGAAGGCGAGAGGAAAACGTTGTTGTATTCCAGACGGCGTAGAATGAGGTTATCTTAAGAAAAAAGGGTATTAGTACTCTACATTTTTGTTAATACAGTATAGATTGTGATCAGTGCTTCGGTTGATAGAATGCATTGTGTTAGAAAAATACAGTTTCTGCTAAATTGAATCATAAACATTCAATAGACAGGTTCTACGAAGAAGACGGATTGCAAGTTATTTGTACTGTACCTTTTGTTAATTCAATAGAGATTGTGATCAATGCTTCGGTTGATAGACTGCATTGTGTTAGAAAATAGAGTTTCTGTTAAATATAATCATAAACATTCAATAGACTCGTTTAAAAGAAGACAGATTGCAAGAAGTTTTGTAAATAGAGGCTAACATTTACAAACTGTTTCCGCTTGTGCAATGGCACGTAGAACAGGTGGTCTGTAATAGTGTGCGTAACGAATCACAGTTCCTTCTGAACAAAACGAGAGTATTACAGAATGTTATTGTATTTACTATGTGACTATTAAGTATTGCAAATTAGGCATTGAGTAAAATTCAGAGTATTATGTAATGAGACATTCATATTTATGCTTCATCTTTGCTTGTATAATTTTCTTAAAGAGTGCAAGACTAGATAATTTATCCTATTATACTGATTATGTAAAAGTTTAATATGACAGAAGAGTCATAATGGGTTACATTTCTATATGTATTTCAATCTAACATTTAAACACTTGTAAATTTTCAAGAATGTGTTCATGTTGATCTCAGAGGGGATTACATGTGTTTGTCATGTGGAGTTTATTTTCTTATTTAAAAATCTTTGTGGTGTTAACATTGAAACAGAACAGTATTCTGAAGAGGCATTCACTTGTTCCATTTAGGTCTTCAAGGTGGGATGTATTTTAAGAGTCATTTAAGAAAAATAACCTGCAATCAATTCTGCACCTAAAGAAAATAATAATTCAGTTAGTGTTTTTATATTTATACACCAGTTTGATAGAGCAATTAAGAATGTGGTAATATTGAGTGAATATTACTTTACTATCATATCATTCTTTATTTTCTTTTGAAATCTGATTAGTACTAGTGTTCAATTCTTGCTTTAGTCATAAAGAAACAAGCAAATGGACAAATGATTGTCTCCAGAAGCAAACAAAGCTTTGTTTAAATTTGAGAGAAACTTGTTTGTGTTGTTTTGGGAATATGTGTTTTTTATATTGTGTAATGTTTGTGTTTTTTATCATTGTTTGTGGATTGACATTCTGTATTTTAGTAAATGTTAAAGAATACGTCCAATTATAAATTTCTGTGACTATGACTTTGTGTTTTTTTTTCAAAATCTTCATTGATAAAGAGCTTCGAATTCATGAATATTAAAAAGACAACCTGAGGAGAGGTTACAATAAGATACCTTACATTTATGATTCTAATGACAGCACCCAGAAACAAATTTTCACTGACGATGTTACGGTGTAAGTCTTTTAGTCTTTTTTATTTTAAATGCCTAAAATATGCGGTGTAAAATTCCTCTCTTTTTCGCTAACTTTCTGTCGAAACTTGATTTTATTTCAAGGTTATTGGTTCTCAATTGCTTGATGTGTACGACGCAACAAAATTCACCATTATCGTACTCATTAATTTTTAGATCCTAGGGGGATGAGGGCTCTTCATTACGCATTCCACAACAGGAAAGTGATAGTAAAATGTTCGAACTACTTTAGGCTTTCAAGATTTTTATATTTCTTATTTTTAAGATACAAATTACATGCAAAATAAAATAACAAGACATATCTGATATCTGACTTGCAGAGAAAGATCTTTAAATCTGAAGTTCTTCTGCAGTAAAGTTGTTTTTCCGTAAACATCTCCCACTCGCACGGGTCGCCCTTAATGAATAACGGCGCATATTTTACAGATGGTCGTGACTGAAAATGCTATGTAGATGCTGATGTATTCCTTAATGACTCATCACTTCGACAGATAGCAATCGTTTCGATTTGTTTCCGCATATCTTCCGCCTTGGTTCACTTGCTGTTGAAGCACCACAGGTGCAGACATAGATGCTTCGCGTAAACTTTTTGTTTACTATTAGACTAATTTTTACCTCCTTACAAGCAGTGTATACTGTATTATGTGAATACAGTTCAACTTCATCTTTCTAAGCGATTTAATGTTCTGCCAGTCTTTTCTGTCCCAAAGATAGAAATACTGAGCATCACAAGGAAAGTAACATTAATTTTAATAGTGATATTTAATGTATTATTTACAATTTGGACTGTATAATTCTAAACAATATGTAACAAGTATTGTATCGCAGCTTTTGGGTCAATGACCCCCATCTCGATCAGGTGTTCTGTCCAGTTTCCCTGATCCATTGAGCAAATGCTGCGATGGCCCCTTGTTTTGCTTCTGAACATAAATGTAATGTTCATTATCTGTGCACGACTACTAGAAATCAGTGGAAAATATAGTTATTCAAATTATCGTTTCCATGTTGTCGCGGCAGGAAGTATTATTCCTTGACGAAGGACAACATGGATAAGAGCCCAAAATTTATTGCTTATTTATCCTTGAAAAGAGATTTTATTACACGATGGGTTTTTTTAATTCAAAATTCAAGTAGTATATGACTTAGTGTAGGGATCACGGAATTTTAAAACGTGCACGAAATTCACTTCTCCCTATAGCACGTCATACTCAGTTTTAACTGTTTTTTGACGTAAAATAAATAAATAAATAAATCCCTCTATCTCAAAACGAACCCCAGTCGTCTTATTCTGATTTCCGAATTTTGTTTACTCCGGTAGTTTCCCTCATTGCTTATTACTCATAGTCCTGTATCTGTCTTTGCACCTGCTACTTTTTGTAATGATTTCTCTTTCTAATGTTGTAGGTGTATATTATCATTTGACACGCTTCCCGACAAATGCTTGAAAACTTTTCTCCAACTACACCTTAAACACAAGGGGATTAGGTTCGGCGATGTCTCCTTAAATTCTCTTTCACAAGATAAACTAGGATGATGTGAAATTTGTTAATACTCAGTGTCTTAAACATCCTGACCAACATTTCATTTTGCTGATATTGTTCTCACTTGCGCAGGTAGATAAGCGTATTTGGGCACATTTCATTCCTTGAATGATTTGAATGAGCTTATAGATATTTCTCAGTAGCTGATACCATGCTAGTACTATGTGAACCAAGTGAAAAATCATTACTTTTTGAGTACAACGAAGAGAACTTTACATGTCTGTTCACTGAAGGCTATTTGGCATAGACGCGAGTGGCCTAAAACAAGAGAGCTACATTCTGGCCCCACTTTTTCATTAAATTTTATTTACACCTGTAATATAGAAAATAAACAAAACACAATTCCCCGAATATTCAATGAATAGAAAGGAGTTCAAGAATTGAAAATATTCACAGAAATAAAATGTTATATTACGTAGGACGAAGAGGCCCCTTTTCAAAATTTCCAAGGGATAGCATGGCCCCCCTGGCCCGCCATGAGAGCCCGTTTACTATTTGCATATTGCAGCAGTCTGATGTTTTAATATCGATCACGAATGCTATTGTATGTAAAATGTAGGTATGAATAATAATAATAATAATAATAATAATAATACTAATAATAATGTTTGTTTTGGTGTAAAACAGTTGATTTAACAAAATTCTTTATTTATTTTTCTTCTTAATAAACAAATTTTGCAGTACAATGAAGACAATACCCTTCCACCTTGTCTTATGACTTCTTATCGCATTCTAATTTCGTTCATATTAAACACTATTGGAATAGTAATGAATAGGACTTGACGTCACATCTTGTTATTAGGTTTTCTTCTTGATTTCTATATCCCGATTTAACGACAACACTAAAACGTTAACGTCTAACGACCAGACCCTCTAAATTATCTGTGTAATGATTGTTATGTGTATTGTATGCAGAATTGTATGCATGTGTGTGTTCATTACTATTATTATTATTATTATTATTATTATTATTATTATTATTATTATTACTATTACTACTATTATTATTAATAATATTATTATCATCATCATATTTATTCTTGTTATTACATTGTAACGTTTAAAAGACTTGAAAAAGACAGATTCAAGAGGAATGATGTTTTAGGATAGTTATTCGACAAAACTTAGGATTAGTTCCGCCTCTCCATTTAAAAAGATTCACACACCATTCCCATCTCTCAAGCCCCAGTGGACCGTGAAAAAGTTGGCCGGGCGGGCTCGCCTGGCCAGGCAGGGCTCTCCAGAGTTCCCACAACAACAGCCGCCTCCGTCCTCTCGCTTCCCGCCCCCACCACGGCAGCGCCACTGCACCTGCTGAGCCTGCAACCGCTGGACCTCGCGACCGACGCCCCATCTAGCCGCCACGCCCGCATCTCCACGGACCGCAGCGCTTCCCGCGGCCGACGCGCGAACTCGCAGCCTCCGCTGGGGGCGCGACTGCCTGCGATAAGTGATGGGGGCTGATCTGGGTCAAATAGAGCTCGCCCATAACGGCGATGAACGTTTTGTACGCCGTTTATCGCCATTGGCCACTTGAGAAGGGCCGCGCGTAAGCGCTGCTATCAGGCGGCGATTTCCGAAACCTGTTTAGAATCTGTAGCGGAAGTTGCGGTAATACGGTAGAAATTCGATATTTCGAATCTGAAGAGGAAAAAAAAAGTGAGTTATGTATTGCTTCGACAGTAGAAGTTCTAATTTTCCGTAGTTATTATTGATTTTGAAGGCCAGCATTGAAGACAAATTGTTTTCTATCTTACGATTCTACTTACATATTCAAATGGGTACAGTTGATTACGTTAAAATACTAATAAACATTCACAAAACACTAATCACTTTTTAAGGTTATAGTAACATTTTTGCAGGGACAGAAATTATCGACCAGTGAGGTGCAGAACAGCATACACTATTATGAGGGGGCCACTTCTTCGTGATTGCTGTTTACTAAGCAAACCCATTTTCAAAGCCCGGGATAAATCAGGCCTGCTCAACTCAGTGGCTCGTGGAGCAGCCGCGAGCGCCGCGTTTCCGAAGAGCACAAAAATTCGCCTGTGAGCTGCGTTTCCGCGGGAAGTGGATGAACGTCAAACTGCGATGGGGTTAATGTGCAACGGGGTGTTGTAAAGCGGAAGTAACGGACAAAACTGCTCAAATGCGAGTCAGGATCAGAGCAGCCTCCTACTGAAAATAACCGTTATTTTATAGCTCAGTGGCTCATTTTTTATCAATTTTCGGCGTTTGCCGAATATTTCATTTTTGTTCATCACTTGTTAATTTTTATATATATTAAATGACACTTTTATACTTAGGAAAATATATTTAAATATTATTTATGAAATAGAAACAAAAAATTGATATTGAATAAGTGAATTGTATTATTAATTAGTTTACGGGTTAATATTAAAAACCGGTACAATTCTCGAACGTTGATTCGAAAAGTAAAGTTTAACTTTTAATGTGTATTAGTACGTATTTAACTGTATTAAAAAATTAACTTCAGTCATTTGTGAACTGTCTATTTCTTTTCTTATGATATTTTACTATTGCCAAATCTGGATACTACTAATAGAAAACATCTAATACTACGACGGAGATTACTTCCACTGCCATTGTTAATATTGTTATTCTACCGTTGCCCTACTATGCTCACAAATTCTCTCAATGTCAACCCTAATTTATTAAATTTACTTCCAATTTAATCATGGGCTCGACGTACAACATATTACTCCTTAACTGTTACATCTGGACGTGTAATTCTATACAGAATCACGATTCCTGGACGTTCTATTGATTGAAACTAATTGTTAGATTGATGGGAACTAATACAAATTATCAGCCTTTTTCAACAATAGAAATTTAACATTTATTCTTACATATGTTACAAATTCTTTCGATCTCATGAGAATTGTTTTTTCGATGTAGAGCATTGACACATCGTACGGGTTTGAATATAGTTCGTAAGCTTTCTATAATATCTTTTTAGATGGCATCTCGGCTGACTAGCAGAATGTTGTCCATGGAATCCTTGTTATATCAATTCTGTAAAGTAAAGATGGCTTCTGATAGGGAGCTTTAGTATGCTCAAACATTTTTAATATTTCTTGCTCCTAATTCATCATGAATCAATTCCCTTAACAGCTAATTACTCCGTAAAGAATGAATATTTTTTTTCAAAATGTATTAATTATGACCGAAATAATAATTCATTCAAAAGCTGTGTAATGTGTGTTACATACTTGGGTGCATTTTGCTTGTGCTGGAATTTCAATGAAATCATACATAAAGCAGAAAATAAAACAAGACGAAACAAAACCCATTCGCTACAACTACATTCCCATAAGTATTAAGGAGACGACTTCTAGTACCTGGCTGCTCTGATTGATAATTTTCCATGTTTTTTCCCATCAATATCAGGTGAATGCCAAAGCTGTATCCTAACAAACAGGCCACGTACCGCGCGCGATCTTCCTTCCCCTTTTTTGTTCTATCCAGCCTCCTTACTCACACATAATTACATTTACATACTCTACACAACCACACATGTCCGAAGACCAGTCGGGAGATTAGCGCTTATTCCGGCTGGGGCGGTGCCCCACTGGAGGTATATACCTGGTTGAGGAAAACGGTGTAAGCCGACATATTTCGGCGCCGGATCTCGCAATCTAGTGGGCGAAGATCACCGCCACTACCCGCGATAAAACATGCATTGCACTTACGGGACTAGTAAACTTAGAAGTTTACGCGATCGGAACCACCAATCAATCAAACAATCAAATCAATCTAAGTTTACGAAGACTAACTTCTAAATTTATAAAAAAAGTATCTTACTATAACACTCTTTGCTATCATTGGTTTCTTCATTGTAGAAATAATAATTAATTCAAAAGCAACTAAGTGGTGTTACATAGTTGGGTTCTCAGCCCGTAATTGGCAGCATTTTTCGTGATTTTAAATTCAAATCCATCTCGTCGATCTGGCCAACTGTAGTTGGTAGCTGTTCTTGCACGTTGGAATTTGTCTATCGAGCGTTACAAGGCCTCATGAGTGGCTCAAGTTTACGCGACCGGAACCACTAGTAAACCAATCAATCAAATCAATTTAAGTTTACGAAGACTGACTTCTAAGTTTATAAAATAAGTATCTTACTATTACACTACTTGTTATCATTTGTAACTTTATGGTTGAAATAATAATTAATTCAAAAGTAACTAAGTGGTGATTCATAGTCAGATTCTCAGCCCGTAATTGGCAGCATTTTTCGTGAATTAAAAATTCAAATCCATCTCGTCGATCAGGCCAACTGTAGTTGGTAGCTCTTCTTGCACGTTGGAATTTGTCTATCGAGCGTTACAGGGCGTCATGAGTGGCTCAAGTTTACGCGACCGGAACCACCAATCAGTCAATCAATCAAATCAATCTATGTTTACGAAGACTGACTTCTAAGTTTATAAAATAAGCATTTTACTATTACAGTCTTTGCTATCATTGGTACTTTTATTATTGAAATAATAATTAATTCAAAAGTAATTAGGTGGTGTTACGTAGTTGGGTTCTCAGCCCGTAATTGGCAGCATTTTTCGTGAATTAAAAATTCAAATCCATCTCGTCGATCAGACTAACTGTAGTTGGTAGCTCTTTTGCACGTTGGAATTTGTCCATCGAGGGTTACAAGGCCTCACGTGTGGCTTCAGCACTCCGGAAACTCCGAGAGAGACGCTAATTTCTTCGCAACACTGCAGCCGGCTGATGTGAGAACCAGTATTGTGAGAGCCCCCCCGCAAGGAACACAGAGAGTCGGGTTGTTCCCAGAATTACCGCCGGCTGTTTGTGCACTGTATTTAACAAGAGGTAAAAGACCTCGAGAACTCTAGTACACGAACCTTCCGCACACTAAGTACATGTACAGAGTACAGTCTGCCATGTGTATCCCTCCACCAACTATCACATGCGAGCTATCGAATCAAATCACCTCTTTCAGGAAATAAAGAATAACTTTATGTTCAACGTAAAATCTGTAACTGCAACAAAAATATTTTATTCATTTCTTGCATTCTTTGATTGATGTTTGAAGGTCTAAATCGAGATATTCGCCAAATAGTATTGTCAATACTAAATACACAAATAATGTATGTTTGGAGCTGGTTGTAGTAAGAATATACAAAAATCACCATCGGAGATGTCTAAATTCAAAATTGGGAAATTTCATGAGGACTAAGGGAATGAAAGCTGAGTTGATTCTAAGTATTATTTCCGGCGCACTTTTGTGTGTTCGTTCTCCATAATTCGATTCCAATGTCAACTTCTCAGAATTCTTAATATGTATTTTTCAAATTTATTTTATTTAAAGTCGCATCAACGACAAGATTACTAGCAACTGCTTATTGTTTTGTCTGTGAGAAGCTTTAGGCCAGCCTTCACTGCCGAAATATTAACCGAGGATTACCATCCCGGAAGCCCACAGTCACATCTGGTGGGCATATGGAAGGCAACAACAGGTCCTCGAAAGGCGCCCGGAACGGTTTTTTCTCGCAGCTGCCGAATTAATTGCGAAAGGAATGTTCTCGCACATTCAAGGAAGTTACACATCAGGACAAAGAGATATTCTCGATTCTTGCATTGTCGATTCATATGTTATTTTGATTTTTCAAGTTTTGAAACTGCTCTCACCCCGGCTCACCAACCGATTTATCTTCGGTGTTGCGTTGACATCATTTGCCAGACATCTTCTTTAATAATTGTTGATGAAAGTTATTTTGATCTTGAATTCCTATTCAACTTAAAGAGTGCTGTCTCACGTCACTTATCCATTTTAAGTTATATTTTGATGTTGTGATTAGGTGATAGAAAAGACCATTAAAAAGAAATTTTGTTGGTAACATGCATTTATAGCTGTTTGCAGATGACCCCATTATTCCAGTAGATTTAGAAAAGAAAGTACGCAAAGAGCAATCTGTGCTTCTAATATTGCCTATTTAAAATTCACCTCTGAAACCAAAGTGTTAGCCACTCACTTCGAAAATTAAGTTAGCAATATATGACAAATTTTGGTTTCTTGTAGATCCCAATAGTATGATCATTTTACTGAAAATAAATAGTTCACCTACCCTGCTACAAAGTTTTGAGTACAAATCTTAAGACAGGAGAATGTAGTATTGCGGTGGAACGAGCTAATAAAACTCTTGGAGACGGAACAGTCCTAAAAGACTGATCTAGGATGAATATGATAATGTATATAAGGAAGCAGCTAATATTGGTTTTTATTTTTAATTCACTTTTATAAAAGTACATGAATGATTTTTTTCCTGAGTTCCACTTCAGGATATGAGGTAGAATTTTATCACTCCCTTAAGATTCTTTGGGCCAAATAATAAAAACTTTTCTAAGCAAATATAAGAGAAACTAGCTGGACCCACGACAACATTTGGCATTGTAAATCATTGTTTTAAAAGTAAAAATTTCTTTAATTTGGATCCCAATTTTGAATAAGCAACCTCTGAACTTTACATTAAAGTATTGTAAGTCCATCCTATCACTTTTGTGTTTCTACGTATCTATCACACAAGGCTCTTCAAACGAGCAGACTTTTTTTTACGACGGTAGTACCTTTCGTTAAAACTGATAAAATTATTACAACCTTAAACGATATTTACAAGATTTTATTTTTATGTTCACTGTATATCTAAATTTTTTAAACTAGCCGAGAAAACGTTTGCTTAACGGACGACATCCGTTGTGTTTTCAAACAAAGGCACCTATCTAAGAAGATATTTATTTTAAGACCCTATTACATAGGCATTTTTCTTGTTTTGGACATAAACTACTGGTAAAGTATGTCGTAACTTTTTTCTAGATGAGTATTGGGCGTTTAACGTTGGAGGAGTGGGGAGTAAAAAAGCGTCCTGGCGTAACAAGTGGAGTGAGAAAGTGGATAGAAGATACCGTGTGAATAATAGGTCACACGTTAACCAACGCCTTTATTATACTATAAAATATTTGGTCATTGATTTCTAAAGATAGAACATTTTTCATATTAATATTTATTACATAATACAAAGCGCAATGTTTTGGAAATTATTTGTTTCCATCATTAGGCTTAATTGAAATAAATAAATATTAAATATCAAAGACCAAAACTATTGTAGCATACTGACAAAAAAAATTCAGTACCTTTATTAGCCCGCAGGAATTGATAGAAATGTACACAGCCTCCGGCGGTGTGGGTGGCGTGTTTGTTACATGCATGGGAACTCGTAAGAAATCCAAAAACAATGAAACATTTCCGATTTTCACTGAAAGATGCGATGGTTTGATTGTATTAATCAGCAAATTCTCATACTGTGCGCACCGACTGAATTCTCATACTCAGTTGTCTCTATTTACGACACAGCTGACGTGATGCGATAACAAGGCTCCACGGCCGCTCACCATTAAATATTTGCTTTTCACGTGTTCGTTTTGGAATAGCAAACTTTTTAATTTTTTTCGTTCGTTGGTTAGTTATTCCGGGCGCGGCAACAGCTAAGATCGTTAGTCCCGTAAGTGTAGTGCATGCTTTTTCGACGGGAGATGGCGGTGATCTTCCTCCACTGCATGGCGAGATCCGGTGCCTACCTACCGTCGGCTAGTGGGATTTCCCCCCTAACCAGGATTCTCCCACCAGCAGGGCACTGACCCAGCCGGGACAAGCTCTAAGCTCCCGACCGCTCTTCCGGAATATGTGGTAGTGCAGTGTATGTTAGTGTAAGAGTGTGTGTAAGGGGAGATAATAGGACAAGGAAGCGGAAGGAAAGATCGCGCGCGGTCCGTGGTCCGTTTGTTAGGGTACTGCTCCGGCATACGCCTGGTGTTGATCGGAGAAACCACTAATTCTCTTGGTATGTAAAGAACTGTTGTGCTCTCAAAATTGTGCTTTTCAGAATTGTATATTTTTTAAAAGGCAATAATTCAAACAATTAATTTTCAAGAGAAATTTTTCGGATAATTGCCTAATTTAATATGCTTGTTATTTTGTTTCTTGGTACTGCAATGGTATTGTTCTAAGATACAACTATTCTCGATCGGCATAATCTCGGCAATTTCCTTATAAAATTTCTTTATAACAGAACTTTTCTAATGAAATATAGCAGTAATTTGCAGAAAAAAAATTGAAGAAAAAATAGTAATTTATGGTTGTGTTCATGATATAAAGCCAGATTTTGTTAATGAGTGAATATGATTAGCTCCCGAAGTGAGGTTGTGATTTTTTCGTTTTAATAAAATCTGCACTATGTTGAATATCTTGTTTTTTTTAAAAAAAATTCGAAAAACATTTCTATTGCAAACGAAAATTTAATTATTAGGTTCATTAAATGTTTCACTTCCAGTCTTTCAAATGCTCACTGAAAGCTTTTCCTATACGTATACTACTGAAGTATAATTATCTCTATAATTATACGAACCAATAGATTACGAATTTTAAACGGATACTGAAACATTAACTAACTTCAGATCTTCGTGGTGATAAGTGTCAAAACCTATAAACAATTCAGTTTATTTTCGATATTACATCACTGTGCTAATTTAATTACTGAAAGATTTATTATATTTATGTGACGAGTGACGATTCCATTGTTTTGAAAGTTACGAGGACGGTGTATCGAATAGTTTTGAATTTGTGTTTCAAATATTATTCTATATTTCCAAGACCAACTTTAAGTTAATATCTTTTATCTATTTACAGTAAAGTATAGTCTACTGGTTGCATTAAACAATTGCACCTTAAGTGGACGAAACTCTATATAGCCAGATTTCCAAATTTCTTAAGTACTAGATTCAATAGATTTTGTAGATAGCATACCTTCTCATTCTCGTCTTGAATCTTACTGTTTAATTTATGTAATACACATCAATCTTACATTTTAAAAATATAAAGTCAGGTGCTTGTTGCTCTTCTCTGAGTTTTCTTGTATTTCTTTCAGTTTTTTTTCACGAACATTAAAACGCATTCGTAACATAGCTACTGTCGTTCTACTCTTTTTACTCTCTACACTCTCAAAGCTGACCTTCTAAAAGCCTTCACTCACATAAACAATAGTTTAGGTCAACATATCCGAAGGTTGGAAGAGGTCGTTCTCTACACAGGCGGTTGGGTACAAGCCGGCAACACAGCGAAACTTGCATCTGTCACTGCACACAAGACACAGACACCATATCCAGTTGCAACTCAAAACAAATTTAGTGTTTTAGATTATGAAACAGATTTTCCTCGCCTTGCTGATCCTCATAACCCTTCCTTACCATCAACAAGTGCATGCACAAACCAACGCAGACTAGGAAGCGCATCAAAACCAAAACACGTAAAGCTGCGCATCCTAGCCCACTTGAAAACAAAGACATTCCTACTGAGCCTAAAAACAGGTACTTATTTTAGTTGACAGCCATGGCCGCCATCTTTCCTCCATTCTCAGTAGGAAGTTACCCTCCAACTATTCAGTCTCATCTAATTTTAAACATAACGGGAAGTTTGCAGACGTAAATGCAGAGTTGGACACCCACACGATAACACTGATCAATCTGGTCACATTCATTTACACAGGAGCGAAGAATGACATTAATTTACGGTATCTTTACACCTGCACAACATGAAAACAAATTACAATGTGCCGTCCAAAATACCAACATTGTAGTCTCGACTCTGCCCTTCTGGTACAACAGACAAACACTATGCAGTGAGATGAAGCACGCAAACCAACCATTAAAACTCCAACAGAGAAACAAATGTAACACTGTTTGAAATTAATTTTATCTCAGATAAACACGTCACCCGGCATGGTCTCCAAATGCACTTTGCTGGAAAACATGTAGGCGGTAACAAGCTTGCACAATACATCATCAACTACAGTCCTACGCATCTCATGACAAAAATCCATCCCTTTCACCTTCCTTACTTTCTCCACCCCCCACCCTTATTTCGAACCATTTACCTCCTCCTCTGAACCTACTCCCGTTTCCCCATTCCCACTATTAATTCATCTACACTTGATGCCCCAATTTCCTCACAACCTGTCATTGCTGGACACATTACAACCTTCTGCCACGCACTCGAGGTAAAAAATGGAATTAATATACAGCAACTACAGTCAGATGCAGCAGAAAAGAATGCGTGTAGGTACTTGCAAAAGATTAAGATAATAATGTTCAATCCCTTTCAAATAAATCTGAGTTTATCGAGGCACCTCTACAGAGCGATTTAAATTAAATGGATGGTCTTTGCTTTACAGAACATTGATTATCTCCTAATGAACTTAGAATTCTTAAAATGACAAACTTTTACCTCGCAGGCTATTTTTGCGCAGAAAGGGAATCGCATAAAGCTCCTACATATGGGGTTTCTTGTATATATGTTAGAAATAATATCGATTCTATCTCCTTGACAGAATTAAATGTGCATTCCGTTGAAAATGTTTTTGAAATTTCTATTGTACGTCTTCCTTCGCTAAAAATGGTATTACTTTGCATTACAGGTCTCCAACAAAAAGAGCTGCAGATTATATTTTGTTCTTAAAAAAACTGGAGATAACACTAAACAAAGTCAGCAATCGCTCATTTGAATCCATTGTTGTATGCCGAGATTTTAACATTGATTTTCTAGTCGAATCTTGCAAGAAAGAGCAGTTACTCAATTTAATTAATTCCTTCAGTTTAGAAATTCAATAAATGTACCTACGTGAATCACAATAAATTCAAAGCTATCGATCAAATTATAATTAACAAAACTACTACTCGATATGAAATTGAAACAAAAGATTTAGGATACAATGACCACGATGCACAAAATCTTAACATTACAAGAAATGTGACAGTGACACAATAAATAACACACGTATGAGTATATAGTTTACGAAAAGTAAAATAAAATTATTCATTGATTACTTGCTTGCAGGTCTCATGCGACGCGATTTATAATACTGTTGATACAAACGATAAATGTAATTCTTTTTTCAACGCTTTTATTTCATTTTAATATTTGCTTTCCTCAAAAAAGAAAACTTCAAAAAAGAAAATTAAATATTTCACGGAAATTGATTGATTGATTTTTTCGTGTTTCCGGGCACGTCAACTGCTTTGGTCATTAGTTCCGTTAGTGTAGTGCATGTTTTTCTCGGGAGACGGCTGTGATCTTCCCTGCTGGATGGCGAGATCCGGCGCCGACCTCTCGACCAGGACTCTCCCACCAGCGGGGCACCGCCCCAGCCGGGACAAGCTCTAAGCTCCCGACCGGTCTCCCGGAATATGTGGTAGTGTAGTGCATGTTAGTGTAAGTGTGTGTGTAAGGGAGAGGATAGGACAAGGAAGAGGAAGGACAGATCGCGCGCGGTCCGTGGCCCGTTTGGTAGGGTACTGCTCCGGCATTCGCATGGGGTTCATCGGAGAAACTACGGAAAACTACCGATCAGAGCAGCCGGCCGCTAGAATTCTCCTCCAGACAGCGACTGAATTCGCTGAAAAATTCGCTGGTAGCTGAAAAGCTATTGTCGAAAATCCTGCCGCCGTGGGGAGTGGGAACCTAGGACCTCCCGGTCAGAGGCGCTGCAGTGACATCAGTTGATGCACTGAGCTACCGCTCCCGATATATTTCACGGAAAAGCAATTCTTGGACAACACAAGGGATTAGGATATCATGTAAAAACAAAATAATTCCTTCTTTCATTTCTAAACATCATAACGTATCTCAAGATTTTCTCCTTTACTTTAAAAAATACAAATCATTGTTAAGAATAGTCATAAGGCAGGCTAAAATCATGAAACACTATCAGGATATTCTAAACTCAAATAACAAAACAAAATCAATGTGGAATATAATAAAAAATACGAACAAATCAACTATAAATCTTGTTGAGAATGTTATTTTAAAATATAACGATAGAGATGTGAACGATCCGGCAACAGTGGCTAGTCTCTTTAACCAATACTTTTCGAGAATTGCTGCCGATCTCATTAAGGGTCTTCAGCCAGAAAATTCAACATCAGAAGTTTCTCCAAAAATTTTAGACACCACGTTCGTTTCTGAAACTTCCTACGAAATTTTCAAAATAATCGGTGAACTAAAAAATAAATATTCCTGGGTTTAGATAATTTTCCGGGTCGTTAAAGACTTGTGCGCCTGTCATCATACACCCGTTAACTTACCTATTTAATGCATCCTTCTGCACCAGAACTTTTCCAAATATTTACAAAACAGCTAAGATTAAAAAAAGGCAACAAAAATGAAATTCAAAGTTATCGGCCAATTTCTCTTTTGTCAGATTTTTTCAAAAATATTAGAGAGACTTTTTTACGTACGAATGGAAACCTTTCTCAGTACAGACGACAAGTTTTCAGATTGCAAACATGGTTTTCGAAAATCAAAATCTACGGAAACAGCCATATTTCCTTTTTTTAAAGATGTCGCCTCATCATTGGATCAAAACGAAGTACCTATTGTATTATTTTTAGATCTTTCAAAAGTTTTTGACTTCATTGATCATAACATTTTACTTTCAAAATTACCTTCATATTGTTCAGTGGTATTGCCCCAGACTGATTATGCTCATACCTTAAACAACGATCTCAGTAAGTAGAGATACCTAACTGAAATGGTGGAACATAATGTATACACCTTTCCAACTCTTTGCCAATTGTACGTGGAGTTCCTCAGGGATCGATTTTAGGCCCTATTCTCTTCCTACTATCCGTAAACGATATGCCCTCGACGATTCGAAACGAAAGAACAGTTCTCTTTGCAAATGATACGAATATTCTTTGCAATAAAAACAGCAAATAGTACAATATCCTATATTTCAAATTGGTTCCGTAATAAAAAATTAATAGTAAACGACAAGAAAACGATTTCAATGCAGTTTTCCATTACAAATAAACAATTCTGTAGGCCATTGAAAATGAACGGTGTGCCATTGACTGATGATAAGGTAACAACATTTTTAAGTCTCTCAATTCCGTCAAACCTTAAATACAACTTCCATTTAAATGAATTGAACACAAAATTAAGTTGATTACGCTACGCGTTCTGAATTATTTCAAGTCAGTCAGCCTTCATATTGCTCGTTGTGCATATTTCGCGAATGTTCATTCCCGCCTGAGATATGGCATAATATTCTGGGGCAATACATCTTGTAGCCCCCGGACTTTGAGATTACACGAAAGAATTGAACGAATCATAAGCAAATCCCACCCACGTGATTCTTGGAAACCCTCTCTTTATTAATCTAAGAATTTTACCATTGCTTTGTCTGTTGATTTACGAATCAGTTGTTTTTGTCAAAAATAACTTACTGAAGAGCAGGAATATATTTTCAGAAAACGCCGATGTCTATAATTATAACGCTTGACGTAGTAATCATGTTCATCAGGTGCCAGTATCAAAAGCTCACTACAAAAATTCGCATACAATACATCTACATTAGTTTACAACACTTTTCCAAATGAAAAATTCGATAGAAAAGTTTAAATCTCAAGTAAAATAGTTTATTCAGCATAACATTTTCTATACAATTAGAGACTACACTGAGCATCAAGAGGAAAGTAACATTAATTTTAACAGTGTATATAATGTATTATTTATCCTTTTGAGTTTATAATTCTAAGCAACTAATAACAAGTATTGTACAGCAACGTCTGGGTTAATGACCCTCATCTCGATCAGGTTTTTCATCCAGTGTCCCGGATTCTTTGAGCAAAGGCCATCTTGTAGCGCAGAGCGAAGTCGCTCGCCTTTCCCCAAGGAGATTCGGGTTCGATTCTCGTCGAATCTCATGTGAAGCTTGTTTCAACAAAACGAGTTTGACAGCTTCACAAGGGCTAATCCAACCCCCATGAAGTGTCCTAAACCCTTAGCCCTATCCTCATTCCTTCCCATTTCAGGCCGCTGGGTAGTGACACAAGAGCGCGTGCGCGTTGATGCTACCTGGTGGTCCTCTTTTACAACTGACTGTGACAAGACGTGACGGACATAATATTACCCGAGGATTAATCCAAAATAAAAAAAAGCGCAGTAATTAATGCAGGATTACTGCTTAAGTGCTCAACGCCTCCCAAGGGGCTTGGAGACGCGGTGGGTCAATTGTAGAAGAAAGAAAAAAAGTTGAGATGTCCCCTTGTTTTGCTTGTGGACATAAATATAACTTTATTATCTGCGCACGTCATCTAGAATTCAATGGGAAATATAGTTATTCAAATTTTTCTTCTCCATGTCGCGGCAAGAAGTATTATTCTTTCAGGAAGGACATGATGAGGTATGAGAGTATAGTATGTAGAGAGTAGTATAGAGAGTAGTAAATGAGGTATACGAGTATAATTTATAGCTATTTTACCTTTGAAAATAGATTTTATCACATCGGAGCGAATATGTTTTTTTACAATTCTTGCAAAAAAGGCAAATTTTCTTTCTGTATTCAAAATTCAAGTAGTAATTGATATTCTGGAATCACAGAATTATGAAAACGTGCACTGAATTCACTTCTCCCCGTAGCACATCACAGAGTTTTTAACTGTTTGACGTAAAATAAATAATTATATCAGGAATTGAAACTACAGTTTAAACAAAAATTTGAAAACTCTTGAATTTAGAACCACAGTATTAATTCTAGGAATGAATAATTGTTGTTGGTAATTTCTCTGAACAATTCTTAGTTCGCCAACGTTTCAGAACATTATTATTCCTTCATTAGGCCTAGCTAAGGTTGAATATTGGAAAGCAAAATACCAATCATTCAACACATCCTTGTGCCATGTCACGTAATTGACGCCATGTATGTATGTAATGATTAGTATTTCTCTCCTCAATATTTCAACATTAGCAAGCCCTGACGAGGGAACAATAAATTTATGAAACGTTGCGAACTAAGAATTCTTTCAATGAAATGACCAACAACTATTAACTATTTCTACAAAAATTTAAACAAATTCACGCTTTAAGAAAAAAATGATAACCGTCCGCAATTAATACTGTGACCTGCTCAGGCTGGGTGTGAAATGTTCATGGATTCGGGGCTCTCCCTTTTGAAGATTTTGTAAAAACAAAATAACACAAAGTCGTAGTCACAGAACATTTATAATTGGACGTTTCCTTGAGCGTTTACCAAGATACATAATGTCATTCTTTAAACACCCATAACAAAAAGAACAAACATTGTACAATATAAAAAAACAAAAAATAACCGAAGAAAAAACAACAAGTTTTCCTCAAATATAAACAAAACTTTGTTTTGTTCTGGAGACAATCATTTTATGCATTTACTAGTTTTCTTATGACTAAAGCAAGAATTCAACATTAGCACTAATCAGACTTCAAAAAGTAAAGAATGACATGAAAATGATGTAATGTTTAATCAATATTATCACATTCCTTATTGCACTATCAAACTGGTGCTTAAGCATTAAAAACACAAATTGAATTATTAATTTTTTTAAGTGCAGCATTCATTGCAGGTTATTTTTCTGTTAAAGGACGCTTAAAGTACATCTCACCTTGAGGACAAAAAATGAAGCAAGTGACGGTCTCTTCAGAACACTGTTCAGTCTCCGTATCAACACCACAATGATATTTAAACTAGAAAATTAACTACAAATGACAAACACATGTTATCACCTCAGAGATCAACATGAACATATTCTTAAAATTACACGTGTTTAAATGTTGTGCTGAAATAAATGTAGAAATGTGACACATTCTGACTCTTATATCACACTAAAGCTTCTACATGATCAGTACAACATGATAAATCATCTAGTCTTGTACACTTTAAGAGAATGACACAAGCAAATATGAAGCATAAATATGAATGTCTCATAACATAACATTCTTAATGTTAATCAATGCATAATTTGCAATACATTAAAGTAACATAATAAATATAATAACATTCTGTAATAACCTTGTTTTGTTCGGAAGAAAATGGTATGCACCACGATTCGTCCAGCAAGACTGCACTACCCCGAGCTTTCAAATTCGGAAGGCTGCGCACACTTTGTTGCAGATCACCTGGTCTACGTGTCATTGCACAAGCCAACTCGGTTTGTAAGCGCCAGCATCTGCTTATCAAAAATAAACAATAGTCTCTATTGTAGTGACTATTACATCAGCACTGACATAAGTTTCTTGCACTGTCTTCTTTAAACATCTCTATTGAATGTTTATAGTTTCAATTTAACAGAAGCTGTGTCTTTGCAACACAGTACATTCTATCAACAGAAGCACTGATCACAATCTATAATGTATAAACAAAATGTACAGTACAAATACCTCTTTTCTCAAGATAACCTCACTCCATGACGTCTGACGAACGACAAAAGTCTCTCGCCTCCCTCCTGCCCCCGTGACGTCACAACGGACGCTAGGGAGACCCCCCCCCCCTACCTCTTCTACACCCCTCTTGCTGGAGAAGCTGGTGTCGTCAGCGGCGGCGGCGGCGAATTCGTATGTCGAATATTCGATTGGTCACAATACCACATATATTATTTTCAATGATAATGTTTACAGCCTTTATGTGATTCCATTACACATACAAACACATATAACAATTAAAGCTGTTACCGTTACACACAACGTTATCCTAACATTTTCAAATGCTTCATTTTAACGCCGAATCAATATAACAAACGAAAGTCATTATTATCAAAACAAACACATTTTGTATCTATGATGAATATATTTTCTCATTACGTCCATTGCTACAAAAGAATTACGTCAAAATATTGCAAAGGCGGTTGGATAAGATAAAAACATTGTATATTACATGTGATTAAAAGGTCATTATGTACTCATTAGCAATTACTGGCGCTAAAGCGCTCGTTTAAACAAATAGCTCACACATAGGGACCTACTTTACACAATCATAAAATAAATTACTAATACAATATATTTAAAAAATATTCTGAGGCCTTCCTAGATATATTTAAAGATACAGGTTTGATATAATGATTTGATTTGATTTATTTTGTCAACGAACAGAAAAAAATATATGTGACAGTGAAGAAGTACAATCCTCGCCCGTTTACTTGAGCTTTGGAATTGCTTCCCCAACCTTTAACTCAAAATAGTTGAATAACGAATAAACGCAACAAAGACACTTAAGGTTAATAACATTCGAAAATAGAGATTTAAAAAAATTGTTTGCTTTAGTAAATGATCTACAGAATTGAGCACTTAGTTTTTATAAGAAAATAGTAACCCGTTTGCCCCGGTTCTACTTCTACCATAAATAGCAAAAAGAGAGCCCAACTAAATGTGCTACAGAGTGAAGCTACATTTATGTCCAGAAGCAAAACAAGCCGCCATAACATTCACTCAATGGATCAGGTAAAATGGACAAAATCCAGATCGAGATGAGGGTCTTAATCTAGAAGCTAAAGTGCATTATTTGTATAAAGTATATAAAGTATTTTTAAAAATTATATGATACACGTGCAAACTAATGTATTATATATCATTGTTAAAAGAAATATTATTTTTCTTTTTGATGGTCAGTGTAATTTCTACAATGAGTATAGAAAAAGTTATGCGGCAGAAAAGATTTTACCTTGAAATAAAATTTGTGTATCGATTTTAATCGTTTAATGTCATCCTAGCAATATGTTGTCAAGTAACATGTATTATAGGTGGATTTCTCGTAGTGAGCAGTTTATACTGACGCCTGACAAATGTGATTTCTACGACGTGTGTTGTAATTATAAATATTAGTATTTTAGTGAGTTGTAATTGTGAGTTATTCGTATTTCGTCCATACTTCTCTCCAAGATAGAAATAAAAGTATAGACATGGCCTACTGAAATAAGCAATCACCGGTAGGCAATGTTTGATGTGTTGGAGACTGATGACCTGGAATCAAGCACGAAAACCAACTGTCGGAAAGGAATTGAACGTTCTTGAGTGACGACGTAATGTGATAAGCCAGAAAGCCCCCATTTGATTTTAACATAAATGGCTCAAGATATTTGTAAATAGCACGCCAATTAATGCTAAGTCAAAGAATACGCATTGCCAGGGCGACCAGTAAACAAAGAACTATGTTTCATTATCGGGAGCATGACATTTATTACTGAAACGGGAGCACGGTTCCTTGTAATTAAATAGAGAGAATATGAATGGATGAGGTGGTATGAGGAGTAATCTTGTGAAGTTTTGAATAATTAGTCTTTCTCTTTCGTCAGCAGTCGACGAGGTCACATCAGCTAAACAGTTGAGCATCAGCTAAACAGTACGCATCAGCTAAACAGTACTAAACAGTACATCTGTTAGGATCGGGATTGTTATTATTTCAATCAGAGGGATGTGGGTAAAACGGAATTGAGTCTCATATTTTTCAAAGCTTGAAATGTCATCATCCTAAAGGTGTTAAAAGTATTTTGTGTGTTAAATGAAATTTGGGTTGATCACTAGTTTAGGATGGCACGGTTCCTTTAGTTCCTTGGGATTTATTCTCGTGATTCCTCAGTTTATAGTGGCGCGGTTCTCTTGAATCACTAGTTAAACGTTCGAAAATAATTTTGTTGGAATTTATTAATGTTCTTAGGTCAAAGTATAAATATACACAATACAACCCGGTCAGAGCCATATAAAGCTATACATTTTTATTCTTGAAAAATTGAATATCATTAATGGTGAACACGATATCTCGACATTTCCGGTGTGGAATTACCTTTTTTGTGCAATTTAATTCATTTAATAGATTTGTATTGCGTACTGTGATGGATGTTTTGAAAGCTGCATTTATTTATAACTTGCGCCGACAGGGAAATTTGAACGTGATTAAATGGTGTCAAAATCTTGCTCGACGTGAATGAGATCACAAGCTACAAAGTTGAAAGTAATTTTGATAGCTACCTCTCTGAATACACGTGTCATAGAACGTGGAGAAAGGATAAGCAAAAATTCCGTCATTATCTAGAAATTATTAAAGAATTTTTATTCATTTATTTATTTACGTCAAAAAACAGTTAAAACTGTGTATGACGTGCTATGGGAAGAAGTAAATTCTGTGCACGTTTTCAAAATTCTGTGATCTCTACACAAAGTCATATACTACTTGAATTTGGAATTAATTAAAAAAACACTCCCATGTAACAAAATCTACTTTCAAAGATAAAAAAGCAATAAATTTTGGGCTCTTATCCATGATGCCCTTCGTCAAGGAATAATACTTCCTGCCACGACAACAAGGAAACGATAATTTGAATAATTATATTTCCCACTGAATTCTAGGAGTCGTTCTTCTAGAATTCAGTGGGTCGTATTTCTGATTAATTTAGTAAACTTCAGTTCACATTTTTTCAGAAATATGCAGATTTGGTGATACATTGATGAATCATTGAAGTTTTTTCGTGTTATAAGGTTGTTATATGTTGTTAATGCAGAGGCAGTACACTAATTTTAAGTATTAATGTAGTAGTGGTAATACTATTAAAATTTTATAATAACGAATATGTGAGATAATTTTTTCTTTTTTGATTTTTTACGATATTGATTATTTTATAAGGAGTTAATTTTTTTGTATTAAAATTGGGGTTTTGGGGACCATAGCCCCCCATAATAAAAGTGTAAGTAGCATGTGCTTGTGAAGTAGAATTTATTTTAAGTATTTATATTTATAGTGTTAACATTATGGACTTTACTACACCGACAATTTTTTTTGTCTTAAAATGGGGGTTTGGGGGACGATAGACCCCCAATAATAAAAGTGTAAGTAGCATGAGTTTGGGAAATATAATTTATTTTAAATAATTATATTTATTGCAGTGACATGATGAACTTTACTACACGCGACTAGTATGTATAAACAAGGATTCAGTTTATGGAGTAAATTCCTCTCTAATAAACCAAATCAGTGAATCAAAGGAACCGTGCACCCTAAACTCGGGATTTACCGAAATTTGAAAGAGACTTTGTTCTTGGAATAAAAGTTAGGATAAGGAAGAACCGTACACGTGTGTTGTATTCAATAATTAGTGTTGAACGTAGGCAATCGCGAATAGGTACCCACACGCGGTTCAACACAGGGAAAGTCGCGAATGCGTGATAATTTATTGTAATTATTTATCAAACCGACAACCCACTGATAACAACCCGAGTGACAATTTTTTACCAGAACTTGACATTGGTAGAGGCAACGGTAGGCGAGACAGCACATTAACAGCTAATAGAAAATAGCATAAAAAAAGACGGGCTGGACGTTTCAATCAGAGTACACCCGAGAAGTCAACGATGCTAGCGAAGATCTTAGTAAGCCCTGCCCTTTGACTTTTGGCCTGTACAGGATGATAATTATTGTATAGAAGACAACTGAAAGAATGTTAAATTTGTAGAAATTGGATACACACCCATGTATTATGGATTAATCTAGATATGTGCATGGACTGAGTTCCAACTACGTGATAAACAATGTAAATTGACACGAAATAAAATAAAATGTATTTAAAAAGGTTAGTTTCATGCTGGCTGAAATATTATTGGCATTTTGGGGGGACTATTATTTAATATTTTATTGGCAATATTATTTAGACGAGATTTTTCGGCATATGAAACTAGAAAGCAAGGAGAAAGTATTTGTGCATACTCTTATTATTTGTTAATAAAAATAAGTCAGATTAAGTCAGTTTAAGTCAGTTTCAAAGATGGTAAAGATGTCTTTATCATCAAATATTTTGATATGAGCATGCAATATATAACTTCTAATTGGATCCCAATATGCTGCAAGTGCTAATCCAAAGCGATTCAGAATGACTGTTTTGTGTATATTTGATTTCGTTTCTAACTTCTTAATGGTATGTATCAAACACAAATTAGATTTTTTTAAATTTTAGTGCACGAACGAGTTTTGGAGAAGATGGTCCAAATACGATTTTTCGAAAATGCAACGACTTTTTAAAAATACAGACAAAAATTGCCAATTTTAAATCGAACTGTAACCATTCCAAGAATTTTTCAATCGCTTTCTTAAAAGTCCGACTCTAAAACTATTTAAATTTTTGAAAAAATAAATAAATAAATTTATTATTTAAAGTAATTTATTAATATTATTTTATACGTGTATTTTATGTTTATATTTTATATTTCATTTATTAGAAGTTTGACTGTCCAAGAGACACATTTTTTTCCATTATATTATGTTACCACAATTTGTATTCTATTTGATATTTCTTACTTTTCGAAACTCTTAGCATTTCTTCAATCCAGATTTGTTAGGTTTGCCAACTGTTTTCTTCTTTGAGATACAAATAACTAAAATTTTCTTACTTCACAGATTTTCCTCCATTCTGCTTACATAAAATATCATTCCAATTATTTATATTTGATACATTTGAACATTTTGTGCTTTTCGTTAATTTCTTGTCTTATTATCTTGTTACTATCCACTTTTAATTACAATTTTTAGCTACGAGAATATCTTCTCTCAAAATTCACCTTCTTTCCTACTACGTTTTACATACATTTTCATTTAATTTCTATATTTGTATCAAATGAATAAAGTAAACCACCCTTAATCATGATGTGTAAATATACTTTTTCTCATATTGTTATAAGGTTTGTTTCGAAAGTCATGACTTTTTATGGGACAATCATATTACTTCCTGGCCCACCTCGAATAGACGTGGCTTAGATCATCGTCACGGGGAGGAACGGAAGGTTTGGAGTTTGATTTCTTCGGAAGGCACCACTGCCACCGTATGTGTTGTATTTTACTGTTCATATCACAAAGCTACCCCAATAAACCATCCGTTATCATTCATTGTTATGCTTTATACTGCGTAACAAATTTTAACTTTTTGTTTATCCTTGCATTCATTGCGTTTTCTTATTTGCCCATGCCAGAAAGTCCAGAAAATCGCCATATGCTGTAAAGGCGATTTATATATGATCAGAATATTGATATGGGTAAATAGCATATTGTCATGCCACAGGTACGTTATGTTATATTTTTGCATCCTGTGATATTTATTTATTTAGTCAAAAACAGTCAAAAACTGTATGTGACGTATGGGGGAGAAGGTGATAAATATTTCCTCTCCTTTGGTTCAAAGAACGGCGTCAAGAATCTGCATACATCCTACAGACATTGTTATGACTGTGGTGAATTCCTTAAGATGAGAGCGAAATAATACTCTGCACAAGATTCACAGAGAATGTGTGCAGCCTACAAAGCAGATTTTGGAATGCCTGTTGAAGATCAGGGTAGCATTGGGACCTCATTTCTTCTGCGATGTCGGTGTATGTCTATAGACATAATTCTATTTATTTTCGTCAAAGAATAGTAAAAACTGTATGTGACGTGTAGGGGAGAAGTACAATCTGGGTATGTTTTCTTGATCTCCAGAATATTTTTCGCGCCATTTTACAATAAACAGTTGAATAAAATGTTGATGATGAATAGTTATATGATTATTGTTGTGAAATAGATAAAATATAGTGACTGAGAAATGTGATCGGGAAAGGGGTTTTGAAATAATAAAGGTAATTTGTTGGAGACGTGACACGTTTAAGAAGAGAAGGGATAGACTTAAGTAAAGACTTGATCCAAAGATATAAAGATCAATTATTGCAAGAAGATTACGAAAAGATAAGGAATTCAAATTTTAATAAATGGTATAAAATAATTCTGATGGATATTGCCAGCTATTCGAGAGGTACATGTAAGGAAAGTGATAGATGTAGGATAGCCTGATAAAGGTTATATAATGAAACGAAAGAAAGTAAATATTGGCTGAATAGTAAAGGGAAAATGCAGGATCTGTGAGATTGAAGAGGAAGATTGGGAACATATTTTAAAAGATGTCTAGTTTTTGAGGAAGGAAGAATGTGGGCAAGATAGAATATTCAGGAAAAGGTGAGGTGGTTATTAGAGGACAAAGGTGAAAATATCAGTATGTTTGATAAATACAGGAAAGAGCTTAATGTGATTATATACTTAGTACGTGGAGTAGTATTTGTGTATATTATGAATATGTATGATATTCAACTGTTACACATAGAAAGTTGTAAAATAAAATTCATTCATTCATAGTTAAATGATGAATAAGAGTACTAACAAAGCGAGGCTAGCAACATTTGAACATACACCATCACTCCTGAGTTGAAGAAAATCCACTGGCATTAATAGACAAACCATCGAGTTTTCGGTATTGACATCAAAACAGCAACACTCCCCGGGCACTGCACCTATCGCAACGAGCAAAAGGAGAGCTCAACAAAACGTGTGAATAGTGAAGCTACATATAGAGTGTCCACAACCAAAACCAGGATTCATCTTATCATTTATCCGTTTCTCTCATCATTTTTTACTCGCGTTCGTACACAGAGAAAAGCAAAGTATAATACTAATGCTGCTGAGTACGAAATTCACGTCACTTTGGAAGTTGTAATGACAATTATCGCAACGTGTGTAACATAAGACAGTAGGAAATGACACTTACTTGCCAAGGACAAAATGTGTGTTGTATAGTAATATTCACTCTTTCATGAACACCACTTTCATTTCACAAGCAGCAGAAGGCTGGAGAGAAGTACCAATGTGGTTACTTGGGAAAAGTGAGGTCATGAAGACGGAAGTTTCCTCCATTACATACGCTCAGTATTGAGTATGGATGGCACTTATCATAATCTATATAAATAAAAATGAATTGCCGAAATGTATGTAAACGCATAACTTTCGAACGACTGTACCAAACTGGATAATTCTTTTTTTTGTGTTGATTATTGTCAGGAAAAGGTTTTTATAAAAGAAAATTTTAAAAAATTGAATAATATGAAAAGTGAGTGAGTGAATGAGACAGACGACTGTGAGAGGTCTTCAATATATTAACAAATTATTAAAAGAGGAAAAGGGAGACGAGAAAAAGGAAATGAGAAAAGGGAGACGAGAAAGAGAGAGAAGAAAATAGATAAGAAAGAGAAGAAAAGAGAGGAGAAAAAGAAAAGAGAAAGAGAGAGGGGGAAGAGAGAGAATGGGAAAGAGAAAGTGAGAGGGAGGAAGAAAGAGAGGAGAAAAAGAAAAATGAGAAATGGGTAAAGAAGGTAAAAGTGAGAGGAGAGAAAAGAGAGGGAAAAGTTACGGGGAAAGGGAAGGAAGGGGAAAGTGAGAGAGAGAGAGAGAGAGAGAGAGAGAGAGAGAGAGAACGAAAGAGTGAAACATAGGGGAATAGAGAGAGGTGGAAAAGAAGAGAGAGGGGGGAAGGGAAAGGAAGAGAGAGACAGTTAGTCAGGGGAGGAGGGAAAAAACGTGAAAAATATGTAGTCTTCATCCCCCTTCGTCCTTCTAGCCACTATTGTTCACAAAATCCTTTTCATCACTTCTACCAACACAAACTACAGTGAAACCTGTATTAAGCGCCCAGTGTTGTTTCCGGGTGGTATTTTAGAGGGGTGGCCGCTTAATAGAGAGAAAAAATATTTATGCATATTTATCAATATATCTATATTTATATTATATATCTCCTTCTCTGGGATCAAAATAAACATTTAAATCATTTAAATCAGTGTTAGTGCTCCAAATAGTTGTCTATGAGTCTCCATTTCTTGTGTAGATTTTATGTTATTTAGGTACGCAAAACACATTCTGTTTTAGAAGCGAAACATCTTCCTATTCTCACACTTCTTAGCATAATAACTAAGTAAATAAATACAAAGCTTCAAGCGATGGGTGTTACGAATCAAGTTGTTAAACCAAACTTCCGAAATTGATATTCTACCTCACCAGGTGTACTTCCAGGAAGGTAAGTCAAGGAAAGCTTTGTTAATTCCAAATATTAAGTGTTAAGTCACTTTCAGATCTTCCATTTCATTATACGAAACGAAACTGAAATGGAGCGAGCAGCAGTATTCCGTATAATTGGCCACGGTTTATTGTTACTTGACTCCGGATCCCACGCCGCTCTTCATCTGCTGCCCGATTTGCACGAGAACAAAGCTGAGGTACGCAACATTTATTTATTTATTTATTTATTTATTTATTTATTTATTAATTTATTAATTTATTTATTTATTTATTTATTTATTTATTTATTTATTTATTTATTTATTTATTTATTTATTTATTTATTTATTTATTTATTTATTTATTTATTTATTTATTTATTTATTTATTTATTTATTTATTTATTTTACGTCAAAACAGTTAAAAACTGTGTGACGTGCTATGGGGAGAAGTGAATTCTGAGTAGGTTTTCAAAATTCTGTGATCGCATTCCTAAGCCATATACTAATTGAATTTTGAATACAGAAGAAAATGAACGTTTTTTACAAGAATTGTTAACAAAATGATTCGCTCCGATGTAATAAAATCTATTTTCAAGAGCAAATCAGCAATAAATTTGGGCTCTTATCCCTCATCATGTCCTTCCTCAAGGAATAATACTTCCTGCCGCGACAACATGGAAACGCTAATTTGAATAACTATATTTCTCACTGCATTCTAGAAGACGTGCACAGATTAATGAAGTTACATTTATGTCCAGAAGCAAAATAAGGGGCCATCTCAGAATTTACTTAAAGGATCAAGGAAACTGGACGAAAAACCTGATCGAGATGGGGGTCATTGACGTAGAGGCTGCGGTGCAAGACTTTTTACAGGTTGTTTAGAACTATACAGTCCAAATGGTAAATAATACATTGAATATCACTGTTAAAATGAATATTACTTTCTTTTGATGCTCAGTAGACTTTTTAATTGTATAGAAAAGTTATGCAGCAGAAATGCTTTCACTTTGGATTTAAACTTTTCTATCGAATTTAATCGTTTAATGTCATCTGGCAAAGTGTTGTAAAATAATGTACATGTGTTGTATGTGAATTTTTTGTATTGATCTGTTGAAACTGTCACCTGATGGATATGATTACTACGTCGAATGTAATAGTTATAGATCGGCGTTTTCTGAAAATATATTACTGCCCTTAAGCAACGTCATTTTTGACAAACACCACTGATTCGTAAATTAATAGACAAGGTAATTGTAAAATTCCTAGTTTAATAGAGGATTTCAAGAATCACGTGGGTGGGATTTGGTTTTTATTCGTACAATTCCTTTTTGTGATCTAAAAGTCTGGAAGCTATAAGATGTATTTCTCCAGAATATTATGCCATATCTCAGGTGGGAATGAACATTCGCAAAATATACACAACGAGCAGTATGAAGGCTGACTGAATTGTGAAGTATGAAGGCTGATGGGAATGATTTTTACGTCGCCAATTTCCATTTTAACTATGGTTCGGTCATTGTATACTTACAATTGTGAACAATTGTTTTTTTTTTATCCTTGGCTTTTCCCGTTTCTACGGGGTCGGTGCTAATGGTGCGGACTAATTTTTTATTTATTTTCCATATTCTCAATTTTTATTCTGATTTGGCGATGATATATAACACATACAATAACGAAACACACACACAACCGCACCTGAGGCGAGATTTGAACCCGTGGTCCTTCTGCCCAAGATCATCACGGCACTACTCCCTTAGCGATCTCGGCTACCCGGATCGACAGTTGTATCCACTTGTATACTTACAATTTTCCTGAAAGTGGTCTCTTAAAAGGGATAAATTAAAAAAAAATGTTATTAAGGGCCGTGGGGGAGAGGGGTAAATTCTTAACAGGGGGGGGGGTACAACGTGCATACAATGTATGAGTTCTTTGTCCGTTAAAAAAAAAGTTGTTAAGAGGGGTGGTTGTTTAATAAGGAATAGTCTTTAAAGAGGTGACCCTGTCTTTCAGACAGGCTGATCTTTTTTACGTTATTTAAATAGTGATGAGCTTATTGACTTTACGTTAGCGATTAATAACAAGGTTTTAAGAAACTGCCAACGTTTCGGCTTTTATGAAGTCTTTCTTAGGGCTACAACAATTTAAGTATCACTATGGCAACCAATTTCATTTATAAGACAATATTTGTATTTCGTTTTGGTGTGTTGTAAATGAAATTACCAATTTTCACAATGTCACTCTCAAATTAAATCCCTCCGACTGAACATTAATGATACAGGTTAAATAGATTTAGACCGTTATCAAGAAATTGTTATTTCAATAACGATTTTTAAATTAATTTTGTTTTGCGTTTATTTTAATTTCAAACACTGTTAGTAAATTGACGTAAAATAAAGTATAATGAATTGTATTTTTTTAAATTTTACTGAGAGTTGAGAAACAGACCTCAGTACACTTTCGGATGTCCTTTTATGTCAAATAATTTATATAGGTAGTAAAAATTGTATAACACATCGAAAGGCTTCAACATCCGAACGACGATGATTACATTTTTTTAATAGGTGGTTCCTAAACAAGTTTTTTTTAAAACATCAATGATATTTAACATTAACATCGATGTTGTTTTTTTTAAATTTGAAACATTGATGTTAGCGAAACATTAAAAATTAACGATCAGGTTTTTCGTCCAGTTTCCCTGATCCAATGAGCAAATGCTGAGATGGCCCCTTGTTTTGCTTCTGGACATAAATGTAACTTCATTTTCTGAGCACGTCTTCTAGAATTCAGTGGAAAATACAATTACTCAAATTAATGTTTCCATGTTGTCGCGACAGGAAGTATTATTCCGAAGGACAACATGGATAAGAGCCAAAATTTATTGCTTAGTTATCCTTGAAAATAGATTTTATTACATGGGAGGGTTTTTTTTAATTTAAGTAGTATAAGACTTAGTGTAGGGATCACAGAATTTTGAAAATGTGCACACAATTCACTTTTCCCCATAGCACGTCATACGCAGTTTGAACTGTTTTTTTGACGTAAAATAAAAAATAATAAATAATGTTTGTGTCGACTATGTCGCCACGCTAGTTCCGAGCCGAGCTGCTCCCCCACAAAGGCCCCTTGTAGGAGCTCCCCTACCGACTGGCCACCGACCAGTAGCTCGGCCATCACCCACCCGCTGGGAGCCTCTGGTTCGAGCCGCGAACTGGATCACCTTCATTTGCAGGAAGTGGCACAAATTCGCGATTAAGCTTCCAAAGACCTGGCACTTTGACTGACGCACTGAGCGTCCATTTGCATGGGGGGTAGATACTTTCGCCCTATCTTCCCGCACGCTACCTGCACTCCCGCTTAACAGGAACATCAAAATGGCGACGATTTGACCGGTTCCTTGCAGATAAGCCCGCGATTACAGGCAGGTTTCTTAGAAGATGGGAAGCGGAAAAATGCTCCGTGGTAAGCGTTTTTAGGAAGTAATTTTTTGATAATTAAACTTTAACTTGATGTTAATTCGTGAGTCATTTTCTTGTGTTCTCGGTAGATAGACTACTGTCGTTTACGACTTCCGTCTGGAATTAAGTTTTAATTTTTTGCGTGATTAGAATAACGTTTTTATTAATGATACCTCACCTCAGGGTAGAAACTAAATTGAATACTGGTTTGTACTTTTATTATGCGCTACCGCCTCTTTACAATTCCTCTTCATGAAGAATCACAAGTACTATTCAAATGAGTTTCAGTATTAATATTCTGGACCTTTCTCTATTTAATTTGTAAGGCAATGGTGAATGGATGTGTAAGGGAAGCGATATTTAGATTCTTCCAGCCTTGAAATTGAACGAAGGTCACCGTCAGCAACCATAAAATAACCTTAGAAGCATTGGCTTTCACGAGACAATAATTCTGGCTGAAATCATTTCCATAAGCTAAGAACCTAAGTGCATGTCATAAACATTAATCAGAAAATGTGCTCTTCATTTCAATACAGTGTTTTCCAGAAAGGTATTATCAATAGCCTAGAAAGGCACAGAAAGAAGTTCACCGCACTTCTGCTTACCGGGTCGCATAGTTATGATATGTCATTTGCTTGGTAGTCAGTGTGGCGAGAGGTTGCTCCTGGAAAAAAGCGATTTTGAGTATGAGCCAGTAACTTTGGAGGTGGTTAGTCATGTAACAGGAACGTCAAATTATTTTCGACACAAGTCCGTTCGGACAGAACTTCCATTACACGGTAAGTAATCATGAGCAAATGATAGCTCCTATTGAATTCGACTCTTAATTAATTGGTTCCAGACTACACTGCAATTTTCTGTGTAATGTACTTTTCAGAGTGTTTATTCTGGTATTAAACCTGATATTTTACTGATAGATTTCTCAATATAAATGTGTTTTGATGTTTAGTATTAAATAAATTCCATTTCGGTTTTATAGAGCGTGAATACTAATATCAGGGCTCCACATGCTGGGGGAATGCAACCAACTATTTCTGGATTCCTGTCTATTCTACAAGGGACTAACACAAAAACGATCTCAGTCATATCCGTGTCATTAAACGAAGCGTATACAGAAGAGGGTGAAATAGAGCGATTACGGAAGCTGACTGCAAGGGGAATCGGAGAATTTAATTTTGCAAAGCATTTGTTCGCGTGAGACAGGACTCATAGAGTTTTTCGGCTTCTCGACTGATTAATTGATTAATAGTTCCGGGCTCGTCAACGGCTCATTCGTCCCGTAAGTGTAGTGCATTTTCCCTCGGGCGGTAGCAGTAGTCTTCCCCCGTTGGATGGTGAGTTCCGGCGCCGACCTACCGTCGGCAAGCGGGGTTTCCCCCAACCAGGCAAAGCCCCAGTCGGGACAAGCTCTAAGTTCCCGACCTGTCTCCCGGCATGTGTGGTAGTGTACTGCATGTTGGTGCAAGTGTGTGAGGGATGAGGGTAGGACAAGGAAGAGGAAGGAAAGATCGCGCGCGGTCCATGGCCTGTTTGTTAGTGTACAGCTCCGGCATTTGCCTGGTGTTGATCGGAGAAACCACGAAAAACTACCGACCACAGCCGCCGATCGCTAGAATTTTCCTCCAGACAGCGACTGAACTTGACCTAGCTGACAAGCTAGTGTTGAGAATCCTGCCATCTTCGAGACTCTAACCTAGAACCTCCCGATCAGAGGCACTGCAGTAACATCAGTTGATGCCCTGAGCTATCTCACTCGGTCGGGCCCTCGAAAATTCCTATTACGACGGGGTGGTTTTGAACGGATTGTACTCCTTCACCACGTCCCCCCAGTCAGAATTAGGGGAGATAACACAATGATGATAAGGAATGGGAAGCAAAGACAGAGCGCAATCCGCGAGGCATTTACCTGCGAGTGGAGAGAAACAACGGAAACCACTGATGAGAGCAATCGACCAAAGAATGCGATTTTGCCAAACGCGAAAAATTCTGCAATGTTCAGAACATCAATTATTTTTCTGGCATCTTGCAGCGATCGAACCTTCAACCTCCAAATCATTGACACGCTGGTGTTGCAATTAGTTGCATTTATTCTCGCTGCTAGCTAGATGTTTCTGGAATCACATTTTTCACTTTCTTGCGTACGGAACTATATTTGAAGTAACATACATAGTTAGAGAACGTTATGCAATGCAGAGAATTTACGTAGATGCAGTTTTTACTCTCCTATGATATCGTTTAAGTCAAATTTCCATTATACTATTAGATAACCACAAAACTAAGATGCGAAAAACGTGTTTTTGATGGAGTATTATTTCATAAAAATTGCATGTAAGTAACCTAAACCATTATGCTAATTGACGCGAGCTGTAAATATTATGTTGTACGACATTTAGTACAGTTAGTTAATTTTGAGAATGTGGTAAATTACTGTGGTCGATGTTAAAAGATTTTGTTGCTGAAGTAAGTTTGAGTGCATTATTGCTATGGAAACATTGTGACAAATTCATTAAAATACTGAAATTCACTGATACCAAATGCCATGAATACATAAAATAGTACATTATAAAACGATGATGGGTATTAATACACGAGGGTGATATTACGAGACGAGCAAGGTACGAGCGAGTATCGTAAACTTCACACGAGTGTATTAATACCCATTACATCTAGTTTCATACGGTACTTTTTCTACGACTTTAATAAGTTAAACCATTGAATCGTTTCGTGGCAGTTGACACGTAGGATTCAGCCAAGGCCACCTGACCTTATGCTACCTCGCATGCTGCCGTAGGTGGCTGTGATTACCAGTGCAATGCGAGGGAGTACTGCGCTAGTCAAATAGGATCAAAGTCAAATTACGATCCAATTTATTTTAAATAATATTCCACGAAAAAATACTATTAATAAAAGAAAGAAAACTGGCAAGCATAATACAAATCAAATGCCATTTTAATGCACACAATAGAACAAAACATTTACAAGAACGTTTCTCAATGATAAATTAAGAGACAATACTTGGTTTGTAAACTTCTCTGTAGTTGGTCAAGAACCTGTATGATAATGAAATCTGTATCGTAATGAGTATCATTACGCAACTGGTTGAAGCCAACAAATGACAGTATTATACAATGGGAGTAGAAAAGGTAAGTTTTAGTTATAGTATTAGTTTTATCTAATTAATTGTTATACAACTCTAACACGTTTACAAATAGTATTATCGAGTGTGTGAGCGTCATGAGACAATGGTTGTAGCATTTGACCCCAAGAACGTGAAAACCATGGTTGTGGTTTCGATTGATTGCTTGATTGATTTTTTCGTGTTTCTGGGCGCGTCAACTACTGTGGTCATTAGTCCCGTTAGTGTAGTGCATGTTTCTTTGGGAGATGGCGGTGATCTTCCCCCGCTGGATGGCGAGATCCGGTGCCGACCTACCGTCGGCTAGTGGGGTTTCCCCCTTACCAGGACTCTCCCACCAACGGGACACCGCCCCAGTCGGGACAAGCTCTAAAGCTCCCGACCGGTCTCCCGGAATATGTGGTAGTGTAGTGTATGTTAGTGTAAGTGTGTGTGTAAGGGGAGAGGATAGGACAAGGAAGAGGAAGGACAGATCGCGCGCGGTCCGTTTGTTAGGGTACTGCTCCGGCATTCGCCTGGTGTTGATCGGAGAAACCACGGAAAACTACCGTTCATAGCAGCCGGCCGCTAGAATTCTCCTCCACACCGCGGCTGAATTCGACCTAGCTGAAGAGCTAGTGTCGAAAATGCTGCCGCCGTCAGGACTCGAACCTAGGACCTCCCGGTTAGAGGCGCTGCAGTGACATCAGTTGATGCACTGAGCTACCGCTACCGGTTTGTGGTTTCGAAACCCACGAGGTTTTAATGTACTCGTATAATAATGTTTTTGGTCCTTTATTTTAAAGATAAAACACATTTTTAAAGTAACTGTTTTATATCATATATATTACATGTGATATACAGCAACGTTTCGGAAAACAATTATTTCCTTCGTCAGACTTAATTGACAAAACAAATAAATATAATATTTTAACAATGGTCATATTGTCAGATATAAACAGAAGAAATTCATAATATTAATGCACATAAGTCACAACAGGAGGCACCTTGATAAAAACTTTTCAGTATCTCAGTAGTATTGTATAACAGTATGAAATGAAGTAGATAGAGGAAGGTTGAGAGGGACTTTAAAAAATCAAGTAAGACAGAAAAAGTAATTTAACAGTTAGAGAAATATCTTAATTTTGAGAATAATTACTTAATAATCCATAATACTGTAAACTATTTAATGTATTAGATACCACCAGTGTATTCAAACAAGAAGATGTTTTGATATATAACGATTCTTATATTAATCTAGAATATAAGAAATTTTCGCGGGCTAAAATTCGTATTTCCTGAAATTTACGTTATGGGGAGTTGTAATTTTATGTCTTGTTAGAGAATTTTGTCTACATGCCGGGTCTTTAGTGTTTCTTTTGTGTTCAAGTAGCCTTGTGATCAATTTACGTTTAGTTTGACCAATGAATAATCTATTGCAATCTGTACAATTGATTCGACAGACTACATTGTTATTGTCTAATTTCTCTCTAGTATCTCTCAAGTTTTGAAGTATATAACCCCTATTTATCACTCTACATACGAGTTCAAATTTTAATTTGATTAAAAGTTCTTTTTTAAGAATGTGATTTATTTGGAGGATATATGGTAGACATATCAAATTATTCACAAAATCTTCGCTTCAAAATTGTGCGGTAGTATTACTGCAAGATTTCCTGTATTTAATCAATTTTATTCTTTAGATATCATTTTTTATATGAATTTGAAAGGGTAATTATTGATTTTCAATATCTAAAACTCTACGTAAAAACGTGTAGAACTTACAGAACCGGGGAGATAACAATTTTATTGCTCTGTCCACCAAATTTGAAAAAACAGACTTCTTAATATTTAAAGAGTGTTTAGATAGGTAGTTCAACATAATACCAGAAAAAACAGGTTTGTTGTACCAAGATGTTTGAAATATTGTATTTTTTCTAAAAACTGTCACATCTAAAATGTTTACAGAACAATTTTTCTCAGTTTCTAAAGTAAATTTTATTTTATTATTAAAGACATTAAATTTCTGTGATAATCCATCAATTTGGATTTGAAGAAGAACAATAAAGGTGTCATCAACATAACGTGTGTAATAAATTAAGTTCAGATCACTTAAGATTTGTGATTGAAATTGTGTCATCACAATTTCAGAAAGTAAGGAGATGAACCCTCAAACTGACGGTACCCTTTACCATTAAATTGAAATTCCATATTGTTCCATATGGTTTTATTATTATTATTATTATTATTATTATTATTATTATTATTATTATTATTACTATTATTATATATGTGATTTTATCATAGTGCTGCAGATCAAGTGACTCTAGCGGCACAGCCGAGAAATATGCGAAAAGCCGAGCCATATTCCATCTTGGAGATAACACCCTCAGGCACCACGTTACGAAAACCCAAATATTATAATAGCCAAAATCTGTATGTTTTTTCTTTGCAAATAGTTCTTTATTGCAAGGGGAAATAATTTTTGCTAAAAATGCTCGTTTCCTCCTACATTCATAATTTAACTTGTATATGGGTTAGGGTAGAGATCACTGATCCATGTGATCATCTGAACACATGCACAGAATACACTTCACCCCCATAGTACGTCACACATTGTTTTTAACGTTTTTGGGGTTAAATAACAAACAGCGATACTCAACTCAAATGTGCGGTCAAAGTCAATGTTCCACCGAAGTCACTGTAATACTAATTATCATTACGACTTCTGGAAAAGAATTACGTCAAAAACCTGCATAGGCGGTAGGATAAGATAAAACATTATATATTATTCTTGGCTAAAATATCATTATGAGTTAGCAATTATTCACTGGCGTTAAAGTGCTCTTGAATAAAGAACTAACTCACACATAATGACATATTTCACTCACTCGTAAAAGAAAATATTTCTAGCGTACCCGAGAACTCTGGCACGTTAACCCCTCTCTAATTTTTCCTAAGGGTATCGTGAAACTGAAACATATGAACATGCTCCGTTTTCATGGTAGTTCCCTCGACAATTAGGTACACAGCACTTGTAGACCACGGCAAAACGTTAAATGAATGGTTGTACTTCACGCATTAGAAACAATCTTCATCGGTATCAAGCAACTAATAATAGTACATCTAATTGTTACTGCGAGAGCATATCTTGAATTAATAATTATGCAAATAAACCTCGACAATCTGCGCAAATCACGGTGAACACAGAATGCGTAACTATACGATGGAGAAATCTAAGCCTTCTAGACGTGACGTCAGAAAGATAGCCACCAGCGCCAAGGACTCATGGAGGAATATATTCAGTATTCCTCCATGTATATGTGGTATTGGTAATATCGATAAGCGCCGAACCGGCAAATATTTTAATAGAATGTCCATCTCATCCTATAGATTACGGTGTGAGAAACGTATATCTGAAGCCATTGAACTCAAAAGTTTAATTTTTAAGGCCCTAGAAAGCTTCGTTTAGGAGTGATTTAGCAAGATATCCGACTGAGTATTGCGGGTTGCATTTAACATTAATATTTTGAAGCGTTTTTTAAACAAAACTTTCATATAAACTTTCATATCTTTAAAATCAAAGTGCAATTAGTCACGTCTCCGTGAAATTCTCTTTCTTTAGAGACCTCATTTATAAATATTGGTTGCGTGTGAGAGCCACAAGAGTTACGAACACTACTGAAATAATATAGGAAACTATTTTATTTCCTTTCGTCGGTAAAATCACACTGCATTCATTTTGCGGGACGGTTCTTTGAATGTTAATTGCACAATGCAACTGCTGCACATTAGTACTAATATCTCACCCTCAACAAGATCAGTACAGAGATGTCATTTCCGATTGTATTAATTGAATGGGACGACTGAAGACGGAGAATGGACGGCAGAACTTCGCCTGCATACTGAAGCAACAAATGGTTGATTGATTGATTATTGATTATAGACGCATGTATGTTAAGCTCAATAATCCCGTAAGTGCAGTACACGTTATTGTTCCGAGAGGTGGCGGTGATCTCCCGATGGATGGCGATATTAGGCGCCAACCTACCCGTCGGCTTGAGTCCCCAACCAGGTATCTCCCACGAGCGGTGCACCGCCCCAGGCAGGACAAGCTCGTAACCTCCAGTCTAGTCTCCCGGTATGTGTGTTAGTGTAGTGCATGTTAGTGTAAGTGTGTGTAAGTGAGGATATGTCATGGGAGAGGAAGAACAGATCGCGCGCGGTCCTTTTGTTTGGGTACTGTTCTGGCATTCACCTGGTGCTGTTCGGAGAAACCACGGAAAACTATCGACCAGTACAGCCGGCCGCTAGAATTATCCTCGAGGCAGCGGCTAACTTCAACAACTATCTAGCCAATGTCGAAAATCCTGCCACCGTCGGGACTCTAACCGTAGAACCTCCTAGTCAGAGGCAGTGCACTGACATAAATTGACGCTCTGAGCCCTTAAGTTGGTGTGAAGTCTAAAAGAATTCCCCGCGTAGAATTTCGTTCAGAATTTCGTGCACGGCATCTAAGAAGAGCAATATAAGGCCGACCTGCTTTTCCTCATGTTCCGGCGAACACGAGGGCTGTAAATTATTCTTGTATCAGTCTCTGATTTACATAGGATAATTTTTTCCAAGTGACAAAGCTAGAACCACTGAACTGTGTCAAGTGTAGCCCTCTGTGTAAAATGCCCGCGAGAGTTAGAGGAGAAAAGATTAGCGTTCAAACAGGCAGATTATTATAATACACACGGCATTGCTTCCCTATTGCAGTGTATTAAATAAATACAAACAAATTGAAACAAGCATCTAAAGCATAGTAATCTTGAAAATAGTAGCATCCAAACTGTGATTACCATAGAAAACGGCAGACCCAAGAATGAAAAAAATATGGTTTCCCCATTGACAAAATATATAGCCTTATTCACAAGTTCCAGATATATCACCTTCATTGATTTTCAAGTCGTAGTGCAACACAACAAATTCCTCTCTTAACATATCTCCTTTAATTAATGCAAGATTTGAATATAAAATAGCAAATTTTCCCCATTCAACACTTACTGCCAGCGCGGTGACTGAGATCGCTAAGGCAGTAGTATCGTAGTGATCTCGGACCAAAAGGTCGCGGGTTCGAGTCCCGCCTCGGGCATGGTTTTATTTGGGTTCCTCCTTTCACCCCTTATCATCACCATTTCGTTTCATCTTAGTTATCATAACGTTAACTCGTATAGTGGATACTAATGACCTGGATGTTGATGCGACCTTAAATAACAAAAAACCACTGATAATTTTTTTCAAACATGATACCCCAATTATTTCTTTATTAAAGTGTATTCAATTTATTTCATTCTTATATCCAAATAAAATTATTCAGATATAAAACAAACGACAGTCAACGTTCATCTTCGACGAAGAGACCAAACTCAGTTTCTTTAGTACAATATCTCTATAAAGCATGCTTACAGTTTTTCCGTTTATTACCACAGCTACGCTAGGTTAGAATTAGTACATTTAATTATGCAGTATGGGGTTTCGATCATTTTAAGAAGTGGCCAAAAGTTAGTAATTTACATCTAAGTAAAATGTTTAACTCTGTAATGTAAACAAATATGAGATGCTAAAAGAATACTGTGCAACATTAGAATGATAGAACTAGATTTAGCTATATATTCAATCCCACTGCGAAGAAAAAATTATTTTATAGGTCTGTGATGACACAGCTACGAACTGACTAGATACCACAGAATTTTGAAATTCACGATTTCTGTAATGATGCTCATTGTGGGCGACGTGATATATGAGTCAGTGCTCTCATTTGCCTGTCAGCGATAGGCAGTGGATTACCAGATCGGGCAACGCCTCGTGTTATGCACAGAGCCCTCTTGATAACGGAAGCGCAATCTCAGCAAAGCGAGGTGCGTGAAGGACTTCGATACGGAGTAATAAGCAAAAATCGCGTTTCCGAGCTGCCTATTCCAAAGGGTGTAGGGATTCAATTCTGCTCACACTTTTGAAAATAATAATATTAATGTCAAAACTCTTAGTAAAAGTTTCCGAACTAATACGCCCAGGTCTCACACTTTTGAAAATAATAATATTAATATCAAAACCATTAGAAAACGTTTCCGAGGTGATAGGCCGATGTCTCACACTTTTGAAAATAATAATATTAATATCAAAACTATTAGTAAACGTTTCCGAGCTGATAGGCCGAGGTCTCACACTTTTGAAAATAATAATATTAATATCAAAACTATTAGAAAACGTTTCCGAGCTGATAGGCCGAAGTCTCACACCTTTGAAAATAATAATATTAATATCAAAACTATTAGAAAACGTTTCCGAGCTGATAGGTCGAAGTCTCACACTTTTGAAAATAATAATATTAATATCAAAACTATTAGTAAAAGTTTCCGAGCTGATAGGCCGAGGTCCAATTGACGAAAAGTCCGTCGGGAGCCAGCCGCCGTTCTGGAGACTTTGCTCGAGAACCCGTCACCACTGAAGATGGCCATCGCAGTTGTAGGCAAAACGTTTGGCTTTTCAACACTAACTGGACCACGGCCTATCATACTGGAAACTTTACTGATAGTGACTCCGGTCATGAAAGCCTTTGATGCTATATAAATATTAAAACTATTGTAAAATGTTGAGGCCTAGAAACTTACTTCCTGACTCTACCCACCATGAAGTATATTTTAAGGGCGTTTTCAAATTAGGCACTCAAATTTCAAATTAGGCAGAGACTCTCATTTTCGCTGTCAGAGGCTGTCACTGTCACAATATCGGTGTCTCATTATACCCCTTACTTGCATTGTTACATCTTTGCGTGTTGACTGAGTCAATATGATGCTAACTTATGACAAAAGGAAATTACCCATTTTTATACGTCTTTTTCTCTTTGTTTATTTTATGTCAGTTTCGTCAATCATCATTTTTACCTTTTCCCGTAATTTTTAATGCTTTTTTGCTGATTTGAATATTGGTTTTAATATCATTTTAGCTCCTTCAAATAATATTCACGAGATGCAACAAATTCTTCTCCACAGAATTCCTGAATAACCTATTCAATTTCTTCGCTTAGAAATCGTAATGACAACCGTCATGAGCATGTAATTTAAGGTTCCTCTGAAGACTAACAGCGCCATTATCGGTTCAGACGATTTTGGGGTAACTAGAGACAGACATTTCCTGGTAAAGAACAGTCTAAACCAAGAGATTGCAAACTAAGTTTACTTGAATGAATGGAAGAAGCCTCGATTACATCAGTAACGTATCCAGTAGCTTGAGTTGTTCATCCAAACTGGTTTTAATAACTTGTTTTACGTTATATTTCTTTGATTTGAGGGCATAACAAAACATTTTAAGAGCATTTTATTGTTCATTTTTGGCGATGTTTTAGGTCATCAAAATCCGACACCTAGTGATAACCCTGATTTATATCATATCGCCTAGAAGATGCTAGAGAAGAAGTAGAGAGTGTGCAAATTCAGATATTTCTGAGTTTGTACATTGTACTCTTCCTGCTGTTTTCTATAACCAAATGGCAGTACTATAAGCAAGTACGTTTCTACAGGTTTTGAATAATAATATATAATAATAATAATAACGATAATAATAATAATATTAATAATAATAATAATAATAATAATAATAATAATAATAATAATAATAAATGTCTTTTTTTGTAGATATTTTCAGGCATTCTGCCTAATCATTTTGTTGCCCAATGTACACTCAGAGACAAATAGGGAACAAAGCCCAGCCGTTTTTACATTGTTTTACATACAATTATAAGTAAAATAAAAACTCAGTGAAAAAATCACTATAATTATTTTACATTTACTTAAATACAATTGAGGTGTAAATAATGTTCACTGATATTTTACTTTTCCTAAAGAGAAGCAATGATACCAGAAACTATCTGAAATGTACTACACACGCATGTTTACTTGTTTATTTTGTTGATGCTTCACGTAATGCTTGTATTTTGGATTGATTCATTGATTACTGATTCCGGGCGCGTCAACTACTGAGGTCATTAGTCCCGTACGTGTAGTGAATGTTTTTCATCGGGAAGTGGCGGTGATCTTCCTCACTGGATGGCGAGATCCGGCGCCGACCTACCGTCGGGTAGCGGGGTTTTCCCCAACCAGGTATCTCCCACTAGTGGGGCACAGCCCCAGTCGGGACAAGTTCTAAGTTCCCGGAAGGTCTCTCGGCATGTGTGGTAGTATAGTGCATTGGTGTAAGTGTTTGTGTGGAGCGGGTTAGGATAGGACAAAGAAGAGGAAGGAAAGTTCGCCCGCTGTCCGTGCCCCGTTTGTTAGAATATTGCTTCGACATTCGCCTGGCGTTGATTGGAGAAAAACGGTGAATTACCGATCAGAGCAGTCGGCCGATAGAATTCTCCTCCAGACTGCGACTGACTTCCACCTAGCTGAAAAGCTAGTGTCGAAAATCCTTCCGCGCCGTCGGGACTCGACCCTAGGAACTCCCGGTCAGAGAGACTGCAGTGACATCAGTTGATGCACTGAGCCACCGCTCCCTGTTTGTATCTTGGAGGAGTACATTTTTTGAATGTGTGAAATGAGAATTATAACGATGCTGCCTTCAATTTTTAATCAATTCGAACATATTCGATTCGGCGGATACTCCTTATAGGTTTGATGCCGACGATCATCAGTCTCGAGAGAATTCTTTCCAGGACGCTAGCAGGAGGGACGTGGCAAGATGTGTCACGCTTAAGAGCCATGGTAGCGTTCAAGTCAAATTATTTATGGCTATTTAATTGCTAATTAATTGCCACAAATAGGAATTAATTGCCACGTATTTTCGTGGCGAAAGTGAGTATGAGCAGGCGTGACGGCAGCACACACGTAAGTTAATTTTGGGTCGTAGCTCGACAGAAACCCTCAAATTATTTATTAATAATTAATTTCTAATTAATTGTCACAATGTGAAATTAATTTCCACCTGATTTCGTGGCGAAAATGGGTATGAGCTGACTTGCCGGGTCAAGCCAGCACACATACGTTAAATTCGGATCATAGCTCGCCGGAAACTCTCAAATGATTTATTGCTAATTAACTGTCACAATTTGGAATTAATTGTTTCGCATTTGTGTGGTGAAAATGGGTGTGAGCTTGCTTGACTCGCCAATCCAGCACACATATAAGTTAAATTCAGGTCGTTGCCCGACCGAACCCTCAAACGATTTCTTGCTTATTATTTGCTACTTAATTGCCACAATTTGGAATTAATTACCATGAATTTAACTTATGGATGTGCTGGCGTCGTATCAAGCCACATAACACCCGTTTCCGCCAGGAAAATACGTGGCAATTACTTCCAAATTGTGGCAATTAATTAGCAATAAATCATTTGAGGGTTTCCGTCGGCCTACGACAGGAATTGAAAATATGTGTCTGCTGGCGCCAAGCCAGCTCACACCCGTATTCACCTCGAAAATACGTGATAACTAATTCCAAATTGTGGTAATTAATTAGCAATTAAATAGCAATAAATCATTTGACATGTTTCATCCAGGTGTGCTGACACGGCTGTTCCAGCTTGACGCACCTGACGTGGCGGGCCGCACGTGGCACCTGGCACACGGCACGTGCTCATGCGTATTCGAGGGCCTCCGCCGGCTATCGGCTGTCAGTCGCTAAGCCCCTTGTGCCGCTGTGTCGCTCGCAAACGCCAACTCTTCATTAGAGACCGGCCCCCTGATATCAGCGTCGAGATTAGCAGGCGGCCCTGGAATACTCCACACGGCAGAGGTTACGCCCCCAATGATACGAACCAATGGTACAAGAGAGTTAATAACTTATGTTTATTACGAGTGGTAAAAGTGATATTTTATTTTGCTGGTAGGAAATATTGTAGCATGATCCAGATAGACCCTGCACAATTTGTGAAAAATAAGATCACTTTTACAGCGCATGCCATTCATTATTCTTCGAGAGTTGTACTGACTTTCCTTTTATTTAAATTCAAATCATTTAATTGAGTAGTATGATACATTACGATCAGTAGTAGCTGATGTGAAAGTTCTTCATTTTCTTCCTTGCAATCAGTTCCATCTGAACATTTGAAGCATCGTCTTGCTTTTAGCAATAGTGCAAACATTGAGCTTTCAAAAGGCTGAGCGTGCCCTGAAAGTAAAAGCTGCTTCTGGTGGCTATTCCAAATAGCTATTAAAAATAATTTTTGCAAGACATCTTACCACAATATGAAATTGGAGATCTATGAATCGATGCTGTTCGACCGATCGACAGACGAATGCACGGACGGACATTAAGAAAAATAATAATGATTCAGCAGCACATACTTTCCGGCATTATTTGTATCATCTGCCAGGGTTCTATTTCAAAAATAATATCTGTGCAGTTAAGGAAGCTATAGTTTAATATATGTGCCTGTCGTTTTCTCTCGCTTTAGTGAAAACGTATTTTAATATTGTGACATACCAATATGTGGGTCATATTTATTAAATGTTATTTGTCGTAAGTGGGTGAAAATGCTAGGGTAATTAAATAGGAATATGGCGTCTTAGCAACGGCGCCCAAGTTGTTGTCAAGATAAATAAATATTCATCTAGCATTGATAGTGACGGCGTGGCTAGTGAGATTTGAAAACGATTTGGGGATTGGTTGGAGAGAGCAACGATAGTCTACTACTGCGGAAGTATGTCTGATTTTTTGAGACCAAAACAGTAGAAAAGGGAAGCCGAGGTCTGGAGGGCTAATCAGTGATAAAAAATACACATTCTGTCATATTTCGTGACGCTGTGCGGGTCGCTCGCGAATACATAATTTGTGTAATTGGAACTTGTAATTTTTCATGAGATTGAGGAACGTTGGACTCCGAATAATTTACAGTGTGTTAAAAGTATAACTTGTTACTTTTCGCGAGGGAGCTCTATTAATTATTGAACTGATAGAATTTCGAACGTTCACGAACAGTTTGGACTTTAATTATTTTTACAACACGCGGAAATTAGAACTTGTGAGAAATCGTATATGATAGGACTCGGAAATATTCTAGACAAGTAATTAATTTGTGGAACTTTAAAACATTTCCGCTGTGCAGTCGTAAAGAATTGGGTATTATTTTTGCAAGGCAATCGAACTAGAACTACGAATACTTGAAGTAGTGCGGATCAGTGGCTCGGCAACGTTCGCGTGAAAGAACAGGTGAGAAGAACGCGGTACTTCGACTCTGGAATTCGCATCACCGGGGAGAAGAGAGGATGGTTCTTCGTGGCGACGTCGATCAAGAGCGCGCGAAGCATAGTGCAGTATAAAGGCTCGAACAAGGTCATGATCAAAGGACAGTCTTTCTGTTGCAATAAGCAATAAATCCTAAGTTTTTTTTGAAAGGAAAAAAACGATTTTCATTGGCCAATGCGAGCTAATAAGTAGCTAGATAAAATATTTGATTTCAGATTCCTCGCCACTCTGTATGGATGGCAGATCGGGTGATCGGCTATCAATACGTAATAGCGATTATTTCAGACGCAGCCCATCGACCCAGCTAGCGGGACAATATTTAGTTTTCTTTGAAGCAATTATAGCTAAAAATATTATCATAACCTTATTCCTGGCGCCCATGTTAACATAAATTCGGAAACGGGTTACGACCAAACGCCCAATAATTGTGAGCAGTTTGTGGGCGTGTTTCAATATGTGCAACGAATCAGGGGATATTCAAAAGGAACATCTTAAGTGTTCAAGTTTTCATCAAAAAGAACATCTTAACCCCCTATATATTCGCTTGTAGATCAGGCAATAACACAGTCATACAAAATACGAAATGCAAAACCTGAATATTGTTGGAGAAAACTGAACTTTCAGTTTGAACTTTCAAAATATCGACATAAACGTCCATGAACGTTGGAAGTTTTCTACGATTATATCTGAGATTCTTAATATAAGATTAATGCCTACTATGAACTCAATGGTTAAGTGCAACCAATTCACTAAATTTTATGTCACCCTAATATTTAAAAATAAATCAGTATTAACTCCAATAACATTACTTCCCATTTCCTTTTTTCATACCTTTCCCCTCCTCCATCCCCCCTTTTCTACTCATAATTCTCTCCTTCTAACTGGCTTAGCTTTAACATGAACAACTTCAACCTGATTAAGCTCATCCCAAGCTTAAGCGGAAGTCATACTCATCCTTACGAAATGTTCCTAAATTAAGCTGATTCTTGTACATGATACTCACATTAGGAATTATAGTAATTAACTAAACTGGCAGATAAAATGGTGTAATTGCTCTACAGGTATGTTAGAGAAAACGAGGGACGTTAGGTGTGAGTTTTCGTATTTACCACGAGTGCTATGATACCCCTTTATCCACGAGTTTCGTATATTTTTTTTAAATTTCCATTTAAGATTATTTTTAATTTTGAGAAATACAAGAATCTCTTCATCTGGCAATCTGGTAAATGTTGGAAAATGGAAAAGCGAGTCACTTCTGATTGAGATGAGGTTTTCTTAAACATTTTTCCGTTGTGGACTTTTAACCCGGCGGCGGTGAGAACGAAAAAAATCATGATATCAGAGGCAACGTGGGGTCAAATTGACCCGCTACAGGCTATTTAAACTCTGATTAATCACCCAAATATTCTATTAATGAAATAAAATATTTATTAATGAACCATAATGTAAAGCATAAAATGTATTCAAAATTTTAAATGTTACAGACTAGTGAACAAAAAATAAAATTGAATGCGAACAAAGGGCAAATGAAGAAAAGAAAATGTAACATGTATATGTAAAATGTAAAAGTGAAAATGTAAAAGTTAATCACTACAATCTTTACAAAATAAGTCTGCATGATTTAAACATAATGGAAGCATTTTTTACAGTAATGTTTTATATCATATATTATAATCTATGTTACATGGAAGCATTTTTTACAATACTTTTTTTCGACCATTTTCTTTTTTTATCCTTTATGAGGTGTTTTGTCTCATCAGTGCAGTGACATCAGTTAATGCTCTTAGCCACCTCTCGAGGTGCCTCTATGGAAGAGTTTCCAGGAACCGAAGAGTCAAACACAAGAAGGAAATGAGTTAATTTGGTGACCCACCGCATTTGGGGAGCCCAGCTTTCAGTTCCATGTTCAAACAGAACGTACACAACACACGCCTCTTTAGATAGGGCTAAGTGCGTAAATATGAGATAAGCGTCTAATTAGTGATAGCTCCCCATCACCCATGGAAGCGTTCAAAACAGAAAAATGGACTAGATGTGCCTCCAGTGTTTGCTTGACGTCATGAACGGGTAATTGTTTGACACGTTTTTCTTTCAAAGATGTTATTGTAAGTAGTCGATGTAGGTTGTGTAAAAAGAGCAATTCGGTGGATAACCTTGCTCACAATATGCCACTCACGCAAAGTGCTTCGATATTTCTTAAGTAATCCTACTCGCTTGATGCACCGGCTATGAAAGTGACCATTTTGCGGTCGTCTTTGCCCGCAAGGTATGTGATATGCAAAGAAGCAGTTGAATAGCTTTCCAATGCCGCCTTTGAAAATATCGGAACTAGCGCACGTATTTCTGTAACCCAATTTCGTTGGTTCCACTTTGCCTGGGGGTGGTGCATTTTTGAAGAAAGGAAGAAAATTCTCAGTGTCTCATGTCACCCTTGCGGAAGTAAAATTAAAACCTTCCATTAATATCCAGTTTGAATCTAATTTAACGTTCTAGCGACCAAGACAGAGCCATCAGACAGGCACGACAAGGCACGCTTAAAAGGCGTGCCTATATTCGAGATCGGGTAGGTTTCAAAGCAACCCTACCAATATTATTATTATTATTGTTTTTATTATTATTATTATTATTTATTATTATTATTATTATTATTTTTATTAATTTTATTTTATGTCGCTTTTTAACTACTATGGTCATCAGCGACATCATTACAGATTTACATTAGAGAAATTTTTATGTGACATTTGTACATTCAATTTACCATCAGTCATTAATACATTGAAATTTGCACTAAATATTCACATTACACATGGTCTATGTTTTAAATTACATATGGAAAATATTGTCTTTACCTGTGTGTGTCATGCATACATTCAATAAATTATCGGTTATCAGTAATGTTACATTATATTACATATTTACATTTCTCACATAATTTGCATTTAATTTAGATAACAATATACTTTCTGTATTTATGCCTTCAATTGGTCATCAAACAATCATTAATATACTTATATTTACAATACATATATAAATTTATATTTTGATTTCCATTAGGGATATTCTTGTATCATTAACACTTTAGTTAGCAGTCCAACAGTTTACATATTTACATTAAACCTCTTTACATGTACATTTGTATTTATATTATATATTACTTATTACATCAGAGAATTTTTATGGTCACATATACATTCAATTTATCATCAGTCATTACTACATTGAATTTGCACTAAATTTTTGCATTACACATAAGCTACATTTGAATTACATAATGGAAATATTGTTAACCTATTTACATATACATTTTGTATTTATATTATATTATTTATTCCATCTTATATGGAATTGTACTTATTTATTAACTTCAGGAAAACTATTGTCTGTCTACATCCAGCTTTGGTATTTAAACAGTCTCTAATATTTTTAGGCAGTTTAGATTGGTCTCTTTCAGTTTTTAATTCTTGGCAGTATATAAGAAGATGCTTGACTGTCCAAGCTGCACCACACTTTTCACTTAAGTTTCTCTGTTTTTTTGTAATTAAATGGATATGTGTCAGATTCGTATGACCTATTCTTAACCTGGCTATTGTCACTTGTTCCTTTCTAGAAGTTGGCACTATAACAGACTTCTCAAAGGTTGATTGTATTATTTCCTGTAGTTTATTAGAGTCAATGTTTCTCCAGTGAGAATCCCAAAATTCTTTGATTTTTATCTTAATATATTGTGGCGGCTATTTATTATTATTATTATTATTATTATTATTATTATTATTATTATTATTTTAGATTTCAAAATTTCACGCTCTTCCGGAGTTTTCAAGTATAACTCAAGGACAGAACGTCAACACATATGGTGAAACAGATGGTGAGAAGTTCTTGCTCCAGTGCACTCAGGTTCCGCTTCAATGATTTAGGGAGAGAACCTTGCGCACAATGTTGGTGGTTGCCAGCAACACGACCTTCTGCATGGTTCTGAGGTGCCACTCATTTAGAGGGAGTTTTTCTTTCACAGTCCTCCAATCTTCAGCCACAAGCCCATTAGTTGAAATAACTACGGGTACAATATCTACCTCTACTAGTTTGTACAAGTTTTTCAGTTCAATTGAGAGTGGCTGATATTTTCTTTTCTTTTCTGCAATAGTTGTCAGCAGATTATGATCTAGCGGGACTGCGATATCTATTATTATTGCCCTACGAGTAGTTTTGTCGAATATGACAATAACAGGCTTATTTGATTCCACTGTTTTATCTGTAACAATGGGAGTATCCCACAAGATTTTTGATCTCTCATTAGACAATACTTGTTCTGGTAGATATTTGTAGTAAGGCAGGCTTTCCTTTATCAGGTCCGATCTCTTTGCAAGAGCTTGGTGGATGATTTTGGCTACATTATCATGACGTTGTAAATAATCTGTTTGTGCCAACTGAGAGCATCCACTGCAGATATGTTGGATAGATTCGGTGGCCTTCTTACTCAGGCGACACTTGTCACTGATTTTCTCTTTCATAATATATCGTCTGTAGTTATTAGTGGCTACTACCGGATCTTGAATGGCCAGTACAAATCCTTCCGTCTCGCCAAAACGCCCAGCGGTTCTCAACCATTCAGTCGATCTCTTCACATCTATGGAGTTACTTTGAAGAGCAGTAGCAAACCTGCCATGGCGTTCCTTTGATTTCCACTGCTCAATTCGGTCCACAGGTTTCGGAACTCTTGGATTATGATCTTCCTGGAGCAGCTTCAGAGGTGTATAGCCGTGATCTTGTGCATTCTTTTTCTCAGCTATTTTTGCTGGTAAAAATGCTCACCTTCCCCAGAGTTGTTTTGGGGACAGGTTCGGTCACAGAAGAAGAATTTCATCTTATATCTGGAGTTAAGACAAACATTTCCTAACGATATGGGCTGTTTGTAACAAAACTGTGCGCTGTCCCATGTTCAGAACGTTTTTGAGTAGATTACGTTCTGTTAAGTTTTTTAGGAAGCTTTTACTGAGCAGGCCTTCCATCAATATCACGAGTGGATATGTTTTGGTAGCATTTAATTTCCAAACATGTTTTAGTTCATAGGATAAGCTTTCATATTTCGAAATTTTTTCTATTTCTTTCTGTTTGTTGTTGTGGGATAATGGTACTGCGATGTCTTTTATTACTCCTTCTTTCTTCTTTTTTTTCTATAAGGAGAATATCTGGCCTATTGAAATCGACAGTACGATCAGTTAGAACTGGTCTGTTCCAGTACTACTATCCCAGTGGGACTTGTTTCCACCCTTTTGTACACTCACTGGAGGAGGGGTGTACTTATAGAATGACGGCGTCGAGTCATCCAATAATTTATGCTCTATTGCAATTGCCCTATGCACGATTTTTGCAACTTTTATTATTATTATTATTATTATTATTATTATTATTATTATTATTATTATTATTATTATTATTATGTATTTGAAATTTTAGTACTATATTGTTTACTTTATTTTTATTACTTTGTGTACTATATTGTTTATTTTATTATAACAAATCTAATAATTAGCCATTTTATCTCTCTTAAGTACACAAAACATATAGGGAATCGGAAAAAATATATCAGAGCATTCGAAAGTTGTAAATGAACAGAAACTGATCGGAAATTTAAAATAACGGGACTTAGCATATTGTCTATTATCACAACTAATCCTCGATTGGGTTAATCTTAATCGCATAATGGTTCATTTTCCGCACAACTATTCGCTTCCACACGAATCGAAATTTTCTTCATGATGCGAATATTCTTGAAATTACAAATGAAAATATGAAATAAATGAATTATTCAGAAACTTGCAGTCACGGAAATGGAAATCAGTGCCTTGACGTTAGATAAGACATATGTGCTAGAATATACGTTGATGAATTTTGCTGAAAGTTTCCTGAAAAATGAGACTAATATTCTTAGTTGCTTCGAAACGAAAAAATCCCGTGGATCTTTCTGTGGTCTTTATAATTAGGAAAGTTTTATAACTCACGAAGTATGTCGATTATTTTCGTGAAGGCAACAAAAGACAGTTAAAGAAGTAGTGTCAGCTAAATTGAATCTGAATCATTACTGTTAGGCCCTACTTCTATTGAGATGGTGTGCGCGAGCCTAATTATATTGTTAAATATTGGCGTCACTACAAATAATGCTTTCTTCGGTAGCTTATTCAGTACTTGCCTGGGATTATGTCATATTCTAGGGTCTTGTAATGATGTAGGGCTTTTTACCTTGTATCTATTGTGATGAAAAATAATTTGCTCGAATAACTGTAGTGGGGAGTTTAGGAAATACGTTATATTATTAATTTATGATTACTTATATTACTTATGTTATCACTTAAAATCCCACTTAAGTACCTCAGGACATCAATAGAAGACATTGCAGTACCTCTGGTCGGGAGGCTCGTGTCCCGTCAGTCAAGATTTTCGACACTAGCTTGTCAGCTAGGTCGAATTCAGTCGCTGTCTGGAGGAGAATTCTAGCGGCCGGCTGCTCTGATCGGTAGTTTTCCGTGGTTTCTCCGATCAACACCAGGCGAATGCCGGAGCAGTTCCCTAAAAACGGGCTATGGATCGAACGCGATCTTTCTTTCTTCTTCCTTGTCCTCACCCTTGACTTACATACACTTACATTACCCTACACTACACTACCCTTGCAATAGACCACCTGTCGGGAGACCAGTCTGCAGTTTAGAGCTTGCCCGGCTGGAGGAGCGGTGCCCCGTTGGGAAGATACCTATTTGGGGAAATCCCCGTAAGTGAAACTGTACGTCGGATCAAGATCTCCCCATTCAGTGGAAGAAGGTCATTGCCAACTCGCACGATGAAAAAAAAAACTTCACTTACAGTACTAATACCCTTAACAGTTAATGGGCCAGGAAATATTAATAATTATCACTTAAAGAGAGCTTCTGCAAATGGGAATTATTTCATTGTTTGAAATATTTATATTCACGTATTTGTAGTTATTTCACTTATTTGTGTAGAGCAATATAACTAAACAATGTTACGTAAACTAGTGGTACTACAGATTGGCACAGAATTTCTCGTACTAGTTACTTTTCTAATTTCTTTGGTCTGAGCTAGTGCTTCGGTCTGGCCACATACTCATGCCACCTGCCATCTACCACTGCCCAAAGTAAATTTGAAAAAACAATACTCAATTTTTCGATTTACTAATGGCAGGATAAAAATATTACTTTAAGAATCTTATAGAAGAGTAAAACTTCGCCCTATAAGAAACTGTTCGTTGAAAAATTTGGAGCGGTTTTTAAGGAAATGGTTTTTAAGCGTTACTGTAAATGTGAAATTTGTTTTTTTTTTCAGAAAACTTTCGAGTTTTCGAAAAAACATTATTGAAAGTCATTTCAAGCACTTACACTAACAAATGTAATAATGTTTACAAATCGCTGGAAATGTGTATATTAACGGCGTGAGAGATATTTCAAAAATATTACTTTTTTGTAATTTTTGAAAATGAACAACTAAAGAATACAGCAAAATGAATTTTATGCCATCTTAAACCATGCAATTAACACTATCCGTACAAAAGTTTTGAAGAAAAAATTTGGAACCGTTTTTCAGAAAATGACGTTTGGGAATTTCTAAAATTGTGGAATTTTGAGCTATTTTCTCAAAAAACTTTTCAGTTTTCGAGAAATTTATAAGATATTTAATTTGAAGAACATGTACTCATAATTGCATTAATGTGAACTAATCGTCACTAATGTAAACATTATCGCCGTGAGAGACAAACGGAAAAAAAATTTTGTAATTTTTGAAAAAAAAAGAATAGAGCAAAATGACGTTCATATAATCTTATAGAGTACATTTCGCACTATCCCTATGGAAAGTTTAAAGAACAAATTTGGAACAGTTTACGAGAAAATTTTGTTTTTGTAATTTTTTAATATTCCACATAACGCCTACATTATTGCCTGAAAAGTATTCAAATTGTCAAAAAAAATGAACATAACCAAAAACTAATTATGCAGAAGAAATTTTCTGTGAAGGAAAAATTTTTACCTTTAATTTTGTAGTTGTAGGAAGATGCCGAAAACATTTAAACTTTTGTATATTCAGAGTTAACAGTGAAAATCGGATCAGTGCCATCTTTATATGAGAATTTTAGTTTATTTTGACAAGAAATTTAAAGAAAAAAATTACAGCCATTTTTGAGAAATCTTTGAAAATGTCCCAGGAAAATCTTTGTTAAGTACTTTCCGTCCCAAAGTAATGAATATTATCCAATATCGCAGAGCTTCGAGTGAGGCCAGATCGACAGGGGTTTATTCAGTTTGGAATAAAACCTACCCATAATTTTGTCGCTCGTGTTTTTCACAGACGACAGGCGGACAGACAGACGTTTTGAAAAAAGAAAACAACACTTCTTCGGTATCAAGGGACCAGAAAAGGGAATTTCCTTTGAAATCGCGATTTCGATTTTCCGCAGCCTTCCATAACTTTCTCTTTACTACGTATATTTCTGCGTGTATACGTATGTATACCAGAGAGTAATGATTAGAAAATAAGTTAAGTACATGTAATGACTGTTAATTATTTTTTTAAGATTGATAACTGGCAAAAGAGCAAGTTAAGTATATGTTAATTCTTTAGGGAAAACGGCTTAATACGAAATAGCAAAATCTTTGCAACAGTAAAACTTTAAAGTCAAGTAGTTGTCAGAAACGTTGATACAAAAATGCTTCCAATTTTACTGTCTAAAACTGCAGTCACATGTCGCTTATGTAACTACCTTATTCTAATACGTACTCGGTGGTTATCATAAAAAAAGACTCATAAGACGCACTTAAATATCTAGCGAATACTTCAAACATACTTTTGTACTTCTTCATTTTAAATAAAATTTTATCAACGACTAGTCGAGGAGAACAAGTACTGGTATCTTTTGAACCCATGATTACTCATTAAGCAGACAAGCATCGTGGCCATTAGATATGCAGGGCTGTCAACTGGTCTGTGACCCACGAAACATAAAAGTTGACTTCCCAAGATTCAGAAACGTCGATCGTGCATGGCGATTGAAAAATGTAACATTACATGTAACTCATTTGTAGTTATCGGATGCTTCCCTCAAGGAAGGTCTTAAGATATCAGACACCATTTCCAGTAGAGGACATTTAGCATCCAGAAAATAGATCTAGTTCAAGATAAGTCAAATGATTAAGGTTGTTGAAAAGGCCAGGTGTCCATTAGGTGTTCATATACGTACGTAGTTGGAAAACGCGATGTCTTTGGGAAGGGACTAATTGGAAGTAAAAAGATAACCACAAATTGAGTATAGTAACAAATGTTGCGTTATCAGTTAGCTGTGGATTTTGCCTATATACTTATTTTTTCTTGAATGAAAAAAGCCATATTTTAAGTTACTTATTCACTTTGAGGCATTAGGAGTATTATATGCGGCTTTTATAGTGTCTATAAATGCCTATTTTGTGATTAAATGCGTAAATGTTGCATATTCTCGTATTTATTGATCAAAATGCAATTATTCTTTATCAAACATTTTAAAAAATTTACTTTTTTCGTTTTATCTTGAAGATTAAAAAGAAATTAAGCAACTTTATATATATATATATATATATATATATATATATATATATATGTGTATATATATATATGTGTGTATATATATATATATATATATATATATATATATATATGTGTGTGTGTGTGTGTGTGTCTGTGTGTATGTGTATGTGTGTGTGTGTGTTCCGTTTTACTGCCACCACACTGCGGGAATTTCGTATTATGAAACACGTGCAAAATCGCTTGTGGTAGTCAAGTTATTTATTACTTTAAATATTTAAACAATTTTTTATTCAAAAATGGCTCCAAATTTTTTCTTAAAATAAACTCCTCGTATGTATCACAGGACGGTATAAAAATTGGTGCCGATTCCATTATTTCCGAACATAGTATATTTGAAAATTGAAAAACTTAACATTGCTAAAGTACATTATTGATTACGCATCTTTCTGTCATAAATGAAATATGTTCTAAAATATAAAATCTTAAAAAAAAAACACGTATATATTTTTTAAAACGAGTCGTTTTTGCGGAATTTCTGCTTAAATTTAATGCAATTTATAAAAATTATTCTCAGAAACCAATATAAAAACCACCACAAAAACATTCGTGGCTAAGGCTAATAAAAATATTGCTACAAATACAACGTATGTTCAAACTCTATTGACAGGCAGCTTGTCAATACAGTTCAAAGAAGTTAAAATATTTTAAATAGTAATGTCTTTAATGTTACCTTGTCCTCAAATAAATAAATAAATTTTATCTTATCCTTCCAAACACTAATGTAGTACACCACAACATTTTCCCTTTTTTGAAATCCCACAATTGGGATTTCAAAGTACTGTACATAAATTGACTTCATCATTTCTCTGCAGTCAAATACAAATTACTGAGTACCATTATTTTTATTGGTACCTTACCACATATCTTTTGTAATTCCGATGACAAATTTTTTCCAAACTGTTCAAACTACACTTTTCGTTAAATCTGCATACTTTTATGCGCAAATCCAAGTAAACTAGGGATAATCAGGGTATAAGTCTTCCCTTCATTTTGAAAAGGAAGTGCCTTTACTTTCTTGTATACGTACGTATGAACATGTATGGAGTACAAGAAAAAAATACGTAATGCTACGGAAAATCGATTTCGAGATTTTAACTGAAATAGTTAATGCCTTATTTTACGTGGCGAGACTCGGGCCATCAGGCTCGCTCTTCCGTCTGACCACGCAAATTTCGCTACGCTCCTTTCACCATCTAGCGGAGAAAGAATGTATTATCTTGGGCGACGAAATAGGCGGATCTCAATTTTGCTCAGAAGCTTCTTTTAGGTTTGAGGATCTTTTACATGCAGCTAATCTACCACATGGGACGGACGGCTTTACTTCCCCTCCGAAAGAAGGCGTACGAAGGATTTTTTCGCCCTTAAAAATTCACGGCTTCCATCGGGTTGGAACCCGCAAACTTGGGTACAACTGTCCGGTACGCTACCCGTTGTACCATCGAATCCGCATATGTGCGAAAATGCATCGAACCAATGGTTTTCTTCAAAACGTCCGTCCGTCTGCTCGTTCGTCTGCCCATCCATCTTCCTGACTTTCCATCTTCCTTCCTATTCATCTGCCCGTCTGTCAATCTTCTCGTCTGTTCATCTGCTTGAGTGTCCGTCAGTGAGTCTGGCTCCCTGATCTGACCGTCTGTCCGTCGGACTAGTGCTTAAGCCAATCACATGATATTAGGGAGTTTTAGCGCCAGGCGTAAGGAGACATCCTTAAACTCTATTGATCACGTGAGTAACGATTTTGTACGGTCATAATGAACAACGTTCAGAAGAGTTTTAGTAATTGCGATATTGCGTTATACATTATAACAAAAGAAACATTTCAAGCGTTGAACAAAGAAGGTGCCTAATATATCAGAGAGTCTAGGCTAGCAGTGAGATTTTTAAACCACGATACGAGACAAGAGTATACTAAATGTACATTGTGTGCGGAGTTTGGTTTCGTGACCCTCTGCGATGAGTATGTACTCTGGAATTTTGAATTGACTGTTCTTGAGAATGTAGGAAATACTTCCAAACAGCGTTCATTATGAGAGTAAGACATAACCTATCCCGAAGATATGATTTCAACTTCTTTTTCGCGAATTTCTTTCCTACCACTTCTCCAATATTTCCTGTTAATTCTTGCCAGCGTTGTGGAGTTAGTAAGGAATAATTGTAACTGCCTCACATACGAGAATCGGTTTGTCAGAGATGGAAAAGTTCCCAACGTTTTCTGTTTTTAGGCGGCCATTTTACCGCTTGTAAGGTGACCGTATATACTCTTATAGGCGTGTACTATTTATGAAGGTATAAGGTCGTACCTTACGCCTAAGGTAAGACGTTATGACTTTAAGGTCTGTCACATGACTGTTAGTGCTTTATGCGTGGTGCTAAAACTCCCTATTTTCCCAACTGAATATTCCCTGATCCATCTGGCCCGACTCAAGGCCCTGAGGATTTGAAACAAAATTCTTTGAAACTTGGGGGCACTTTATAATATGAATCCCTTGGGCTCTTTTAATTTTTTTTTCTAAAAAATGGCATATTTTTTTTGTTTAAATTTCTTGTAGTGAAATACAGTTATAAAGATGCCACATGTCCAATTTTTCCTGTTATCGTTAAATTTTTGAATGTTTACAAAAGTTTGAAAGGGCCCCTTTTTCAACTACACTATTGAAAATAATTTTTTTCAATGAAATCTGTTTTTGAAAATTAAATATATAATTAATATTAAGTAAGTTTTTTGACAATTACTCTTTTCGCCCAATTTCACTGAAAAAGAAACCATTTAAAAGAAAAGATTTTCTCAAAACGGCTCTAGATATTTCTTTAAGCGATTTGAACCGAACAGCTTTTTATCTCTAGCTAAATGCTCTGAATAAAATGACATCAACTCAATTTTGATGTTACCCTTTAATTTTTTTTAAAATACTCAAATGTATTTATTTTGAAATATCTCTCACGTTGTCAATTTTTACATTGCAGATGTTTTTAATAGTATTAAACGTCATTAGGTCGATAGACACCAAATAACAGACGCGGTTGAAGTTTGTGAACCGAGGCGATAGCCGACGTTTATAACCAACCAAGTCTGTTGTTTGTGTTATCGGCCGTGTGTCGTTCAATACTTTTCGTAATACCATCTTCTTATAAGAAAAATATTAATAAAAAATGTTCTTGCCTTTGCTTACGTAGGAATGCAACGCCCCCTTCTATATCGATTCAGACACGAGTCCAAGACCAACTATAATATTGGTGAGACATTTCGATTCGATTGTTTAATACGTGTTGGCTTTGTTTGACACCATTAAAATGATAAAATTTCCACAAAATTTGAGATTCTAGAAGATCTTGTGGAGACAGCGAAAAGTGACAAAAGTGAAAAAGACAGCGAATCCATTTTAATTAGTGCATTAGACTCTCGCCTATGCGTAATCCACGACGGCGTGTACATGGTTTCTTGATAGAAATTTTCGCGTCTATGCGACTTTCGTACTCTGAAAAATTGTCCCTCATCTTATTGTTAGGTGCAATCAGCATCGACAACTAATTCCGACTTTAATTGTGGTAAATTGTATTATACAACATAAATAAAATGAATACAAATAGTTTTTACTGTGTTAAAATTTACTTTCATTTGTTGCATTTCCAGGGGGGAGGTCGCAAGCGTTACGTAATCTATTTAGAGGGGTCAATTGCGCGTTATGGATGTGTTACAGGGGGGAAGGGGTATTCAATGAACACCAAATTTACGTTACGTATTTTATGGATGACCCCTAAGTGGTGAGGAGTGGGCAAGAATGAGGAAGGAAAGATTGCGGATACGCTATAATCGCGGTAAGGGATCAGTTTGTTTGGGGGTTGTTTCGGCAATTGTCTGGTATTGATCGGAGACATCCGGGAGACTACCTATTAGAGCAGCCCTTTGCTAGAATTCCCCTCCAGGCCCTTAAATTCGACCCAACTCTGTAGATAGGGTCAAAAATCTTCTATCGTCCTGGAACTTCACTTTCAGCGAAGCTGCAACGACAATTGTAATGCTATCTCGAGCCCTCATAGTCAGCTTACTGGCCTTCCTCCCAACTGGAAATGCTTCAAGCTCCCGACTTGCCTCGCGACATGTGTCGTTGATTGATTGATTGATAGTGATTCCGATTCAACGGATAAGATCACTATTCCCGTAAGACTAGTGCGTGTTTCTTCTTTGCTCGGGAGGTGACGGTGATCTTCCCTCCCTGGAGGGAGAGATCCGGCGCTGACCTACCGTTGACATGTGTCGTGATGCAGTGAGTGTAAGTTGAATTTTGTTAAAATTACTCAGTTTTGAAGAAGGATCTTTACATCACTCGAACTAGTGAATAAATCTATACAAACTAATCACCCTTAACTTAACTCTAGAAAGGATACATAAATGCTATACCGGTAGGTGGATACGTGGGATAAAATGTTCCCCAAAGTATAGAATCAAGAAACAATACAAGGTTAGCGAATACATATTTAAAGTAAGTGGCAATTTTCTGTCACTTATAATGAGTTAATATTACATGAAAAAACACATGTCTAACCCTTGTTCTTGGAAGATAAGTTTGTTGGATTTGAAGCATGCATTTTTGCATGTTCTTTTGTTCTCTGACCTTGGTGACACTCATTTAAATTATTTTTGCTTTGCTTGCGCGCCAGTTAATACTTTAATAAGAGTACACAGAACAGAACTTCAAGACAGTTTTTTTGGATGAGTGCAAAATAAGAGATTTTTATTTTTTTGTGGGGGGAAGAGGGGAGACGTACTTACATCTCTACATATATCCACGCATTAGGGATATTTCGTTACCCCAACGTACTTTTAATTTCCTTTACAGGAGTGCAAGATGAACAATAATATATGCGACAGACGAACCTTAACCTCAAAGAAAAATACACTAGACTCCATGATCGCCAACTTTAATTCGCGAAAACTCCAAACGAAAAACGAAAGACCTGAAGTAACATATTACCCCGTATTCTTTCTAGGGTAAAATTATAAACAATTTATTAATTGATTTACCAACTTGTTCGTAAGGTGATCAGAAGGGCCAAATGTGAAAAAGCGAAGATTGCACGCTGAACGTTGCCTGTTTGACGAGGTACCAGGCCGTGAGGCCCTAGGTTCGAGTCCTGACGGCGGCAGGATTTTCGACACTAGCTTTTCAGCTAGGTCGAATTCAGCCGCTGTCTGGTCGAATTCCAGCGGCTGCTCTGATCGGTATTTTTCCGTGGTTTCTCCGATCAACACCAGGTAAATACCGGAGTAGTGCCCTAACAAACGGGCCACGGATCGCGCGCTATCTTGCCTTCCTCGTCCTTGTCCTATCCTCTCCCCTTACACACACACACACACACACACACACACACACTAAATGCACTACACTACCACATATTCCGGGAGACCGGTCGGGAGCTTAGAGCTTGTCCCGGCTGGGGCGGTGCCCCGCTGGTGGGAAAGTCCTGGTTAGGGGGAAACCCCACTAGCCGACGGTAGGTCTGCGCCGGATCTCGCCTGGTTAGGTCGGCGCCGGATCTCGCCATCTAACGGGGGAATATCACCGCCATCTCCCAAGGAAAAAACATGCACTACAATTACGGGAACAATGACGTAAGATGTTAACACGCCTGGAATCACTAATCAAGAAACCAACCAACCAACCAATGAAGTACTGCTCCATCATTCGACTGCTATTGATCAAAGAAACCACGAACGTCTCCCGATCAGAGCAGCCTGTCGCTAGAATTCTCCAGACGGTTAAATCCGGTCCAGATATGTATCTAGAGTCGAGAATCCGCCACCGTCGGGACCGAGAGGCCAGTGACGCTACAGAGGCAACGACAACGCTGTCTCTGAAGCATCGCAGCCGGTGATTTAAAGGAATATCACAAAACCGACATCCTAAAAATGCCAGGATATACACTCCCGCACCGTCGGAAAGTGTTGTGTCTGTCGAGAATGCGTTTAGCGACCATTGCGCAGTCTATGTCAGCGGGGTGCTGTGCCCCACATTCACAAAGCGGTGCCCGCCTGTGAGCCAGGAACACACATCACGTGGCTGACACATATTCTTACCTAACGTAGATATTCATAACTGCATTACTAGACGAAGTAAATCTATTCAGTTATCAGTATTAACAGCTAATTATTAAAAACCCACTTTCAACTTATGTACAGTTCTTTCCCCAGACGATATAAAAAATGGAAATATATTACAACCTTTAAAAAATATATTTTTTGGACAGACACTAGTAGCTTGTAGGGGATGCATAGCATGCTCAAAGGACAAATTTTAGCACTAAAAGTGAGTTGATGCTCAAGTGTTTAGATAAATCTGTGAATGTAACAAAGAAACACAGCACTTTCGTCTGACCGCATAAGGTACTAACCTTACTAACCTAATCGAAACTTCACCAATCGAACTATCCGGCACCTTTCATACTCTCAAAATAAAATGCCACTTTCACCACGCGTATCATAAAGAACTTTTTTTTTCTTCTGAAATATATTTTAATACCATTAGACTACGTTGACACAGCAAAATGACAATATCAGGTTTCGTTTATATTAAAAATTGGAAAAAGTAAAAAATAATCTATAAATGTTATTTCCTTTGCTTCTTGAAACAATTTATTTTATTGTACTTTAATTTAAATTTATGAAATGTATTGTAAATGGTAGTCTGAATCAGTGAGCCATATCGTTCTAATTTTTCGTTTTCCTTGAACAATTGAAAAACTGCCGATTGGGCTCCAAACTTTACTTTTGGAAATTAAATGTCGCTTCATTATTATTTTGCACTCTTATTTTGCTATTTTGCTAATTTTGTTATTTAATTTATCAGCAGATTTTCACATCAAATCTAAACTCGCATGCTGATGCAAATAGTGCGGCGGCGGCTATGGTGTAGCGGTTAGCGTATCGGACTGTTATGCCCAAGTTTGCGGGTTCGAACCCGATACAAGCCGTGGATTCTTAAACGCGAAAAAATCCTTCGTACGCCTTCCTTCGGAGGGGAAGTAAAGCCGGCTGCCCCATGTTAGTAGATTTACTGCATCTATAAGATCATCAAGCCTCAATGATGCGTCTGAGCTAAATTCAAATTGCCTGTTTCATCACCCAAGTAATACCTTCTTTCTCCCATGGTTGGTGAAAGGAGCGTAGCGAAATTTGCGTAGTCAGACGGAAGAGCAGGCCTCATGGCCTGAGTCTCGCCACGTAAAATAAGGCCAATTCAATAGTTCTTACTTTCTCGTGTAGTAGAGAGAAAGTTATGTATTGCTCCGCGAAAAATTCATATAACTATAAAATTTCGGCCGAAAAATTCATATAACAGACCACTGATAAAAAATGGATAAATCCAGTTGCTGTATTAAGACAAAAAACACTTCAACACGTAGTGTAGCCAGAATCCATGTGGGTTCCTGATAATTGAATGACAGCAAAACGTCTGACTCTCCGTGAACATCGTTAGCGGCTAAACCGTTCAGCCGATCTTCTCCAAAATATAAATTCCCCAATCGATCTAGCTGATTTTAGAAAACTCATATCCGACAAACACTTCAACAGTTCAATGACCCCAAGACCGGTCGTGAGCTTAGAGCTTGTCCCGGCTGGGGCGGTGCCCCGCTGGTGGGAGAGTCCTGGTTAGGGGGAAACCGCACTAGCCGACGGTAGGTTGGCGCCGGATCTCGCCATCCAGCGGGGGAAGATCACTGCCATCTCCCAAGAAAAGAACATGCACTACACTAACGGGACTAATGACCAAAGCAGTTGACGCGCCCGGAAACACGAAAAAATCAATCAATCAATTCAATGACTCCAACTCAAAACGAAGTGTGGATTTCCTTTTTGTGGTTATAAAAATCTTTTTTGGGAAACGAAAAGGACCCAAATGACAAGGAAATGATGGAAACAATTTTGAAAGCGTTACGAAAGCTATGTCGGTCCATGAGTTTTTTTTCAATTCTCACTTCGACTATTTCCCTGAAATTTTGGGTGCAGTGAGTGAAGAGAAAGGAGAATAAAGTATTTTCATCAAGATATAAAAGAATGTGGAAAGTTAGCTGCAACAAGGGATATGGAGTCATACGTTGTTGGATAGCTACTGCTGTATGTTGTAAATGGATCTTCCGAAAACCACCTACAAGGGGAAAGGCTCAAAAAGAAGTTTGGAGTTAAACATGGCACAAGCACTCCGATTCAGTATAGTGTTAATTTGGTCGTCAACTGTGCAAATTAGTTAATATTTTTGTGAAAATAAAATATTTGCTTTAGGAGATTTTTTAAACGGTGATTATCAATTTGTTTGAAAACCTGACGTCTCATCAGTACAGGACACAACAGTTGTTATTCTTGGATTCAGAGCACTACAAAACGTAAGAATCAGTCAACTAAACCGAAACAGCCGACCAAAAAATTTCTTTTGCAAACCTGTTCTCTCAATCAGTTAAAGAACCGGACAACTGTATTGTTTTAAAAGTTCTTTTGATTATGGACTTACAGAACTAAATTTAAAAATGTCAACATGACACGTAATTTCCGCAGGTAGTGTCACGCTAAGCTAGCAATTTGAATTTAAGATAAATTTCTTTTAGGCATTCCGATTTTTTCTTAACAAGATAATATTTACTTATGCTATCTAAAACTGGCCTTGAATATTTCACCAGAATCGTATTCTCGCATAGCGTACGTACTTGGTCGTGAGGCTTCATGCAAACTATTAGCTCCCACAGTGTGTCAGATATCAACGCTAATTTAAAACTAGTTACTTCCTCTATATATTTAATAGTCATCAACTACCGACAATACTACCACCGCCATCTCAGCTGTTATCGTCAATGATATAATAACAAATTTTCAGTTTATATGCTCTCAAACTTCGACGTTTCGCTGTTAGTAAGAGCTGGTTTTCGATGATGACATTCGAGTCGGGGAAAAAAGGAGAAATATAACTGAGTTTAGTTTTTGTTGGAAATCTACGCGACGTTGCGGTTAATGATGTGCCGATGTCGACGCCGGTGTGTCGGTTGGGTCGATATCCGTCGCATCGATTGATATCAGTGTGGAGCTTTTATTGATGGCGGTGGTGCTGTTGTGCAGCGGTGACAGCAGCGTCGGTGAAACCGAACTCATGCAAATGCGATCGCTCATGCGCTTTGGATTTAAATAGAAATGGTGCGATGTGGATGATATTGATGTCGTCGATGTAGATACCAATGTTGATGTCGATATGGATGGGATTGTCGCGGTCAATGTACATGAGGATGTGGAAACCGATATTGATGTCAATGCTAATCGTCAAAAAGAAAAATAATGTTTACTTTAACAAAACCAAGATATAGTATAATGAATTAGTTTACATTTGCATTGCATAATTAAAAAAAAAGACTTAATATGCCTGTAACAAGTAATGCACTTCAGCTTCCCGGTCAATGACCCCCATCTCGATCGGGTTTTTGTCCAGTTTCCCTGATCCATTGAGCAAATGCTGAGATGGCCCCTTGATTTGCTTCTGGACGAAAATGTAGCTTCACTATGCGCACGTTTTGTTGAGCTTTCCTTTTGCTTGTAGTGGTAGTAGAGCTTAGGATGAGTTTCTATTTAGTTAACAATACAGAAAAATCAAATTTGTTGGTTCCTTTAGCGTTAAAATGGGGATGGGGATGTGGATATCGAAGATGAAATCGATGTAGCTGCCGATGATATTGATAAGAATGATGACTTTTGTGTAGATTTGGCACGAACGGGAGGCGGTGCCTGTGGCGATGCCGGGGACTAAAGTTATGGCTGGAGAGATAGCAGTGGAGGCGATGGCATTGGCATGAGCGATGGCGTGGGTACCGGCGGTATTGATTCCCACGTTGATGTCGGTGAATGTATCGACGAATGACATCGAAGTCGTTGTCAATATTGGCGTTGACATCGATGTCGGTGTGGGCGTTTGTGTTCGTATGGTGATGGCATTTATGTCAATATTTGTGTCGGTATCGATGTCGGTTTAAGAATCGGTATTGGTGATGATATTTGTGTCGGAATTTGAACCAGTACTGAATTTGGTATTTATTTTTTTATTGGAGTCGGTATTGTTATCAATATTGGTATCGGTATTTGGTTTGGTATTGGTATCGGTATTAGTATCGGAACTGATATTGCTATTGATGCCAGTGTTCATGTCGATATGGATATACGTAGCATTAGTATCAGAATTGGAGACGGTTTTCATATCGGTGTTGTGGACGGTATTGGTGTCTGCATTGATGTGAGTATTGAGTCGATATAGATGTCGGTACTGGTCAGTGGCGAATTCTCCGATTCAAGGGCGGGGAGAGGGGAGAATACGTGTCTGGACGGGCAGAAGGCACTGCAAAATATTGCGGTGAACAGTCCTTCTCTGGTCGTTCGTAAGTTACGCTTCTCTCGCGTTTTTTTTTTTTTGTAAAAATGGAGACTATTAATACTCTAGAAGATAGTGGTTTGTGTAACTGTATTATAGAACAATGATTAAGAACGGAATTTCATAGTATTGGAATTTCAGAAAAGTTCAAAATAAAAAAACCCAACAATGATAGAGGTCGCTTCCATAAAGTGCGGTTTACTTAAAATAATGTTCAGGATTCGCCACTGGTATTGCTGACAGTGTCGGGATTCCTTAAAGCTGTTCCGTCTGCCTTTGCGCCGGAATGAATGTAGATGTAAACCGGGAACGGTAGCTCAATGCATCAACTGATGTCACTGCAGCGCCTCTGACCGGGATGTCCTAGGTTCCCACTCCCCACGGCGGCAGGATTTTCGTCACCAGCTTTTCAGCTAGGTCGAATTCAGTCGCTGTCTGGAAGAGAATTCTAGCAGCCGGGTGTTCTGATCGGTAGTTTTCCGTGGTTTCTCCGATCATCACCAGGTGAATGCCGGAGCAGTACCCTACCAAACGGGCCACGGACCGCGCGCGATCTGTCCTTCCTCTTCCTTGTCCTATCCTCTCCTCTTACACACACACTTACACTAACATGCACTACACTACCACATACTCCGGGAGACCGGTCGAGAGGTTAGAGTTTGTCCCGGCTGGGGCGGTGCCCTGCTGGTGGGAGAGTCCTGGTTAGGGGGAAACCCCACTAGCCGACGGTAGGTCGGCGCCGGATCTCGCCACCCAGCGGGGGAAGATCACTGCCATCTCCCGAGATCAAACATACCCTACACTCACGGGACTAATAACCAAAGCAGTTGGCGCGCCCGGAAACACGAAAAAATCAATCAATCAATCAATTAAAGCTGTTCCGTCTGCCTGTGCGCCGGAATGAATGTAGATGTGAATTTCGTCCAACCAGATGGCGGCAGCGAAGGCGGCGGCGACGGCCGTTCGCGTCGGTAGCGGTGGTGGCGGCGGGCCCGTCCTGTCGCGAGTTTCCTGCTGTCGATTACGCGCCGCGGGAGGCGGCCCCGTAGCCTAATGCGTCTTTTCCTCCCCGCCCCTCCCCCTCCCCCTCCCTCCCCGGACAGGAAAACTGGCGGCACGCTACTACACTCACGCCGGTTCCAGTGCTTCCCCCTTGTTGGCAGTCCATTGTACAACACCTCTCCCAGGAAGCCCGAAGGAAACTTTGGTGTCCACATACGCATCGCGATGAAATATCAGGAAGTCCGATTTAATTAAACGTGAAGGAGTTAAAGTGAGCTAAAGGAGGAAAACATGCAACGAAGAAAGAATTGTGTTTGAGTGCAGTAGCTTTAAGAAGACTTTTAAAGACACGTTATGTTGAGAATTTCGGCTTTTGTGAGTTAATAAATAGTAGCATTGAGTAATACAGGAGGAGAAACGGGTTTGATGAAAATAGTACTGCTAGTTTAAATGCATTTATTTTCACAAACGCAGAGGCCATGACATGAGATTTGATTTAAGATATTCCCTTTCTGTATTAATGTTATTTAGATTAAAAGAATGTACGGGATCGACATAAGTACCCTAGATTTTCGTGGCTGTCTGTTTGTGTGGTGTGGCATAATGGGTTTCTGGCTACACCAATGTGTCACATTTCAAGCAACTTCCTTCTATTCCTGACCGACGTGGGTTGCGCAGAAGCTCGTGTATTTGCATGCAAGTCTCATTGCAACCGAGTTGTGGGTTCGAATCGCTTGGAAGGTCAGCATTGCCGCTATTTCTGGCAGAGTGGTGGCAGATTTTCAATACTAGCTACGTAGACTTCAGCTGTCTGGAGGAGAATTCTAGCGTCCGGCTGCTCTGATCCGTAGTTTTCCGTGGTTTATTTGAACATTACCAGACGAATGCCGGAGCAGAACCCTAACAAACGGGTCACAGACCGAGAGCAATCGTTTCTGCCTCTTTTTCGTCCTATTCTCTCCACTTACACGTTACACTTAAATGCATTACACTGCCACGTATATATGTTGTAGATCAGTCGAGAGAGTAAGGGTAAATCCCCTGTAATCTGACGTATACGTTGTCCGGACCGCATAATTTAGTGGGGGAGCAATACCAACATCTCCCGGGATAAATCATTCTCTACCTTTACGGAAATAATGACCATAGCAGTTGACGCAGTCGGAAACATCAACTAATCGAACCCGTGTCAGGTCAGGTTATGTGTTGTTGCATGGCATGCGTACCTACTATACCAAAGAATATATTATCTGTAAGTCTGAAAGTAAAATTCTAATCTTAATTTCTTTTACCTCCTTGGTTAATTGTATGAGGACGTATAACACCAGGTTCGCGACGTGAGAGCCTATGGGCCACAGTGTCACCACTTTTTGGACTTCACGTGACTAGCTTCCTCTATTACAGGACTAAGCGCGAGGACCTCATGAGTTAAGCCTGTCCCTCAGTATGTACAATGATGGAGAAGGACTTGCTTATTGTAACGTTCTTACACTGGCAATGCTTTCGAAGCCAAAGGCTGGCACATCGGAATAAAAATGACAAAGGCCTTCATCCAATTCAAAAGCCAAAGTTTTCAAAAAGGCCGTCATCCGATTCAAATAGTCATCTGAGGGCGAGTAGGGTAGCTAGAGAAGCAATGAGCTGTTAGCTGGGAGGCTGCCCACTCAAGAGAAACCTGGAGCGATTACGTGTCCGCCACTACGTATACAAGCCCAGGGGCTTACAAAGCGGGCTATGACTCCTGGTACTGATTCATGTTAACTCGCAGAACTACTACCGGCTTAGGAAACTCAGAGCATCAGCTGTTATTGCAGTGCCGCTGACTAAAAGGTCCTAGAATTCGAGTCCCGACGGTGACAGGATTTTCGAAACTAGCTGCATAGCTAGGTCGAGATCTGACATTGTCTGAAGGAGAATTCTTCCGGCCGGCTGCTCTGATCGATAGTTTTTCGTGGTTTCTCCGATCAAAACTAGGCGAATGCTGGAGCAGTACCCTCACAAATGGGCCACGGACGGCGCGTGATCTTTCCTTCCTCTTCTTTGTCTTACCCTCTCCCCTTACACACTTCCACTAACATTCACTACACTACCGCACATGCCGGGCGACCTGTTGGGAGCTTAGAGCTTGCACAGGCTAGGATGGTGCTCCGCTGGTGGGCGATACCTGGTTGGGGAGAAACTCCGTACGCGTAATGACCTTAGCTGTTGAAGCGCCTGGACTCTAATCAATTAATCAATCAATCAATCGCAGAACTGCTCGCCCATGGAGGCGAAAACCTGCGCTACTTGGAAGGCAAACCGGTGCACTCGAGAGTCTGTAAAGTAGATCATTCATAGAGTGACTGAATGTCACAATTAGAAGCTCGGGGCGGCGGGGAGGAATGCGGCGGGGAGGAATGGCCGCAAGAAATACGGGGAATGCTGATAAGTAGGCTTGGTTAATTTTGCTGCAAAAAAATTTTGAACTTGGATATTTTAAACATCGATGTTTTACAATATAGGTGTTTCAAATGAAACATCGATGTTAATAATTCATTATGCACGCTCTGACAGCCCTCACGCGTGCAAACATACAAGGAAAGGCGTAGGAATAACCAAGTAATCTCTCGGGCAAGAGATTGTCAACGCGATGACGGTTCTACAAACATATTTCGTCTCATTCGCACAAATGAAATATTCGACCATGTTAGCAACAGTTATTTCACATTATAGCTTTCACCAAATATAATTAGGGGACTTTTTCACTCATAAACAGAATGTTAGTGATTGTGTCGGCGAAGACGGAAAATATAGATCACCAACAAAGATGTTCAAAAAACTTCGGCTCTAGTAAATCGATGTTTAATACATTGATGTTTGTAGAAAAACATAAACATTCGCCAATATAGATATTGATGTCGCAACTCTAATGGGTATGGAGGAGATGGGATTGTGTCTTAACCTCAGAGATTGTATATAATAGTAACACGTCTTGTAAATAAACTTGTATATATGGAAGCTCACTTCTATAAGTGTGATTTCGGTACCACAACACCGCAATTTCTCCACGATGGATTTTGTGACTGGAAAGTAACACAGCACCTGGAGTTATAAGTTTGAGCTGGCGGAGAGAGGGGGATGTCTATTGACATCAAATCGTACTAGCACGATAAACGAAATACAAAATTACGGACCCAAACTGTCGGACTTCCAAAACTGTCGGTCTTTCCCTACTATGAAAGAATTGTTAGGAGTATGCAAATATTAATCAGAGCAACAGTTTAAATATCAATTTAATATAGGTACTTTTTAAATTATTTTTGGTTAAGATAAATATTTTGTATAAAATGGTTGTAAAATAATACTTTGTACACTTTTATGTGCTAGTCGTGAATAAATGCAAGTTAGATGACACTAGGAGTTGCACGAATCAGAAGATTTCTTAATGCTTATTGTTCTGTAAGTGTATTGTCTTAGATTCGAATTTTTGTGATACCTCGTCTTTTCTCTGATATAAATATTTTTAATCTTTGTAAAAATCGTGATCATACCTTTGCATATAAAATATGTTTTGTGTTCAATTTGAGCCAATACGCGGAGTACATAATCATATTATCAACGAAGCTGTGTTAGAGATATTTTCCTTGTCTTTGAATCACATGTATGAAATGTCGCAACACAAGTAGTGTCTTAAGCTATTATTTCGCATTGCAAATCATTACGCATATTGTATCTCAGTTTTTAATAAACAAACGTAATGAGAGACGGAATTTCGTTGCGAAATATTGTTATTCACAAATACTGACATTTTACCACACATTTTTATACTGAAGGACTCTTAATTTCAAATTAATTTCTTATTTCCAATGAGTTTAATTTGTAATTAGGACACTGCAATGAAGTGTAACAGATTCAATCCCTCTTCAGTTTCTATATTAAAAATTCTATTCTTGCTAAGATGAAAGCACTGCCTTAAGAACCTTTTAGGATTTCCGCTGCAATAAAGCTCAATCTCAGAGTAAATTTTTATCTTCTCTGATTATTAAAATTCAGTTTAAGCAATTTTTTATGATACAGAATGAGAAGATTGTAATATCAAAGTGCTACCGCTATCTTGCATACATAGATCACGCAACACCGCGATTAATATTTTTCAGAACCAGAAATGCAATTTTCTACGCCGCAGTTTGACCTCAAGACATCTACTTCCCTTACCTATTCGTTTTTTATGACAAGGTAGCTTGCTTGCGAAACCTTGAATTCTTTTGATATGAAGCGTGCGTTAGGCGCCTGATATTTCCATATTATTCCACGTTACGTAAGCCCTCCATTCCACGTGAATGATAGAACGATGTCGAGCATTCAGCCAGCTATTCGTTCTAAAAGCGGCGGTTTATCGCGACCCCCTGCGCCTTTGGAGTCTTGCGGGCTCTGTGGGGGGTAGCACATGAGCAGCAAGGTCTCCCGTTGCGCACGCCCCCCAACGCACAGTGAGAAATTTCCTAGATGTCAAGGGAAGAAATAATTTTTAGTATTCGGATTATATCGGTTGTAAGAATTTTTTTAAAATATGTATTTATTGTTCAATTGATTGTTACATGGTTAAGTATAATTACTCTTCCACGTGATTTTCGGTTGGCTTAGAGCTAACTAATCTAAAACTAAAACTAATCTGTGTACTACTCAGGTGTAGGATGCTCATTGAGCACCTACGCTCAGTTTACATCGGAAAAAATTTGCAGGAAGGGATGTAGCGGATGTCTATTACGGATTCGGGTCGGGAAATCGTTGTAAGTGGCTAGGTTGTAATGGACCATTTGATTTATGGAGGATATATTTGAATAGAAGTTGTTTGAAAGATGAGCAATGTGGTGCTTGATGGGTGGTAGATGTCGTTCTCTATGGAGTTGATCATTTGAAATGAACCATGGGGCGTGAGTGGCTAATCTTAAATATTTGTTTTGTATTATTTGCATTTGATTGATGTTTGTCTGTGAGCGTGCGTCTAAATGGGGCAGGCGTACAGCATTAGAGGTCTCATTATTATTTTGTATAGGGTTACGGCATTGTTTAAGGAGAGACTGCTTTTGTACTTTAGTAGTGGTTTTAGCTGTTGATTAGGTGCTTTTAGGTGCTTAATTTAATTTTGGCTTGTTGAATTTTCGTTGCTATGTGGGATTTCCAGGTTAATCTTGTATCAAAGTTGAGTCCTAAGTATCTAACAGTGGCGAATGTTCTGAGAGAGAATATTTTGGCTGTTGATTTTGATGGGTTGAGCTTAATTTTCCATTTTAAGGACCAATCTTCTATGTTTTTTCAGGTGCAGTTGAATTTTATTGCAAGTGTGATTTAATGAGTAGTTGGACATGAATATGGCAGGATCGTCAGCAAATTGTGCGATATGTGTGTAGGGAGAGGTAGGTATATGAGATGAATAAAGGTTGAAAAGGGTGGGTGAAAGGGGGGATCCTTGGGGTAGTCCTGGTTTTATTTTGCGGGGGTTGGAAACATGGTTCTCTACTATTACTGTAAATGTCCTGTCTGTAATGAAATTTTAAATGATTTGTAGTAGGTAATTTGGGGTTCCTATGGTTTTTAACTTATATACTAGGCCTGGGGGCCAAACTCTGTCGAACGCCAAGGTTGTAAGAAGTGTATGGATGCCTGTCCCTATATTAACCTTCGTAGAACTGGATTTCCTTGGTTCGAGTCCATTAGTGGCAGGATTTTCGAAACCAGCTACCGACCGAAATCGCTCAGGGCAACAACTGTTTCCACAGCAGTGTCTCTTACTGGGAAGTCCTAGGGTTCGAGTTCCGATGAGGCAGATTTTTGACAATAACTTCACTGCTAGTGTTGGGTGTTCAATCGCTACATTGAAGAGAATTCTAGCGACCAGCTACTCTGATCGTCTGCTTTCCTTTGTTTCCTGATCAATAAGATGCAAATGCGGTAACAGCTCCTGAACAAAAGGGCCACTGACCGAGCGCGATATTTCCTTCCTCTACTTTGCTTCTCCTCTCCTATAATACACTTACATTTACATTCATGATCTACACTATCACGTCGGGAGACAAGGCGAGAGCTGAGAGCTTATCTCGTCTGTGGGGAGGTTCCGCTGGGAGAGATTGAGAGGGAAACCCGCAAAACGTAGGTCGGAGCGGGCCCTGTTGGGGTACCCCGTAGGTGGGAGCGGTAGTTTGATCGGGCGCCTCCACTGGTGCCTGGCTCCTGTGCCTTCAGACACAAAGAGTTATACGAAAAAGCATCGGTAAAATTATTTTTTGAACTTCATTACTAGACATTGGATGTTTAGGGAAATGCCAATTTTTTTCTAGAGAACTTATGTAAAGGCTGATAATATATGTCCACGAATCATGACAAATGATGACATATGACGAAGTTTTATAATGCCTATTTTTACTTATTTTAGCATAAATGCCTATTTTTTGCATAAATACCTTTTTAGAACTTTTTGCCTTTTATTTATTATATTTATATACAATGCTAAGATATCGAAAAAAAACGGCGATGGTCCAACGTGATCATTACGAAACCTTCAATTCACGTCTTGAAATTTAAAATTACGAGAGAATTCCTGAAAGTATACCAACTGATTTTTCTCCATTTCCCTATTTCATAAATACAGCCATGATCTGAGAACATGGACGATTGACAATACGCCGAGGGAACCGAAATTTTAAGTGGAAATAAATATAAATTCCCAGAAGGTTTCAGTGTTGCTAGTGTTGGGCTGCTAAAATATATGCTAGTCACATCGTTCAGATATCCTTCTTCGCATTCAAACTAATTCCGTCTCCCAGTCACCGCAAGTTTGAAATTGTGATCCTTGAAACGTTCCTGGTAATATGTAAATATTACTGGTTAATGGAAACTATTAAGAATAAAATGTAGTAAGAGTTGTAAATATGTAAATCTAGTTTTACATCGAAATATACGAACTGGTGCATTTAAGTTTACAAAATAATATTGACAAAAATTACAATTTTTCCATTTTATTTTGTATATAACCAATGACTGTCTTTTTCCTCCTTATTCTTGACTTTTTGAACCATCAAGGTTCCTCCATGACCGTCTCGAGCATGAAATTTTTTTGGAGTAGGGAGAAAGGATAATTAGGGAAGTGTATGTCTCTCAGTATTATCAGCCCCAACCATTTCTTAATTGAAATTTTAATTAAGTTTTAATAAAGATAACAAGATGTACGCGGTAGATACCGCATTATGACGCAGTTGAGTATCGATTTGATAATAATAATAATAATAATAATAATAATAATAATAATAATAATAATAATAATAATAATAATAATAATAATACTTTGACAATAAATATAGAACACTACTGTAGTTACGGAAACATTGGGGTTAAGAACATCAATGGTGGTAAGTAATTTTTTTTATTGGTCATTTTTGTTAGATAAGAAAATGCAGGCTCACGGGGAATCCATTTATCCAAGTGTTTGGGTTCTTCTTCATATCATACGTTTCCGTCGTATTTTGAGCATTTGACCAATGAAGGACGGCAAAATATGTTTGCGTACACCGTATTATCGTTTCCCAGTCTGACTGTTATCAACTGGATAAATAGTATTTTAATCATCTATACTGGACGTGTCGTAAATAAAAACTATTGGTGCTAAAATAGCACGTTCTTTATCGGCCGCATTTTAACGCAAAATTTGGAAAAAATATACGCTGAGCTAAGAGACGACAGCAAGGGGGCGATATTTTCAGAACACCAGGTCGTAGCAGGTCTGACGGAGCGAGAAGACGGCGGCGTAATTCTGCTAGTACTATATAAAATGTATAATGAAACAGTTAATTAGATACCAAGAATACAAAAAAATATACCAAGAATAAATAAATGGAACACAAAAATAGCAAATATTTAATGGCGGGCGGATTCTTTCTTTGAGACTTCCCGTTACATGTACTGTTAGAAGTGACGCTCTGAGTATGATAATGCAGCTGGTACGAGCAGTATGAGAATAACACAATTAAACATTTGCATTTTTCATTCAAAAGCAAAACTGTTTCATTGGTTTAGGATTTTTCTCGAGCTCCTGGCTGTCTAAAAATGTAGATATTGAACTTTAAAAAATAGAATTGGATGAGAAAAGAAATGCACAATAAGAGGGATGAAGTAAAGTTTTTTAAGGAGATAGACTTGTCACAACATGAGATCGGAATTTTTATTTTTCGAAAAAAATTCAGGAGCCATGCTAGATTATTACATCGACATTGAAAGATATAAAACTACATCCTACGATAACTGGAGGTTATTTTCCTGTTAACTACAGCAGCACGAAGATACCAAGGAACAACTTATAAAATGTATCTTGAAAGTAATTACTTCTTATTTTCTTTATTTCTCTATTTCGTCACAAAAACACTAGTTAGTACTTAAACCTCTGTCACACCCCATTTGCAACTTAGAATGCTCATTCGAAAATAGAAATAGCGGAGTACGTTATAAAACTTCAACAAATATACACATAAAATATTCAACTGACTCCTGAAGAGTTATTTCATGAGCTCGTTCCGAAAATGTGTTTCTTCTATTTTATAGGTATTCTAGTTTATAGACATCTGGAGTTTGATGAATTGTAATCAGTTTGATGAATTTTAAATAGTGTTAAGTATTATGCAAATCTAAATTCCTAACTCCTACCCCATTTCCTTTTTCTTCTCATCCTTTGTATCCTTCTCTTGTATCTCCCCGTTTTCTCCTTCTCTTCTTTCTTCTCATATTCTTTCTTATTTTCTCTTCCTTGTTCTCCCCTCCTTTTCCCGTTTCTTCTTGTTTTTCCTATTTCTTCCTTCAATGCCTCAACAAATATTATACCGATTTAAGTGCGACATAACAAGTGCAGAGGTCACAGCAACAAGATAACTTGTAACGCCCCAAAACGTGGGTTGGCTAATTGACAATTGATCCATGGCAGTGATTCGCTACGGTCCCGAGACCCTTTTGTTATAGCATTGCTCGAGCATTCGCCTGGAATTGATAGCAGCAACCACGGGAAGCTACCAATCACAGCACCCACACTGTAAGAAAATGATGCAGATAGCACTAAGAGTCCGTACTCTTTATAGATTGATCCATATGTATGCACAGCATGACAACTGCTGTGGTCATTAGTCCTGTAAGTATAGTGCATGTTTGTTTCCTCGGGAGATGGCGGTGATTTTTTTATTTAAATAGATTTGATCACAAATATAAAATTAGAACAAGAATACAAAGAAAGGACGTAGGGAAATTCTCCTTTGTAAACAGAACTATAGTAGATTGGAACGATTTGCCTGCGGCAGTTTTTGAGCCCTTTCCTTGCTCAGCGCGAGGTTTTAGAAAAAAAATATAGGAAATTAGTCAATAGGGTGAAAACGTATAGTGAAGTGAAGTGAAGTGAAAGGTGCGATTATGCGTATTCTACAGTAAAAACTGAACAATTATTATTTAGATAAAGTTATATGCAATGCAGTGAAGTGAAGTGATTTCATTTCTTCTGAATATGACTGAATACGTTCTGTTTGTGTATGTGAGGGTTCCTTCGTCTATGTATATACGTGTATATGTTTGTATGTATGTATATTTGTGTAATATGTAAGTTTATTTACTTATATGTTAGTGTATATGCATTTTAGTGTTTAGTATAGGAATGTAAATGCCATCTGCATATATAGGAAATGACAAAGTCAATTTGTTTGTTTATATTTACTTTTTATATATTAGTATTTTATTTGTAATTGTAATTTTGTATTCTGCCACCGGGCATCATTTGTCCAATTGTAGAATAAATTTCTATCTATCTATCTATCTTCCCCTGCTGTATGGTGAGGTCCGGCGCCCACATAAACACCGGCTTGCGAGGAATTGCTCTCTCCAGCCATCTCTCGCCAGAGGGTCATCGCCCCAGCCGGGACAAGCTCTCCCGTATAGTCTCTCAACATGTGTGGTGGAGTAGTGCATGCGAGTGTGTGTGTGTGTGTGTGTGTGTGTGTGTGTGTGTGTGTGTGTGTGTAAGGGGTGAGGATAGGACAAGGAAGAGGAAGGAAAGATCGTGCACGGTCCGTGCCCCGTTTGTTAGGCTACTGCTCCGACATTCACCTGGTGTTAATCGTATTAACCACGGAAAACCACAGATCAGAGCTGCCGGCCGCTAAAATTCTCTTCATGACAGTGGCTGGAATCGACCTAGCTATTTACAGAGAATCGAAAATCATGCCGCTGTGTGGACTCGAAATCTAGGACCTCCCGGTCAGAGGCACTGCAGCGACATCATTTGATGCCCCGAGCCACCTAAGCTGGTCACATGGCTCTGAAAGTCCCTACTCTGTTTTAACTGATGTTTCCGGAAAAGTCAACTACCCGCTCAAGAATTTAGTGCCATTAGTTTACTCAATGTTTTATTCTGGGAGATGGCGACGCTCGTCCCCCGTTGGATGATGAGGTCCGCCGCCGACCTACAAGTCGGTGTGCTGGAAATCTCCGCCCTCAGCACCGGGGGCACTGGAAGAGCTGCTCAGTGCATCAACTGATGTCACTGCAGTGTTTCTGACACGTAGGTACTAGGGTTCAACCCCAAAGGATGCAGGATTTTCGACACCAGCTTTTCAGCTACGTCGAATTCAGCCGCTGTCTGGAGGAGAATTCTAGCGGCCGGTTGCTCTAATCGGTAGTTTTCTGTGGTTTCTCCGATCAACACCAGGCGAATGCCGGAGTAGTACCGTAACAAGCGGGCCACAGACCACGCGCGATCTTTCCTTCCTCTTCCTTGTCTTATCCTCTCTCCTTACGTACACACCAATACACTAACATGCACTTCACTACCATACATGCTGAGAGATCTGTCGGGAGCTTAGAGCTTGTCCCGGCCAGGCTGGTGCCACGCTGATGAGAGATACCTGGTTGGGGAAGCCCTGCTAGCTGACGGTAGATCGGCGCGCCGCCATCCGGCGGGGGAAAGATCATTGCCACATTTCGAGGAGAATTCATGCACTATACTTACGAGAATAATGACGATAGTAGTTGACGCAACCGGAAACACTAAACACTAGCAATCTATAAACCAATCTCAGAGGGGCACTGCCCCAGCTGACGGAATCGACCTAGCTATACAGCCAGAGTCCAAATTCCACCACCGTCGCTCTCGAACTTTAAGACCTGCCAGTCAGAGACAGCCGCAAGTGAGCTAAATTCAGTTCTACCCTTCGTCTAAGTGTGGCTCTCGTCTAAACTCTTAGTTTAACTCAGCCGCTCTTTTCCTTCACCTAGGCGAGGATTCTATCTTTTTCTTATCTAAGCGAGGATTGAGTCCTCTCTCGTCAAAACTATCAGGTAAAATCAGACGCTCTTATCCTTCATCTAAGCTGCGATTGTGTCCTTCTCTCGTCTAAACGAGAATGGTTTCCTCTCTCGTCTAAACTATCAGGTAAAATAAGCCGCTCTTATTCTTCATCTAAGCTGGGATTGGGCTCTTCTCTCATCTAAGCTAGAATTGTGTCCTTCTTTCGTCTAAGCGAGGGTTATGTCATCTCTTGTCTTAACTCTGAACTAAACTCAGCCGATTTTATCCTTCGCCAAAGCGAGGATTTTGTCCTCCTCTCGTCTAAGCGAGGATTATGTTATCTCTTGTCTTAACACTGAACTAAACTCAGCCGCTTTCATCCTTCGTCTAAGCGAGGATTGTGTCCTTCTCTCGTCTAAGTGAGGATTATGTCATCTCTTGTCTTAACTCTGAACTAAACTCGGTCGATTTTATCCTTCGTCTAAGCGAGGATTGTGTCCTCCTCTCGTCTAAGCGAGGATTATGTCATCTCTTGTCTTAACACTGAACTAAACTCAGCCGCTTTCATCCTTCGTCTAAGCGAGGATTGTGTCCTCTCGTCTAAGTGAGGATTATGTCATCTCTTGTCTTAACTCAGAACTAAACTCGGTCGATTTTATCCTTCGTCTAAGCGAGGATTGTGTCCTTCTCTCATCTAAGCGAGGATTGTGTCCTCTCTCGTCTAAACTATCAGGTAAAATCAGCCGCTCTTATCCTTCATCTAAGCTGGAATTGTGTCCTTCTCTCGTCTAAGCTAGAATTGTGTCCTTCTCTCATCTAAGTGAGGATTATGTCATCTCTTGTCTTAACTCTGAACTATACTCAGCCGCTTTTATCCTTCGTTTAAGCGAGGATTGTGTCCTTCTCTCGCCTAAGCGAGGATTGTGCCCTCAGCGACCGCCGCTTCGCCCACCGCGTGAGGGCGGAAACTCTTGCTCTCCACGGGGTGCAATCGGTAGCGAGGGCGGCGGCGGCGGAGGCGGCGGCGGCGGCGGCGGCGATACGGACGCGCTTTTCCAAAGAGCTTCTATCGCGCGCAGGAAGTCGCGTTTCGCGCGAACATGGCTTTACTTCACGCGGCGGCAGGGGCGGGGTTGTCGCGCGAGCGGAAGGCTCGTGTGTCTACAGGCGCGGGACGACACCTGCAACTCCCGACCAGCAGCAACGCGCCCCTAGGGGAACAGTGAGTACTTCACATTCATTACTATGATACCACAGACTAACAAGTGAATGGAGTGACCGTGCTGTTCGGTTTTGGGATGTGACACAGCGCATTCTACAGAGAAATACAAGAGATATTGCATATTACGTCAGAATTCGCTAAACAAGTCACCTCTACCAGATACGCTCATATAAATGATTGAAGAATGAAATTTAATGAAACTTTGTATCTTAGTGCTTCTAATTGACCGGATGGTTAATCGACTCACCTAAAAACTTCTTGATTTATTTTTTGGACTCGTATGTAAAAGCAAACTTAGATTATTTGTGTAATAAAATTATGAAAATGTGAAATTAAATAAATACTAGTCAAGTAACCCAAATATTTTCATATAGATTAAGATATCGAATTGTGGGCTCTGATATTCGTTGAGTGACATAGGGGCGTGCATGATAAAGAACTTAATGTATTTCCAACACACTCAGGGCGAATGTATTTTAGCGAAAGGTGAATTTTCACGCGAAATTTTAGAATATTTTACTTGGAATGGTTTTAACTTTGGGCAGAGAATTCCATAGCTTATGAGCTGGTTAATTTGAGTAATTATTTTAGGCTCTCATACGTAATGCCATACATTTTGCTCGTAAAAATGTAGTTTGATCCACCTAAACAAATTAACAAATAAATACATATATAAATAATTACAGTTACTTAAAATATGCCTGCATGGAAGTGTTGGAAACTAATCGGCTTGTGCGTTCCTCCGTCTTCTAACACAACACCTAAACAAATTTCCATGTATGTTTCAGTGTAAGATTGAGTATTTTTGGGGACATAAATTCATTTACTATTAGTCTGATTAGATTCATTATTTGTATGTATTCAGTCGAATTAATCCGCCTTTTGCCAGTACGTTGTGTTGCCAGTTTTTTGAATGATTGATTAATGATTCCGGGCGCGTTAACTATTGACGTCTTTATTTCCGTAAGTGTAGTGCATGTTTTCCGTCGGGAGGTGGCGTTGATCTTCCCCCATTGGATGGACAGATCCGGCGCCGACCTACCAATGAATAGCGGGGTTTTCCCCAACCAGGTATCTCCCACCAGCGGGGCACCGCCCCAGCCGGGACAAGTTCAAAGTTCCCGATCGGTCTCCCTGTGTATTTGTGCTAGTGTAGTGGATGTTAGTGTAAGTGTGTGTAAAGGGTGAGGATTGGACAAGAAAGAGGAAGGAAAGATCGTGTGCGATCCGTGACCCGTTTGTTAGGGTACTGCTCCTGCATTCGCCTGGTGTGGATCGGAGAAACCACGGAAAACTACCGATCAGAGCAGCTGGCTGCTGCAATTCTTCTCCAGACAGTGACTGAATTCGACCTAGCTGAAAAGCTAGTGTCGAAAGTCCTGCCAACATCGGGATTCGAACCTAAGACCTCCCGGTCAGAGGCACTGCAATAACATCAGTTGATGCACTAAGCCACCGCTCCCAGACCTGGGCCGCATTTTGTGTATTTATTATCGACGTATGGGGCAAAAGGCGACACGTGTCGAGCATGTCGAATTCCCATTGCCATGCCTAACCTAGCCTATTTGGCCTATGAGATTTTTCTTTCGTCACACACCTACAGAAACGGAAACGATTTATATTAGAAAGCTACATCTTCATTTTTCCCCCACCACGAATTGAATCCGGGACCGAGTCAAAAAAAGATAGCTCGCAGTCCACAAGCCAACCGAGGGGCTTTTTTTATAATTTATTACTGAGAGAAAAACGTTTGTATGTTGGCTTGTTTTCAGAAATCCTCAATTTTATTTTAATATTAATAAAAATATATACACTCATATTCGAAGCAAGAAACATGTTACTATCTAGATAATATTTACTAAAATTCATCTTGCCAGTCCTTCACGACTCCGTAAAACAGAATGTAAATGCACACTCTTTCAGCGTGTTACGAATTTCGCGACAATAGTGAGGGAATCTATTCAAGTATGATTCTGAAAACCTCAAAATTCTCCTACTAATTGCAGAGTGACTCAGTCTGATAGCGTAATAAGTTATCAGTAGCGGCGGATTTTGTTTTCCTAAAACATGGTCCTTGGCTGGTTTGTTTTGCTCCGGCTTTCACCTTCTATTCATCGACGACACGACGGAAAACTATTGATTAGAGCAGCCAGCGACTGGACATCTCAAGACAGTGGCTGAATTCCACTAGCTAAGTAGCTAGTGCCAAAAATTCGCCACCGATGGGACTCGAATCCTAGGGCTTCCTTGTCAGAGTCCCTGCAGGGATCTTCTCTGAGCTAAAGCGCCGATGAAGTGGGAGAGAGTCAGTGTGAAGATAGGCAGGAGACACGGAGCAGGGTGGGATCGGCCAAGAGAGGAGAGGGTAGACCAAAGATAAAATTCATTAATTTTCCAGTCTAATAGACGATTGTAAGAAATAAATTCTTTTGCATCGCAGGGATTTCAGTTAGTGTTAGTTTTGTGATCTCACGCTATAATATCGTGGGAAGGGACCTGGAGCGGTAGCTCAGTGCATCAACTGATGTCACTGCAGCACCTCTGACCGGGAGGTTCTAGGTTCAAGTCCAGACGGCGGCAGGATTTTCGATAGTAGCTTTTCAGCTAGGTCGAATTCCGTCGCTGTCTGGATGAGAATTAGAGCGGCCGGCTGCTCTGATCGGTAGTTTTCCGTGGTTTCTGCGATCAACACTAGGCGAATGCCGGAGAAGTACCCTACCAAACGGGCCACGGAGCGCGCACGATCTTTCCTTCCTGTTCCTTGTCCTATCATCTCACTTTACACACACACTTACACTAACATGCACTACACTACCACATATTCCGGGAGACCGGTTGGGAGCTTAGAGCTTCTCTGGGCTAGGGCGGTGCCCCGCTGGTGGGAGAGTCCTGGTTAGGGGGAAACCCCACTAGCTGACGGTAGGTCGGCGCCGGATCTCGCCATCCAGCGGGGGAATATCACCACCATCTCTCGAGAAAAACATGCACTACACTCACGGGACTAATGACGAAAGCAGTTGACGTGCCCGGAAACACGAAAAAATCGTGGGAAGAGCCTTCGATTGATTGTTTGACTAGTGTTTTTCCGTGCGCCAAAATTTCCATGGTAATTAGTCCCGTAAGGATAGCGCACGTTTTATGGCGTGTGGTGGCAGTTGTCTTCCCCCGCTGGATGGCGAGATCCGGCGCCGACCTACGTCGGCTTGCGGGGTTTTCCATACCAGGTATCTCCCACCAGCGGGGCACCGCCCCAGCTGGAACCAGCTCTAAGCAACCGACTAGACTGCAAGTCTGTACGTAAAGACACGGAAGAGGAAGGAAAGATCGCGTGCGGTCCGTGACCCTTTTGTTAGGGAACTGCTTCGGCATGCGTCTGGTGTTGATCGGAGAATCCACGGTAAATTAGCCGGAGCAGCCGGCCGCTAGAATTCTCCACCTGACAGCGACTAAATTTGAGCTAATGAATGGCCTTTCAGACTGGATTATGAGGAATGTGAGGAACAACGTTCAGAACTCGCTAGTTTTTGAAAACGGAGGTTTTGAATACGGACAAAAACTAGTTTTTGTCCGTATTCTTCCAAGACAATTACAGAAGAGATGCTCATCGATGTTCGTGTATGTTAGTTCGTTCGGACTCTCAGAGCTCAGAACTTTGTTTAACACGTAAATTATCTTGGCTGTCCATGTGACGCCGCGTCGAAGGCTGTGTTGCCGACGTTTCGACCATCTTGTCGTGGTCTTCCTCAGGGCTATTGTGCCGTTGTGGTCTTCCTCAGGGCTGTTGTGCTGCCGTGGTCTTCCTCAGGACTGTTTGGGGAAGACCACGACAAGATGGTCGAAACGTCGGCAACACAGCCTTCGACGTGGCGTCACCTGGACAGCCAAGATCATTTACATGACTGGCTGCGGAAGTCTACGACTTAATTTGTTTAACACGTGTCCCTTTTTTAATACAGCCCACCAGAGCACTCGTTTTGTAATTTTTTGCCACGTTCTGAACAGATACCGAAAGTTACTTCATTCGTTCACTATAATTATACCATATATTCACAAAAATGGAACATTTGTACACTCTGAGTTAATTAGTACAATTCTGCCTAGTTATCTGAAATGTAAAAAAGAAAAGAAAGTAGTCGTAATCGAAAGCAATGATATATTAACTTCGACCTTGACATTCAAGTTTTAAAATTCTAATGAAGAGGAAATTTGAGATAAACGAATTTGAGTTTTTGCTGTACTACTAGAAGTGAACCACTATAATAACGTTTGCGTTTTAACACTTGTGCTGCGCGTACAGGCGTTACGCAAGTGTTAAATCACAAAGCAGCAGGAGGGATTAAAACAAAAACGTTCTCATAGTTGCTCACTGCATTTACAACCACATTCAGTTTCGTAATTCTACAACTACAACCAATTTTGTATCAATAACATGGCTATTACAATTATAATCAGTTTCGTAATAAATTTTACTAGTTAAATGTGGTGTCGCTGGCGCTTCAAACTGTTTTAAAAGTTTTTCATCTAATGAAAATTTCTAAGTGTCATGCATGGCTTTACATAAGTTCTTACAGTCTCTAGCTTTAGACATAACAATGAATAGTAGCAGCTGATAATGTTATATTGCCGTTCAAAAATTCCCAACAACAAATACCTTGCCCATTACCTCCATATGGGATATGAACTGGTAAGATTTCAATTTCAAAATTGTAATCAACGTAAGACATTCTTGCAGGTATGGATGATGTGAATAGTTAAGATTTTGTAAAGCTACATTTAGTACCTCTTTGTGCTAATAAGCACAAAAATGCTCTTAAAAGATCACCTTTAAGCTGCTCTTCAGCCTTATTCTTAATCCTAATAATAAGATCTTCTATAATCTAAATCCTAATATAATCCTAATATAAGATCATTCTCAATAAGTTCCGAATATTCTGCCCAAAAACCTCCTATAAATACATTGGACTCTTCCTCCTTATTTGCATTTTAAGAACGTTAATACGACAGTCCTTTTTTTGTAAATTCCAGTGCTCTGAAAAAAATTGCCGAACAGAAAGTAATCAATTAAAAAAACGTAAATGTGTAAAAAACGTAAACTTTATGGCTACGCGTGTTCTAGATGCAGTCTACATGACTCTTTGTACGTATAGACTACGCAATGTAATTTACATCGACTGTTTAATATTTTGAATAAAAAACCTAAAAATTTTCTAATAAGTAATAATAATACTGGCATGTTTAAATATAATTTTTAAAATTTTATTTTCGATTCAGTAAGTCAAACAAAATACACCACTCTTCAAGAAGAAATGACAACAACGTAACCATCTCAGGTACAATAGTGACTCTGAAAACATTCAAGGAAAGGTGAAATTTAGCATCTAATTAAATGGAAAATCTAGTAAGACCTATGAAAATATGTAAAGGCCAATGAGCTACATAAAAAATATACAACACTAGGCCACTAAGAACGTTCAAAGACAATATTCGTAAAGAACAGGTAGTCATTACTAGGTGAAGAACTGTGCAACCTGTCTCGTGTGCATTTGATAGATAGTCACCTCCTTCCAAAAGTGATCGCTCTAAAGCTCCAAAACGTACGACATGGCCTAATTCACTACCTATTATAAAAAAACGTTAGGATAAAGAACCAATTGGAAAACGGTTACGAAAAATTTCAGACAATAAGGAATGTTAAAGGAGAATAATAAGTTTTGCCACAAAAATCAATATTGATGAAGACATAATTAATAAACTGCAGCAAATACAAGGATGTTCTAGTAGTGTGGAACTTATTTTATTAAATCAATGACTATTTAATACCGAACTTGTCCCTTTTTATAATATTGTAATTTCTGTTTATTTAAATATCGTTATATTGTTATTGTTTCTATTTTGTTTACGTACTGAGCATTACATTATTTACTGATATTGATAATTTTTTTAGTGCTAATTACCTCGAACTGAGCTTATAACATCTCTTCCACCTCATAAATGGGTTTGAAGCAAAATAATGTTAAGATGAAGTTTGAAAATATTTATTCCTAATGGCAGTACTCGTTTAGATGTGATACAATCAACATGTGACACTAATTCTTTTCATTAAATGGAGTTTAATTACAAATAAACGTTGACGTTTAGAAGTGAGCGGAAGAGCTTGACCTCTCACACAAGAAAGGTAGATTACCTTTGTCTATATAGATTACTTTCGTCTACGCTGTGTACTTGTTTACATGCAGACGAAGATTATGGTATTTTACGTGTAGACGCACATCACTGGGATAGAGCGTATCTCGGCTGTGGCGGTCCCGTGCTGGGGAGAGATACTTGAAAGGGGAAACTCTGCAAGTAGATGAACAGGTGGGCGCCGGATCTCATGCATTGGCGCTGGAGAAACACCCGGCTATAACATGCACTACCTCACGGCACTAATGACACGCTGACACACCTGGAAACACGAAATACTCGGTCACTCAAACGAAAGAATAATGCTATCATCACAGCTACCTTGAATATCCACTGAGTACTTTAAAAAGAAGATTGGAAATCGTGTATGGGTGTCATGAATGACTCTTCTGGTCTCGTGTTGAACGATAACCGAGATATAATAATCTTCAAAGCAAAATATTTTTCACTTTATGTATTGTTATCGTGTTGCACTTTTGCCGAGTCTTTTGAAGTTAGTCTAGAGCGTTTTATCTGAGAAATATGGTTCATTAAGTTTAAAGCGTAGTTGAAAACTAGGTAATGTTTGTAAGACCTATATTAATGGATGGACAGAAATTTAGAAAGAAGTACATGTCTGAAATTTTACACCCACTTTTTGGTCAGAAAATGCATTCCCCTTACATCCCATATGTTTCATAACTGTTGATAAATGATTAATCGAATAATGACCTTATCAATGAAATTGCAATGAAATCTTAATGACCTTAATTACGAAAATTTAGAGCGAAGTACAAAGCTGAGAAAGTATTGCGATTCAGGTTATTGATTGATTGATTGATTGATTGATTGTTAGCAATTCCGGGCGCGTCAAATACTATGGTCATTAGCCCCGTAAGTGTAGTGCATGTTTTTGCTCGGGAGGTGGCGGTGACCTTCCCGCGCTGGATGGAGAGATCCGGAGCCGACCTACCGCCGGCTATTGGGGTTTCCCCTTAACCAGGACTCTCCCACCAGCGGGGCACTGCCCCAGCTGGGACAAGTTCTAAGTCCCCGACCGGTCTCCCGACATGTGTGGTAGTGTAGTGTATCTTAGTGTAAGTGTGTGTAAGGGGTGAGGATAGGACAATGAAGAGGAAGGAAAGATCGCGCGCGGTCCGTGGCCCCTTTTGTTAGGGTACTGCTCCGGCATTCGTCTGGTGTTGATCGGAGAGAATTCTCCTCCAGACAGCAACTGAATTCGACCTAGCTGAAAAGCTAGTGTCGATAATCCTGCCGCCGTCGGGACTCGAACCTGGGACTTCCCTGTCAGAGGCGCTGCAGTAACATCAGTTGATGCATTGAGCCAACGCTCCCGGTCAGGATTTCGAATGTCAGCACTTCGTACAAAGTTAGGACAAGGAAATGTGCTTTATGTAATTTTCACTTCTGTGAGCATCATCATATTGCCAAACTTAATTTGATTTCATTGATTTTGGTCGTAAATTAGGAGCAATGACCAAACACTTAAATGCTAAATATGTTTTAGATATTTATCTACTAGCTTTCTCAATGATGTGATGTTCGAAACTGCAAAAATTATCAAGATCTTCATGTTAATTATTATAGACACTGTAATGCTTGTTTTGAAAACAACAGACCTTTTGAGAACACTTCTTTTCGGTATCAAGGATTCCCAGACCGTGTATTTCCGTCAAAATATCGACGGTAATAATTTGCTGCATTACAAAACCTCCTCTGTATTATGTACTGCTAGCTTAGTGTAGGTCATTCGGAGCGTATTTTATGTTAAAAGATTATTTGTGGTTTAAAAATTCACACTAAAAATAAATTTTAAACATATTACAGTTGTCCGGCCAGTACATTTTAAGCTAAAATGTTTCATGAAAAGTGTAGTTTAAAATACTTGTTTACATTTTCGTTACATTTCAAAATTACGTTTAACTATCGGCAATCTTTTAAATCAAGTAGAAACCAAGCATAATCATGCCTTAATGAGAATTTTTTCACAGCCTTTCACCAGTGAACTCGTAGACGCATTTAAAACCTTCAATACCTGTATTTTTCTAGAATTCTTCCAAAATATCCTGAAAGGTGGCCGTGAAAAATTGCCACAATTCATTTGTTTTCTTGAGAGAAATTTAATGAGCTATTGATCGTCTCTCTAGATGCCGTGAGTCACCCAAAACCTATCTTAGTTTGTTAAAAACTCAAAAATATTGTTTTTAGAGAAATTTCTGGATGGATCCGCAAAAAAAGTTGTTACTTCCCTTTCAGGGGACGAAGACACCTTGAATAACACTTTCTTTTGCGTCGATTGGTGATGAGGAAAGGGTCTAACTGTGAGTGACAAACGAACAGACGGAGTAAAGGGCTGTGGGTGGTTAATTGATTACCGTATAAGGATAATTCTCCATAATATAGGCATACAATAAAATTCCCTTTGTGTACATTACTAATGTGTGAAAAAATTACAAGATGAACACTTTTATAATATAAATATCTTCCGACTTCACGCCACATCCACAATATTTAAGAAAAATGTAATATTGAGCTAAAACAATAAATAAAAAAATGGAGCCTATTTTCCATCACATTGTTTTTTTAACTTATGCTTTTAACAAGCAGGATATGAAGACAAATTTATTCATATCTTCCGTAAGAAAATTTGTCAAACTATTTTCTTTAGAAAAAAAAAGAAAAAAGAAAAATGGTGCCTAGTCTCCGCTTTGTTGAATTTTAGGTAGTACTTTAAAGCCCATGATATTCAAACTATCAAGACGAATGTAGGCACATGTCATAACAGTTGAATAATTGAGGCGGTAGAAGGGTAACAAAGAAACTCTGGTACATCATCGTGAAAAACATAACCCTCCTTTTCGCTTCCCGTTGTCGGCTAAAAATAAATAGTACATTATGAAATGATGATGTAATGATAGGTCTTAATACAAGAATCTGATATTACGATACGACCGAGTATCGTAAACTTCATACAAGAGTATTAATACCCGGTAAATCCCGAGTTTAGGGTGGCACGGTTCCTTTGATTCACTGATTCGGTTCATTAGAAGAGAATTGACTCCATGAACTGAATCCTTGTTTATACGTAGTAGTCGCGTGTAGTTACGTTCATGATGTTACAGTAATAAATATAATTATTTAAAATAAAGGCAGATCGGAAGAATAGCTACCCCCCTGCTCCAAAGCCCCCTGTACGTATAAATCTCCGTAGCAACGTACTCTCATTAAGTGAACTGATTATTCGTATTTTTCACGCTACAAATTTAATTTTATAACCTACACAATTCTTTAACCAACGCATCTTTTTCACCAAGTGGTCCGCGACGTGCTACCGCACGTCGCTACCCGACGGATCCAACGTGCTACGTTCGCGAGGGCCTTCCGGCCCTCGCTCTCGAGACCTGGTTCGCGCCTCCGCTGTCGCTCCGGCGCTCACGTATTATATACCTCCCTCACTTTTAAGAGAATTTATTTTAAAGGGAACACTCACTTTTAAGAAAATTCATACCTTCCATCTCAGTAGACACACAAACCTATTCGAAGAAGACTTGAAATGCGAAAATACACACTATTCCACGCCAACAAATTATCAGGTGACTTCTTCTCATTTAACATTGAACATAAATAATTCAGTTGTTGTAGTGAACCGCGCAACTATAAACATAGGAATCGCGAGAAATAATGAATCATGAAAGGAACCAAAGGATCCGTGCCACCCTAAACCCGGGATCAACCTTAATACCCATTACATCGAATTTCATACGGTACTTTTTCTGCGACTTATGGGAACTTTTCTAAGTTAAACTTTTACATTGGACCGTTTCGTGGCAATTGCCATGCAGGATTCAGCCCAGCCCACCTAGCGGTCAGATCCCTATGTTACCCACTGAAGATTTATTTATTTATTTATTTATTTATTTATTTATTTATTTATTTATTTATTTATTTATTTATTTATTTATTTATTTATTTATTTATTTATTTATTCATTTATTTATTCATTTATTTATTTATTTATTTATTTATTCATTTATTTATTTATTTATTCATTTATTCATTTATTTATTCATTTATTCATTTATTTATTTATTTATTTATTTATTTATTTATTTATTTATTTTTTATTTATTTTACGTCAAAAAACGGTTAAAAACTGCGTATGACGTGCTATGGGGAAAAGTGAAATGTGTGCACATTTTCAAAATTCTGTGATCCCTACACTAAGTCATATACTACTTAAATTTTGAATTTTTGAAAGGGAGAAAAAAACAAAAAACTCCCATGTAATAAAATCTATTTTCAAGGATAAACAAGCAATACATTTTGAATTTTGAAAGGGAGAAAAAAAAACTCCCATGAAAAAAGATTGTTCTGTTTTACCTGACCGCCTGCGAGGGACTACAAAAGCTGCGGCAATACTCCATTTCCTTTTTTCTGTTATATCTGGAGGTATAAACTCCTTCTTTGATTCACTAGACATTTTAAACTAAAGAATTAGCCGTTTTTTAAAGACAACCACATGGCAGCAACATACAAAATAAAATGACTTGCGTTCCGGTCTTAACGTCAGTCAAATATTCTCTCCAATAACTACCATTGCGCTAGTCAAATAGGATCTAGTGAAATTACGATCCAATTTATTTTAAATAAAATTTCACATAATAAAAAGTACTATTAATAAAAGAAATTAAAACTGAGAAGCATTATAAAACATTAAATGCAATTTTTATGTACACAATCGAACGAAACATTTACTCTAATGGTTCTCAATGATTGTTAATATTTAGTTTGTAAGCTTCTCTATGATTTGCTAAGAACCTGTATCATAATGAAATCTGCATTGTAGTGAGTATCATTATGCAACGGGTTGCAGCCATCAAATGACAGAATTACACAATTGGAGCAGAAAACGTAACGATTACTCTCCAACTCTACCATTTTGCTGCGATGATTTTCAATGTTTCAGGTTCTCAGTCTATAGTTTCGCTTCGAAGAATGCTTAGAAAACATTATTCAAGAAGCTGTCCGAAACATGTGGCTTCTAGATAAAAGCTACGAGGAAAGAATAATTTATGACAGGGCAAAAAGGAAGGTCACTTGGACTTGTTTATTTTCTCGACATGAATGCCTTCGCCTTGATATAACACCAATGCACACCACACTACAGCGATGCAAATGTATGACTCAGGAATAATAAATTCAGTGATGAAGTAACTCCTGTAAAGATAAGTGTTTAGCATTTTATTGTGATGGTTTACTTCCGATTTTTTGTATTTTTCAACGATCGTATACATACTACACGGGTATACACATACATGTGCATAAAGTTCGTATTTTACCTAAAACCTCTGAAAAACGTCACGTTTACAGTCCAGTATAGTTCTTTACAATACGAATAGTGAAAGTGACATTTTATTTTGCTAATAGGAAATGTTTCGACAGGAAGCCGGTAGGCTGTGTTGTGTAATTGTACGAGCAAAATAAAATCACTTTTACCTCGTGTGTTATACACTATTTTTAGACAGTATGCCGACTACTGAATTACACTTCCAAGAATACAAATCACTTAACCCTTTCAGTCCCGCTGTCGCCATATGGCTACATCACTTTCTTGGCCTGATAATACTGCTTGAATAACGTTTTCACCAATAATCGTGATTTATATTCATTTCCGTGACTCATCTGAGTCATTTAACAATTAGATCAGGGATATACATTTGTTCTGTGGATTTCTAGAGTAATTTTCTCTTTGGTGCGCGTTAAAATGTTATTCACGACACTGCAGGGTCCATATACTCTCTGGATTTATATTTCCATAATTTAGTTTCTTTTGTTATATATTTATTCCATAATATTGTATTTATCATTGACGTTCCTGATCTTCCTTGGTTTATTCTATGTCTTATGTGAACTTGTTGATTTCCATCCTTATTTATTTCAACTCCCAAGTATTTAAAATGTGGATGGAGATATGCCTGAAATGGAAGGAGCTAGTGATAACGAATGTTACGACGCCCATTATCTGCAATAGATGGAAACACTGACAAAAGTGCTCAGGGTGACAAAAAAAATGAACAAAGACCCAGTTAAGAAATAAGTCGTGACAGAGTAGATCATTTGCTAGTACACTCGCAGAAAAGAGAAGCGGGGAGATGTAAGAACTATGGCTGCAATGGCAAAAGTCACTTTCGTTGCGAGAAATATCAAATTTATTTACGCCTTTTCAAAGATCGAAACTGCTTTTATGATTATCATACTAAATAATTTCCTACAAAAGCTTTTCTTTTAGATGATATATGTATTTTTCTTCATTTTGTCATATTTTAAAGAAATTTGTTACGTACTTTGTATGTTTGTAACCTGCAAAATACTGTTCTTGGCAGTTTTTTTAATTTTTATTTTCAATATATTTGTTAGAATCACGTATGTTTACTTAAAAAAATTTAGTACATACCCGTTATTTAATGATGTAGCATATTTGTATCCCAAACATTCTAACTCAAAAATAACTATCCGAAAATATAAAAACAAACCACGGTTCATCTTTTTGTTAATTAAGTAACATGTGTAGGTTTCCAAATTTTTAACTTAAGTGTTGTAATGTCGGTAATGAAAGTAATAATTCACCTAATCCAGAAACTTATTAGAGTCGAGGTTCGCGAAGCCGTCCCATATGGGATATGAGATGCTCTCATACATTTTTATGGGGATGAAATATGTGGCTTACATTGGTAGTAACTTTCGTCTGGTATCTAAATAATAAAAAACAACAACAAAGTTCCAAATTTTAAACTTTACGACCGATGCAACTCTGATACTTTTACTATAAGCAAATATTGTTCGTTTTCGTTATCTATTCCCATCATGACTATATCCCAATTACAACTTTATACTGAACAAAGACGACAAAATACCCAGACGAAAAGATTAAACCCTGAAGAATAACAAACCTGAAACATTCACATTCATTACATTAATTCAACAACTCATTCATGCTTACAATCCTACTACACATGCATGCTATTATGAGCATTTAATTGTGAAATTTAATTCTCCATTTTAATCGGTAAATTATCTTGACATTATAATATTAATTAGGAGTAGTAAATTACAAACTTATTCACTTCAGCCATCCTATTCAGGAATATTGACTTCTGTCCGTTATTCCACATCAGTACCTTCACTTCATGACGCAAACACTCATTTCCTAGAACTTTCATTGCAAATTATCGGGAGCGGTATCTCAGTGCATCAAGTGATGTCACTGCAGCGCCTCTGACCGAGAGGTCCTAGGTTCGAGTCTTGACGGCGGCAGGATTGTCGACTCTAGCTTTTCAGCTAGGTTTCGAGTTCAGTCGCTGTCTGGATGAGAATTCTAGCGGCCGGCTGCTCTGATCGGTAGTTTCTCGGTGGTTCCGTGGTTTCTCCGATCAACACCAGGCGAATGCCGGAGCAATACCCTACCAAACGGGCCACGGACCGCACGCGATCTTTCCTTCCTCTTCCTATCCTCTCCCCTTACACACACACACACACTTACACTAACATGCACTACACTACCACATATTCCGGGAGACCGGTCGGGAGCTTAGAGCTTGTCTCGGCTGGGGCGGTGCTCAGCTGGTGGGGGAGTCCTAGTTAGGGACAAACCCCGCTAGCCGACGGTAGATCGGCACCGAATCTCCCCATCCAGCGGGGGAAGATCATCGCCATCTCCCGAGAAAAAAACATGCACTACACTTACGGGACTTATGACCAAATCAAACGAACTTTTGAATTTTGAGGGTACTTTACGAGACGTCCCTAAGACTATTAAAGTGGTCTCCAAATTTACTTCAATATTTTCTTTAAATTTCTTGTTACAATAGAATGAAATACACATATAACGATGACACTTAAAGATGACCAATTTTCACTGTTAACTCTGACTTTTCGAACTGCAAAAAGTTTGACATTTTTTTAACTATTCTTAACTACCTCAATGAAGATACAAATTTCTTCTTGAATTGAAATTGGGTTTTTGAGAAAATCTTGTTTTTGTAATTTTTAAAAAATGCAAATATATTACGCACTATTGCACGAAAACGACTAAAATTTTCAAAAGAGCCCGCATAACCTTAATGAAAGAACTTTTTATAGACAACATGTCATTTGAAGGAAAAATCTGTGTCTTCAATTCTATAGTTGTAGGAAGACGCCGAAAAAAAATCAAACTTTTGCAGTTTTCGAAAAAATTAGAGTTAACCATGAAAATGGAACCTATGCCACCTTTAGATGTGTATTATTCTCTATTATTACAAAAAATTTAAAGGAAAAATTTGGAGACGTTAAATTCAATCGCTTTTTCGACCACATGGCGGATTACAAATGGTATCTGTTGTTGATTGATTTGGTCGAAATTCTTGTTGTTCTTCATTTATCTACAGAAATGGTTGTATTTTTTCTCATGTAACCTTTGAAACAATTTTTGAGAACTATTTAATAAAGTAATACCTCTATAATTCTCTGGGTTATTCTTGGCTCCTTTTTTAAAGAATGGTATGGTTGTGCTGGTTTTCCATTCTGATGCTATTCTGCCTATCTTGATAATGATATTGAATAATATTGTTAGCTGATCTTCTAATTTCTTGCCTCCATATTTCAATAATTCATTCCTAATTCCATCACTACTTGGTGCTTTCCTGTTTTTCAGAGCTTTTACTGCCTTTTGAACATTCTCGTATACGTACGTATACGAGAAAGTAAAAAAAATGTATTAAACGGGGCAGATTAAGAGGTGATGGCAGTTGACAAGAGGATGGGGCAAGTCCGTAAAGCTAGCCGTCACCAAGGAAATTAGGAAACTTTACTTTCAGGAAGTCTGTTCTATTCCGTAGCACAACTAGGTTTAAATATCTCCCATGTCGTTAATATTTACATTACAGGCGTTCTTTATACTTGTTTGCTTTTGTGAATTACAAAAGCATTTGGAGCCATTTTTCAGAAAGTGGCGTTTGAGCGTTTCTGAAGAGCGGAATTTTGAACTCGTTTCCACAGAAAATTGAGTTTTCGAGAAACTTTATTTCACATTATTTAAAGCACATGTACATGTAAATATCATAATGTGAAGATATCACCTTTAATGTAAATATTACCAAAGTGAGAGACATGACAAAAAAATTACATTTTTGTAATTTTTGAAAAATCAAAATAATGTATGATATATTAATATATATGACGTTTATGTCATAGTATAGGGTTCGTTTGGCACTAACCCTACCAAAAATTTGAAGAAAGATTTGGAGCTGTTTTTCAGAAAATCTTGTTTTTGTAATTTTTTAAAATTGCTAATATTTCACATACTATTGCACGAAAAGTACTAAAATTTCCAAAAATATCAACATGACCTTAATGAAAGAACTATTTATGGACAACAAATTTCATTTGAAGGAAAAATCTGTCTCCAGTTTTATAGTTGTAGGAAGAGGCCGAAAAAAATTCAAACTTTTGCAATTTTCGTAAATTCAGATTTAACCGCGAAAATCTGTGCCACCTTTATAAGTGTATTTTATTCTATTCTTACAAGAAATTTAAAGAAAAAAATATAGAGCCGCTTTTGAGGAATTTTTGAAAATATCGCAGGGGCTTCATGTAAAGTACCCCCAAATTTTAAAGAGTGTTTTTCCAAATTACAAAGCTTCAACAAGATTCGCATGGATAGGGGTTTCTTCAATTTTGAAAAAAATCATATGTCTGGTTTAGGTGCTAGTAGTTTTCACACACTGACTGACAGGCGGACACACAGACGGACGGAGGGACGTTTTGAAAAAAAAAACCAAAACTTTTTAGGTATCAGGGGATCCCAAAACGTGTATTTCCGTTGATATCTCGAAATCGATTTTTCGCAGCCTTACTTAATTTTCACTATACTAGGTATATACAAATATATTTTTCGTACAGATACGTATATACTTCGTATATACGTATCTGTACGAGAAAGTAAAAAAAAATGAATACACCTTATAGGTTCCCATAATGTTTTGATATTTTTAAATCGGAATCACAAGGTGCCAAAATACAGGGCGTAGGAGTTCGCTCGGTTGCCACTAGGGTATCTTGTTGGTGGTGACCTCTCACGGAGAGACTTGGAACTCGTAGACCCCTCGGAAGTGTTGGTAGCTGCTTCCCTCTGGCGGCAAGTTCTTCAATTGTGTGCATAGAATGCCGGGCATTTGCAGTTAGTAATATAATCATCTAGCAGATAGGGCGAGTGTTCTTATATCATATTGAAAATAGAGATAGAGCAAATAAATTGCTTATTATCGCAAGACAGCTACTACAATCTTCTGAAAAGCCGTAAGAGAGCTATAGACATTTAACACATACTAGTTATTTAAAAAAATGTTTGTATAAGAAATTTAGTCAAACGTTATTAACAAACAGAATATTTGAAGCATTTATTTTTGTGTTTATTGAATATATTAGATATGTATTTTACTAGAAATATTTTTGCGTATGCAACAAAAATTGATACAAATTTAACATTTTGGTTTCCTTTTTAAACGAATTGTCAAATTTAACGTTGGAGTTCTCTAAATATTGATTGTACATATTTGTTAATATTAATTTTAAAAACGAGAATTCACAAACAGTAACCATATATTTGTTTCACTTTCTAAGAACATGTCAATGTAGTACGACTTGCGTTACACGACTGTGATCATAATCATGCTAATCAATATTTCATCAAATGCATTTAATGGCATTTTGGTATACGAAAGTTGAATGTCTCAGTGTGTTTTTATGTCCAAGATTAAATGGCGATGTATCGTATTTAAAAAATATTTTTGATTGTATATTTTCTTATCCTGAAACGCAAATTCAAGCCAATAAGATTGAAACTGATCTATAATGACGTCACTTTACACATTTTCTGTTTTGATGAAACAAGTAGTAGGTAAAATTAATTTGTTTTCAAATAAAAAATATGATACATCAATTTATTTCTGAAATTGTTATACTTCCATAACATCCAGCCGTGTATATTAATTAAGATTAAACAAAATTTAATTTGTAATCAGAGGCGGATACAAAAAGAGAGGAGACGCCGAATCATTCCTTCCCTTACCGAAAGCAATCCTTTTGTTCAGTTAGTGTGGTCGAATATCGTACTGCACGTCGATGAGCGATGAAATCTTTACTAGTATTTCTCATCAGTTTCCCTCGGCAATGGGATCAAGGAAACGAAGTAATAGGATTTGATCAACCTTAGGTACAATATAAATTTCAACACGGCCTTGGACGAAACAAAAATTCTATACGTTATTCGGCTTACTCGCGCTTACTCGCTTACATAAATTCTTCAGGCAATTCTGTCTGCTGTCACTACAATTGTGTGCCCACTTAACGTAGGCGTAATGTATTCGAAAAGTTAGGCAACGGAATAGTATTATTACAGAATTTCGAATTGCCTCTCTTTCGACACTCAAACATGGAAATGCACTGTTTTACAGACAAAATGGCAAGGGCAAATTTAATGACTTGCTTCCGTATGCTTTAATGCAAATGAGACTGAGGCATGTTTACTTAGCTTTTTTTAAATAGTAAAACGTAGATAAATTACATATATCAATATTAAAGGAATGTAAATAGTGTATAATTAATTCACTGATACTGCGTTTGAGATAAGTGGCTTTACTCGAGATTAAGTGCATAACTAGCCACCTACAAATTTTATCACTTAAAAAAAATAATTTTAAAACTTCCATTCAAAAATATCCTTTCAAAAAATTCTTTCAAAAAATATCACTTCAAAAATACTGAGAGATTTTTCTTGATCTCCATTATACAATTTTTCTATCTCATATCAAGACAAAAGCAAATTCATAACCGTCAAAGAATGAAGAATTAGCAAAACAAAAAACCAATGCCGAATGTACGTAACATGCCCAATTGCAGAATCAACTAAACAATTATTTTACTTGTCGACGGATACATTTTTTCTACTCTCATTGTATAATTCTATCAGTTGTCTGCGGTCCATTACATATTAATAGTTATTGATGCAGCTTAAAAATAGTTGAGGTGTTTGACCAATTACAGAGGTGTTTACAAACCCAACATGATGGGTAATTAATCATTGGTCTTCGTTCTAATGAATAGTATTTCGTTTTACTGAGACGACTGCTGGCTGCTGACGACAAACCGCATCCACAAGTCTTATGCTAAAGAGTTAAATGAGAGGGAATCAGTCATGGATTTAACACAGCTAAAAGTAGGATAAAAGGCAGAAATGATAACGAAGTTCAATTTCTAATAGTTATCATTAATCGTCAAAAAAGACTGATATTCCATGTAATTGACATTAATACCCTCTTGTGAAGTTTATGACACTCGCTCGCGTATTAATATTTGAACATTATTGGAACACACAAAGTAATGTTAAGAAAAACAAAATTATTATATTAATATTAAATATTTATATAATTTTTGTTTTAATTTACCTCGTCGGTTTTCGCCTTACCTTATTAAACATTTAAAAAACAATTTTTTTAAATTTTGAATAATATTTTTAAATGTTTGCATTTATATTTAAAATATTATTAATTAATATTAGTAGAATTAACAAATATTAAACATAATGTGACTCATGTTATCGTATATGCAACACTTATTGTTGTTAAAAACTCATTAGAAATAGTCTTTTTACGAGCTGTCAGTTGTTCTGAAAAAGATAACTTTAAACTTTGGTGACCCACGTTTGTTTTCTTTTAGAAGCGTACGTTAAGAGGTTCTGTAATTAACAGTAGCTTATATTCTAATATAAAAATGTGAAAGTATTTTGAAGAAGAAATTTCATTACACTGATGTTAATTCGTTTCAACAACTTTTAAAATATTGTGATTTTAAGATTAGAGAAAATGGTTTTAATTTATCCTTTTGAAAGCCCGAAAGTTCTTGTCAAAAAAGTCAATGAAGATAGATTAAGTATTAACTTGGAAATTAGCGGAAATAAAAGTTTTGGCACAGGTTTCAAAATTGTTACATGGATGAATAATGTATAATTATATCCCCAGTACGGTCATCTAATTTTTACCGAAACGAATGGATCTATTCGTGATTAGTCTCTTGTATGATGAAATATTTCACTACCTCGACAAAACGAACATACACACGAACTACTAATGTAAAAACTATTACAATGTTTTGAAAAATTGTTTTTTTTTCAGAAATTTTGTGAGAATTCGAAATTATTTTATTTTGAAATTCCAATATTAAAATATAAAACGTAAGTTATGTTCTCTTTGCACAAGGAAATTTAGAAAGAAAATCTCACTAGTCGAGGATGTATTAATCGTTTGTAGGAGAATTCTTTTGAACGAAAGTATTTTATTTTTGCACATTCATGCCTGAAGTTGTATTTCAGGGACCTTTTAAAGTTAAAAAAAACCACACCAAAGCATTAAATGGCAACATAATACAAAAATACAGAATAACACTAAGTATTAGAAACGCTGGGAACTGAAACAAAATATGTTACCAGTACTACCGACTGCGACTCCAGTGGTTGTATAAACAACTTCACTTCCTTCTTTTGTTTCAGTTTGTGATCTTTCAGATACTATATGCTTCATTATGAAGAAAGTTGAAAGCTAGGCAAATTTAAGTCAGATGTCAGAATCCAAAAAAATGTATGCATCTACGCTGGAAGGTGACTTTCTCGAGCTCAGAATATTATGAACCTCGCTTCCGCTACGTTTCGCCTCAGTTGCTAAATCACATTTGTCAGGAAAGGGATTGAAATTTTGTTACAATGATTTTTTTGGAACTAGAGAATTGACTTGATTTTATTAACATTTTTACAGTTTTAAAGACACTGTGAATGAATTAATGCAATTTTTTTATGTCGAGATGTAAATATCTTTTTCTACATATTTGACCCATTTTTACGAGTTTCTATCCTGAATTCTTTGCTTTTGTGTATTTAAAAATTGAATCAGGACACTTAAGTCGAGCTTGGTAATACTTATTTTTGAAATATTGCTAATTTTATAATTTCTTGAATATTTCCCACGTAAAAACCTGGCAGATCATAAAAAAATACTTATTAACCCTTATTCTTTGTTTGGGATCTTTTTTGACTCCAGGGACAAATAATGTTTGGCAACATCCTGGAAATTATTCTCATGAACTTTTCTTTTTAGATATGCTATTTACGTCCAGTTTTACCTATGTTGTAATCTTTACAATTTTCTAAGTTTGTTTCATTGTTGGAAATAATTTGATTTTTATGCGGTTGGAGTCAACATGCCACATTTGACATCTAAAATAAAAATAATTCTAAAAACGTATCCATTTCGGCTTTGTAATATTATATTGCAGTTTCTGAGTGATTAATTGTCGTACTTGTCTCTTACGATTTGGTAGCACTGTTTTAAACATTCTCATGCTGATAAGATAGACACTAATGTTTAGTAATGAGGGTATGCTAGAATTTTTTTCTGAAAATAACATTATTATTTGTTATTTAGTACAATATAGTAAATAATGCAAATAAATAGCATAGTTTTCTCAATTAATAATTCCAAATAACATTCCTGCATCTAATACTTGTATATTATTGTGTAAAACGTTTGGGGTAAAAAAAGTCCCCAAACAGAGTCCACGTAAGTGTTTGAAAAACGGAGTCGAAGGGTTAATAAATATTATTAAAATACCTACAACAGCTTCCCTGCCCATATTTGTACTTATTTCTGTTATTTAATGTCGAAGTAGAAATAGAAGCATCGGGAAAATGTGGGAAAGAATGAAAACTATAGAATGTAAATGATTTAGCTTTTAAGTAGTTTTGTTTTACTAGAAAAAACTATTTTATTTGTTCTTGAAATAAACATCGACGTGTTATAATCATTTTTGGGCGTATTTTATTTTCGACACAGTAACGTTACTTTTGAATGAAATGTAATATAAATATTTATAAAATAAGGAAATGTACAGACAAGCGACGGGAGTATAAACAACTCAACACTTACTACCTTTGAAATAAGATTTGACCATGCTGCCGATTTTGAATACGTATTAATGGACAAAGAAAACTTAATGATCATAGATACAATGGTCCGTTGTGTGCTTTCGAGTACTCACATGGATTCTTCTAAAGCGTACTTAATGCTTTTAGCTAAGCTTCGTTGTAGCACAAGCACTTTAATGAATTCATGATAATACTTCTACAGAGAGGAAGAAATGTTATTCAAAACCATTGACCAGATTTAACGTTTAATGCCCGATAAAAATATAAAGAAGCACTAAATTAATTTTAAGATGTCTTAAAAATTTGAATTAGACATTGTACTGAGAAACGTTTTCCTTCAGCGATCCCAATTACCCAACCGATTAATTGAGACTTCGAAATTTCGACCGATCCAAATTATTTTTCATCTCATTTATACAGCAACATCTCAAAACTTGACGACAATAATTTTTACTTAATATATAAATGTTCGTGCTGACGTTTTGAAGAATTGTTAAATACCAGACGAAGTTTACAGGCAGCAAATGCAATCTACTCGTTTCATTATGTCCATTATCCATATACAGTATTTGTAATATTGCGAGTGTGCGAGTGTACGGATCTATCACTTACGATTGTACCCCCTTCCAGTCCAACAATCGAGACTTATGAGTCATTCGACGCGTCTCGGTCTTCTGTAGGGGGAACTGATAATTTGTTTTCAAATTCAGCCATCAAATTCAAAGATATTTCCAAAAAGTTTTCAAATACTGTATATGGATAATGGACATAATGAAACGAGTAGATTGCATTTGCTGCCTGTAAACTTCGTCTGGTATTTAACAATTCTTCAAAACGTTAGCACGAACATTTATATATTAAGTAAAAATGATTGTCGTCAAGTTTAGAGACGTAGCTGTATAAATGAGATGAAAAATAATTGGCGCTGCGATCTTAGTGAGCATCCCGGCCATTAAACCAACGCCGCCTAAATTAATGTAAGTGGCGTTGAATAATCTCCAGTACCCAATGGCAATTTTCGCTTCGCGACGCCGTAATTCTTTCAAGAGGATAGCAATACTGATTGTTGCCATCTTTAATTGAACAAATGAATTACTAAGTGAATCGCACGAAAGATTTCATATCATTTTCATACGTATTACCGTATTTTTTTAAAAATAAATTTAAAAAAATTACGAACAGTATTGACTTGGAAATTGCTATATTAAAAGAATTTCAAGAGAATGCCGAGAAAACAAAACTGTAATGTTAGAGAAATAATTAATGTTCTTACATTAGACTTCTCACATTTACGTTCTTAGTTGTGCAAAAACCGATTTTCAAATGAATGTGACCCACAACTTATTTTATAAAATAAAAAGCGTATAGAATTTGGCTGTATTGAATTCTAACTATTCACATCAACCCTACTTGCAAGTATTTTTTACGGCAATTATTATTTTTGAAATTGCAATATTAACAGTTCGTTTCCCGTATGGAGGAAACAAATAAGGCCATTAGGTGTTGGGAATTTTTGAACGAGAGTAGTATCAGTTACTACAATTCATTGGTAAGTCCAATGTCAGATACTGTAAGAACATATTTGAACAAAGATAGAGATGAAAGAAATGAAGAATGAAATAAATTTTCAACTCATTAAAATACTTTTAAATCAGTTTACAGCGTCGGCGAATACACACTCAATTAGTTATTTAATAATTATAATGAAGTTAATACATTAAGATTGTATTGAAAAGATGGAATAGTATGTCATATGTGAATTATTCTTAATAATATTATTAAACTAGTTTTAGTTATTTAAAAATGTCTTCATTTTTAGGTCAGGTTTTCATTATTTATGGAACATTTTGGCATTGTTTTTCTTAGAAGATTAATTTATATCCAGTTCAAGTTTATTCAATCTTCAGTTAATTGCACGAATGTAATCTTATTATGCGTTAACGAAATGCCACTTTCTCATTTGAATACATATTTGTTAAATAAATTACTCTTTTTGAGTACAAAGCATTGAAAATTTGATTGGAGATAAATTATTCTATTAATCGAAACATAAACTTTGACATTTGAGCTAAAATCTCTTGAATTTAAAAAAAATCCCATTTGTAATTTTTTGAACCTCTTATTCTTTGTAAATATTTGCATTGCAGGTATATTTCATAGTTTAATATATTAGAAGACACAAACGCTCTCAATGGTCTGTGATAAACTTCCTGTAAGCAAAAAACTGTGCATTCTGAAATAAATTGAAACAATATTTTCTCGAAAGCTGCTCCATTTTCGTAGAAAAATTTTCTTGTTAATAATATTAATCTTCTACAAACGATTTTCCAAATGATTAATTTTAGTTATATTTCTGCTATCTTAAGTTTGAAAATTGAAGGAAACTGAAGAAATGAAGAAAATTGAAGAAATGTAGGTGTTGTTTGATCAAACACTACATAAAATATCAGTGTTACAATAATGATAAATAAACCATCGCGTTATCGAAAATTTTCCCCAAGTTTTGTGTTTTATAAAATTTTCTGCATAGTTTTTGAATTTTAAGAAAATGTTTATTTATTGGAGTTTACGTTGAATATTTATGACACACCGCCTCAAATGTTTATACGTGGAAAATCTAATAGACTGATGTCCGGACGCTCATTAAGCCAAAACTAAATGTAATCGGTAAGGGAACTGAATGTAATGTAATAAAATCTACGCCCTTTCTGTTCAGCTCCACAATCCTTATCCCGCCTTTTACATATAGCTGTTTGCTGAATAAAAGTACCAACAAAGCATGGTCAGAAACATTTAATATATTTAGATATTAGACATTTCCGTTACATAGGAATACTCGAGTAAAAAACATAAATGCATAGATAAAAGAATTACATATTTTATTTTATTTTATTGCTAACAAAATAACGACCCACAACCCTGTTTCTCCTACTAAGCAAAACAAGGGGACATCTCACCATTTGCGTAATGGACCAAGAAAACTCAACAAAACGCTGATTGTGAGGGCAGTCATTGACCTATAAGCTAAAATACACTAATTGTTATAGGTATATTTACTTTTTAAAATTATACTGTACAAATGTTACTAAACGCATTAAATTATCTGTTTAAATAAATATTACTTTAATTTTTGATAGTCGGTAATTGAGTAGAAACAGTTATGGAGCAGAAAATATTTGGCACTTAAACTTGTGAATCGATTTTAATTGTTCAATGTTACCTGATAATGAGTTGTAAAGTAACATACACGCATTATATGTGAATTTCTGGTAGTGAGCTGTTGCTACTGACACCTGATGAATTTAATTTTATGTGTGTGTTGTAATTATAAATATCTGCGTTGCAACAAATATGTACGTTCACTTCAGAAAGGCAGTTTAGAAAAAAGCTATAATACTCGTATAGGAAAGGCAATGGTAGGATTCCAAACTCTATTAAGATAGGCTTGTAGGAATCACGTGGTTGGCATTTGCTAATTATTTTTACGAGTTTACTGCAATCCTAAAAGATACTAGGATGTGTTTACACATAATATTATGCCATGTCTCAGGAGGGGTTATTCGCAAAATACACAAAACGAGCTGCTTGAAGGCTGACTGAATTTGAAAGAGTTCTGAACGCGTAACATAATGAATTTAAATTCGTTGAGAATTAATTTTTCTGGATATTTCTTTGAGGTTTGACTGAATTGAGATTTCCGGAAAGTTTGCTACCTTAAACTCAACCAGTTGCGTATTTTGCATTTTCAATTGGGCATACAAATGGCTGGTTGAAAAGCCAAACTGCATTGAACCTGTCTTTTTTTCGTTCACTGTTCATTTGTTATTACGAAAAAATTGAAATATCTGAAATTGTACTATTTATTGTTTCTTTTTTGCGATGAATATTCGTGACATCAGCAAAGAGAACTGCTTCTGCTCTTCGTTTCTAATGGACAAGGCCATATCCTTTACGTTTACATAAACGAAAAAGAATAGTGCCTAAGATCTAACCTTGCGGAGCCTCGAGCTGCATTGACAAAGAATTGGATAAATAAATAAATAATATTCTTTCATGCCTTTACGGCACTTTAAACATCGATCTCTTTGAGACCTCTTTGAAATTAAAAAAAAAAACCTCCTTTTCCCCCCTTTGAGATCCACGTTTAAAGTATAAAGTGAGCCAATCTGCAATACCACGCATTCCATATAAAGGAAATTTTGAAAACAAACTTTTATGGTCAATGACATAAAATGCTTTTGAAATATCTAAACATATTCCAATAGGAGATTTATTTTGATCTATTGAGGATGAAACATCTTTAAGAAAGAAATAGCTGTTGCCGTAGATTTGGACTTTCTAAATCCATGTTGAAATTCTAAAAAAGCTTTTTTTTTTGAGAGAATCATCCTTTCATAGAAATAAAAATATCTTTAGTATTTTAGAGAAAACTGCGAAAAGAGTTATTTACCAATAATTTTGAAGTTAGTTTGAATTGTTTTTTTTTAAGTTGCTTAACATTTGCAGTTTTGAAAATATTTGGAAATATTCCTTGTCATAAACAAGCATTAAAAAAGTAAATGAACATAAAAAGGCACAATTTTTTATTAAACAATTTGGAAATTAAAGTAAAACAGACGATTCAAAAATTCAGACAAGAAGGAGAATCATATCATTTTTAACGTAAATACACGAATCTCTTTACATAGAACTCTTATTTGATTCTCTCGCTCTACAACACTATCCTAAAAGATAAAAACTAAGAAAAAGGAGAATACTTAGTAGATTATGACGTGATAAATCACTCTGCCCAGCTGGTGAAGTGAGTTTTCCAAGAGATGGCTAAATAATTAAGACGCAAGTTGTTATATTACAATATTACGTATCCGTTACAAATAATACAAAACAACAAAAAAAAGTGCCGTTCCAGCATTTCTACTATTTATCTCAGTGTTTTTCTACCAATTATTTTAGATGATCCTTTTTCCGTTAGCCCAAATTAAGATTTTCTCGAGTAGTTAAGGTCATTTAGTATTACCACCAACGGCGGAAATATTTAAAGTTAAATGTTGTAAAATATTGAAAAAATGAGATATTCCTTTACCAACTGGGGAAACCCTTGTGTCAAATTATTTCTGTGACGGTACTACACTCAAACGATTGAGTTTATTTTGGATAGAATCTTTGAAGAAATTGAAATTATAAGAAATGAAACCATCTTGAAATGGACATCACTTTGTGTCCACGATCATTGTGGTAAAATTGTGGTGTATTGTGGTGGTACATATTAAAAAGAACGGGAAAGAAAGATGATCAGTGACCACCATACAAATGGTCTGAATAACTGGCGATGAGAGCAAGTCTGTCGATACTTCCGGACGCTATAATCTGAATTTCAGACGATGATGTCAGCACTTACTATTAACACAATTTTATACAAATACTAATTAGCAATATAATTTAACAGTAATAAGTTAACAGTATCGAAGCTAATTGACAGGAAAAGTACCGATAGTTATAATAGTAATAACAATATTTAAATGTATTTAATAAATAATAAAATTGTTCTACAAAGTTCTGCTGATTCGATTTTCATTTTCAATTGAAAATAAACAATTAAATATATTTCATAAAAATAACATGGTTATACGAAACACAACTTATTAAGAAACTAATATTCAACATTTACGTGTTACAATAGGTTCAATATATGACAATAAATTATTTGATTTAAACATTTAATTGGCTCATGAATGTCAAAATTGCTTAATATTCCAGAACAATTAATTTTAGAGTTTTCAAAACAGATATCTTTTGTTCTCTCGGTTCAAAATTCTTCAGAAGAAATAATTCCCCCCAAATCAAAAAAACATTGCTTCTGCACAAGTTCTTCTGCAGCTTGTTAGGGAGAGCGACTACCAAAACATAATAATTTATTTATTTAAAACACATAGGTTTTTCGTTCAGAAGAAGAACTTTCTACTCGACCAAATGTTGTAATTTTTGCTTTAAATGAAAAGTCATGATTATCAGATGTGTTATCGCTTGCTATTATCATTTTATTTTGTAATGTAAACCGTATATTTTAATAATATCTTAGAAGTAATGAAATGAACGTTCATTTTCCACCATTTGTGTATTTCATCGTTTGATTGTGTGAGTTGCAATCTATTCATCGAAAACAGTTGAAAGTCCTTAGCGTGAGCACCCATGTGTCATTGTGTAGTTATAGTTAGTGAAGTAAAGATAACAATATTTTCATGTTTCGAAGATAGAGTGGTTTTAAATGCAAAGATTAGTGAATGCATTATAAACGCAATGTCCAGCAGACGTCTGACACACGTGCTCTTTTACAAAAAATGTTGGCTGGTTGATTAGTGATTCCGGGCGCGACAACTGCTAAGGTCATTATTTCCCCTAAGTGTAGTGGACATTTTATCGCGGGAAGTGGCGGCGATCATCCCCCGCTAGATGGCGGATCCGGCGTCGACCTACCGTCGGCTAGTGGGGTATTCTTCAACCAGGTATCTCCCACCAGCGGGGCACCGTTCCAGCCGGGACAAGCTCTAAACTCCCGACCGCTCTCCCGGAATATGTGGTAGTGTAGTGCATGTAAGTGTATATGTGTGTAAGTAAGGGATATGATAGGGCAAGAATGGGGAAGGAAAGATTGCGCACGGTCCGTGGCCGGTTAGTTAAGAGCATCCGGCATTCACCTGGTATTGATCGGAGAAACCATGAAAAGCTACCGAACAGATCAGCCGGCCGCCAGAATTTTCCTCCTGACAGAGACAGTGTCTGTGTCTATCTAGCTGTCAGCGACAGTGACTGTGACTATCTAGTGTCGAAAATCCTACCACCATCGGGACTCGAACTTGGGGCATAAAATACGTTTAGCGATTACAATATATTATATGAAATGCATTACTTTTTTAAGTTAAGATAGATAGCGGGATGTCCTACAACGTTCATGTACATTTCAATTCCATTTTTAAGAATACGTTTACTCCGTATTCGTAATAAATATTGATTGTATGGTTAGATAATTTGCAGATCTCCCTCATTTGATTAGTTTTGGAGAATAAGTACTGAACGAAAGGATACATTTTTTATGTTTTCGGTATTCCACGTAATGTATATGTAGTACTTTCTTGTTAACACTTTTGTACTGATCTTACTTTCGTGCGATGTAATCGCAAGTGTTCAACTACGTACTTTTGCAACAGAAATAGAATTTCTACAACTGTCATAACTTGCTGAAAAAGTATTTGTTTCTAGTTTCTAGGGTGCTTTGCTGAAATACTTGGCAAAAGTAAAAACGTAATGATTTAAGTGTGAAATTAATTTAATATTTTTACTTTTAGTTTATATGTTCATATATTAAGCATGTTGTTTTAAAACATATTATTAATTTATGTCAATTAATGCAGTAATGATTAACGGGAGCTATAAGAAGTATTAACTACAAGAATAGATTTAAAAAGAAATAGCAGTTTATTTTTTCAGGTATGAATGATTTTGAAAATTAATATTTTACTTGCACGTTGGCACAAAATAATAATTTGCCGCATGTTTTTATTTGATACATAAACATCAATATTGACTAGATATTTATATAATTTAATAATATTGTGATAATAGGAGTTATAATAAGCATTACTGCAAGTAAATATATTTAAGAAGCCATAACATAGTTGATTTGTTAAAGTAGGAACCATTCTGAGTATTAAATTTTACCCGACGGACAAAAAATATTAATTCGTCGTATGTCTTCATGTGGTAGACAAATATAAGTACTTACTTTACATTTACGAACAGTTAAGCTCACGACTTTCCAAAATCGATTTCGATCTTGATACTTTCGCCTCAAAATTCTCGACAAGCTCAAAGAACAATGCTCCTCCTCATGTAATTTCTGCAACTTTTTAGATTAAGAGAGAAATAAACATGAACAGAAATAGAATTTCTAAACCTCTTTCAGAACCTGAAGACAATTCAATTGTTTACATTCTATGATAATTTATTGAATTCACACGTCGAAGGAAAGAGACTGATGAATTAAGTGTCAAAGTGAGTTCAAAATCGATGACGCTCTCGGTACTTTCGCCTCAAAATTCCCTAGGAGTTTTTTTAATTCACGTCAGGGCAAAGAACAATTGTCCTCCCCAATAATTTCTGCAACTCCTTATATTGACAGAAAAACATGCATGAATATCTGAAATGGAATTTATAAAACCGTTTCAGAACCTACAGATTATACAATTATTTAGATTCTAGGATGTTTTTCTAAATTTACATGGCAAAAGAAAATAATGGTGAATTAAGTGTCAAAGTGAATTCAAAATCGATGATGCTCTCGGTACTTTTGCCACAAAATTCCCAAGGAGTTCTAAATTTACGTCAGGGCAAAAACAATTCTCCTCCCCAATAATTTCTGCAACTCCTTATATTGAGAGAAAAACACGCATGAACAACAGAAATGGAATTTATAAAATTGTTTCAGAACCTAAATATAATACAATTGTTTAGATTCTAGGATATACTACTGAATTTACATGGCATAAGGAAATAATGATGAATTAAGTGTCAAAGTGAATTCAAAATCGATGATGCTCTCGGTACTTTCACCTCAAAATTCCCGAGGAGTTCTTAATTCACACCAGAGCAAAGATCAATTCTTCTCCCCAATAATTTCTGCAACTCCTTACATTGAGAGAAAAAAAAGTAAGAACAATAGAAGTGGAGTTTATAAAACTGCTTCAGAACCTAAAGATAATACAATTGTTTAGATTCTAGGATGTTTTTCTAAATTCACATAGCAAAAGAAAATAATGGCGAATTAAGTGTCAAAGTGAATTCAAAATCGATGACGCTCTCGGTACTTTCGCTTCAAAATTCCCGAGGAGTTCTTAATTCACACCAGAGCAAAGAACAATGCTCCTCTCCAAGTATGAGTAATTTCTGCAACTCGTTTCGGCGCGGACAGAAAAACGCGAGATCGTTAGAGGGCTTTCGTCACAGATTTCGCAGAAGAAATGACGGCGCCTTTTCCGCGGGCGACTTCTGCCAACAGCGAAGATTCCGTCAAACACCGCGGAGTGTTGGCAGAACGCTGGCGAAGCGACGGAGCTCAAACACATCACACCCGCTCATGCACTTTCCTGCGAAGATCATACGCCAGCGTCGAGGTGATGGCTTGCGGCGGGGCGACTGGCTGGGCGAAGTTTCGCAAATTTATGGAGCGTCGTGTTGGCTCTGTGAAACTCAAGTCTTGCGAAAGCGAGCGACTGCGGAATAATTTCGTGTCGTTTATCGTTTATAGCGTCATTTTCAGGTTCGCATATGGCTTTGCAGACAGATCCGAATAACGATCAATGTTATTTTTACGAATTACGGTAATAAAAATGTATCAGATGTTTGGTATTGCTCGTATAAAATTACAATCAAAATACCAAATAATAAATACTTTTTTGTAGGTGTACTTCATTTCTTATTTATGTACCATATTTAGTAAATGTGCCTCTCGATGTATGTGTTCAAGAGACAATCCAATATGAAGGTTGTAATTCCCAGTAAAATTTGGAGAAAGGAGAGGCGGGTATTTATCGTACTAATTTCCTATTCTCTTCTTATTCGTGATTTATGCTTTAAATGAAAGGTATTGACCGATTTTACAGCATTATCACTGAATTTCAATATAATTGTAAAATGAATCGTATGAACTCTTAGTGGCCACAATTTGTTCATTCCTAGTTTTGTTGTGTCAAAATCTTCAAGAACGTTTTGGCCCATTGCGAGCAAGTGTGCGCGAATTATAGATTAGCGATTGTGAAGTGTGAGTGAAGCGAAAAAAGCGAGTTTTTCAGTGAATATTTTTAAACGCTAAGTTTTTTGATTATACATAAATACAATATCCAGCAAACTTTGAAATAGGTGTCTCTTTACAAAAATTATTCAAGGGGCATAATTACTCGTATAAGTGATGAATTACGTTTTTAAGTCAAGGTGGATAACAGGAGCTTCTGTCACATATAACTGCAAAAGAAATGTCGAGATCTTAATAGTAAATAAACAACATATCAATTAAATTTTTAGAAAAATGTTTAAACTATGTTTACAATGCATAGTGTTTCATTGTTACAAAATCTGAAAAAAACTGCTCGATTCTCGTTAGTCTTCGAGAATACGTACTGTACAATCAGAAACAATGTTATTGGGGCTTTTTATTTTCCTTGTAGTGTATATGCAGTAATTTTCTACAGCTCTTTGTTTAGTTCCACGTGTTGAGCTGGATCAAATTTATCTCAGAATGTCCTTCACTTCGAAGATTAAAACAATAAAATTTCTTTCTCAATGCAATTTATACCTCCATTGAATAGCGTTATACAGAACGCGAGCAACTCACAAAAAATAAAAATTCGCTCTCTGAAAAAATGAGTGCCATTTCTTTCATTTATTTTAGTATTTTATTCAGTATATATTTATTTAGTCAAAAAACAGTAAACCTGTATGTGACGTATGGGAGAGAAGATCATTTGCGCATGCTTTCTTGAGTTCCGGAATTGCTTCCCCAACCTTTTATTATAAATAGTTGAAAGAAGAAAAAAACTTTAACAAAATTAATAATAAAATTAATAATAATAATAATAACAATAATAATAATAATAATAATAATAATAATATTTAAAAAAGCTCGAGATTGGCGACATTTGAAAAACCAGACATTTTCATTCCCGTTGATTTTTCGTTCCTTTTTCACATTTTTCGTCATCATTAGTTCATTTTTCACAGTGCATCCAAGTGATATTTACGTCGTGCTGATCTTTGGAGGCAGAAATACTCAGCCACACATTACTGTTCTTACGTTCACACGTTTCAGAAAATGACCAATGCTAGATGTTACTGATTAGATTTAGAAATACTATTGTGCATTGGGTGTACATATGCATTCCAAACATCTGATTTCCAGTGTCCATGCATTCTCCTCGAAATTTTAAGATATATACCAACTTTCCCAATTTTTAAAATACATCTCAACCAAGCCATTTTATAATCTTGTGACTTGGACCTTTTCTGTATAACTTCATTCAAATCCAGGTCTTCAAATGATGTCATGCACTTGTTTTAAAACCTGAGATATTATTGAGCAATAACAGTAAAAGGAGGAAATTATCGTTTCATCGTGCATCCCATCTAGTTTTGTTTTGTTTTATAAATGTTATTTCTGTAAGGTCGAACTACAACTTTTATTTTAAATTTGAAAAGCGACAAAATTGGACGGTAACTGAGAAGAAATATACAGAGGTGGCTGTTTTGTAAACCCAAGAATATTTAATATTTAATTTGCCTTTCAACCCCTATTGCTCTTCCCAAACACAAGGTTCAATCCATTTTAAATCGTCCAGCACTGATCGCAGATTTAAAAAAAATACATAACCTGAATATAAATTACCTAATGTTTTCGTTATTCAAAATATTTTTAAAAGATTGTACATTTTCGGGTTAGTTGATATTTACGATTTTTTAAATTACTTAGCGCTGATTTATTGTAGCGCTTTGAACTAAAATACATTGGATTCAGTAACCTGTGGCCTACAAATAATAATTACTTAACTATTAGGTTCTTTTGGGGGTAATATTTGCAACCAACCCTACGTAACGCGAATGAACAACTTTTGATTTTCCGATAATATTTTTTCAAAAAAGGAATAAAGTAACATCCTTAATTTTTTCTATAATTTTACGCGTAACAATGTAGTTTCTTGATGTAAAATATCAATGATAAATTGCGAACCACTTAAAAATTACATCGTCCTCAAAATTGGAATTTAGAATTATTTCCAAATTTTCAACTGTAATATCTGTACGTAACTGTTGGGAGACAATTTACACATTTTCGAAAATTGCTAAAATTAGAGATAATGGAAAGGAATATTCGTTTTCTACCTTCGGGAAAACTGAGTATGACTGAACGACTGCGTGGTGTACATACAGCAAAGCTCATGGTGTATTAATTCTAAGGGTCTGAGTTTGAATCTCGGCACGGAGGGAACATTTTGCTGGTAGGAAATACTTTTCTAGGTTCGTTCAGTAGTGTAATATTGCAAAACTGTTGCCAATAATGAGAGAAATAATGTGCTGTTGTAGCACCACTAGTTTCATGTATCTTTGGACATTAAAAGAGATGCTTCATTAGAAATAATGCAAAATTTACTTAAATAATAAAGTATTGTATGCTAAGCTGGAGCTGAAATTCGATAGTTAATTGACATGCTATGGAGATATTTGAGCGAGTTCTCCTTCTTTAAAACATGATTAAGCCGAAAATAGTTTCATTTGAAAATTAGACTTGCACAATAGCTTGGAAACGTAACGTGATTCAAATTTTTAGAGTATTTTTTCTTTCAGAATAGTCAGTCATCTTTAAATATAGTAGAGCGTGTTACAAGTTGACAATTTGGCGTACGGCAGATTTTGCGGTTCCGTCAGTTAGGCTTTGAATTATTCCCTGAGTATTGATGATTTCAATTAGTTCTTGCTTACTTTTTGTTTTGCTCAAACGCTTATGTCTCATTCATAATTTAGCATGCTTGACGTCGAACAGAGCGTAATGAATTAGCATCTATTACAGAACGCTGATGTCCCCTAGTTAGCAGAAAGTGAGTGGGACAAACGGCTCTTATACAATCGGAATCAATACAAACATGTATCGCACCAATCTCTTAGTTGTCTTTATTTCGTCTGTGTCACCTACACTCACATTAGCCGACATTAGCTGATTTAGTAATGATTGATATTATAATTGTTGAAATAGCGCCATAAATACTCAAAAAACAAGTTGTTCTGAAGAAATTGTTGTTTGAGACCTGAAGGTCTTAAATGCAATTGTGATGTAATTTCGATACTATTCTTCTCTCTATGTTAACTCTTGATTTTGAATCTTCTGTTCTTTTTAGATCTAAACTTTTAAATATTTTTAAGTTCTCAAAATCTCCTCCTCCTTCTCCTCCTCCTCCTCCTTCTTCTTTTCTTTGTCGCAGCAAGTGAATGATAGATATGTTTTCGATCTGTATCATATTATTTTCAACTTGGAAGTTTTTACAGCAGATTTATTTACTTTTATTTTCGGAATCAACGAACTAATTGTGAGTGAGATACATATTGTAAATGTCACTATAGCAAAAATCGTGGAAAATATATAATTTTTAACTATTACTATCTATTCATGTTGCCTTTCCATAATTACAGTAAATCAATAAATTGAATACACGGTTTTTCATACAAACAAATTAACAACTCGTGAATGGGATTAAGACCAATCCTGGATGAACGCGAGCTTATTCCTTTCATCAAATTGGTTTCCATGAAAGGTAGTCAACATAATCGAGAAAGCATTGGAAGAAAAGGAAATTTGTTGTGCTGCTTTTATAGCCGCTAGCCAATCTTTTCATAAATATGGCATCCAGAACAACTATACAATATTTTAAAAAAGGGCTACCTGTCGGTGGTATACACCACGTAATTACTACTTAGTAGACATATTACCAAGTGAAATATAACACCTATATCACTACTCTTCATCCAGTTAATATTGAAGTTCCGAACGGCAACGTTGTTGTACCTGTTGTCTTCACAGCTGATTCAACGCAGACAGGTGTCTCCATAACCGAAATTTAATAGGATGATTTTGAAATAAAAATATCCAACGTCGATTCACAAGAAGCATCAACAACGTCAACGTCCTCTCAATTAATAATAATAATAATAATAATAATAATAATAATAATAATAATAATAATAATAATAATAATAATAATAATAATAATAATAATAATGCCTTTATTGATATGGCGAGGCTCGGGCCATCAGGCCCACTCTTCCGCCTAACCACATGTCAGATGCATACAAAGATCAAACATGTAATATTATATACAAATGTAAAAAATATATTTATGTTGCAAGTAGTTAGTAGAAAACAAGTATAATTTAAATGCAGCTTTTAAAAAGATAAATGAAATATTAAAATAGACACAGAAATGTGGCAAATTTTGTTTGACGAATTATAAATTCATAGACGGAAGTTAAAAACAAGTTGAGTTGAATAGCATTGCTCCAAACGTTTTCGCGCTACGCGGCTTTCACGCAATTTCCTGATTCAAAGCTTGGCTATTAAAACCACATGTAACAAAATTTGTTCAAGGAACATTTACTCTAATACATAATAATCGACCCTACCAAATGAGTAATATGTATCTATCACAAGCAGACTCTATTTTGTACTTGAGCAAGCACCTAGATCGTTCTCACATGGAGAAAGCTCATCAAAATAAAGAGAAACTAATCATCAAACTACAAAAACTATCCTGGCTAATAGGCAGAAACTGTCCTCTCTCCCCTCGTAACAAAATACTTGTCTTTAAGAATATCCTCCAATCAATGTAAACCTTACTGTCTTTGAGACATAGCAAGACTATCTAACAAAAAAATCTTACAAAGATTTCAATTTGAAGTCCTAAGAATCCTGCTAAATGTTCACGCACCATGGTGCATTTGTAATAAAACTTAGTACTTATGCCATATACACGAGCTCTTGTGTATATGTAAATTATGATACTATTGTTTCTAATGTACAAGAACACGAGTCGGATTGGAAAATATACTTTTTGTCGGTTCCAGTTTTACTACTTTTCCACGTTCCGTAAAGCATCGCCCACAAAAAAAGGTTAAGTTCTTGAAATCTCTTCCTTAAATGACTTTCTCGAGGTCAACAACCAACAATTCAACGCGGAAACCAAACACGTTTGAAGGTACGCTTTCGTTTTTGTTCATTGTTTAAGTTTACACACCGTGTGAATTCAGGCTTTCTCACTCTCGTTCTCTCTATACTCTCGTTAGACCTCTCATTCACCGTCCTTTGTTTTTGGTTGCTCAGGGCATCATGTGTTGCTAGTGCAGAGCCTCTGACTGGGAGGTCCTAGAGTTCGAGTCCCCGCAGTGGTAGGATTTTCGACACTAGCTGCAGAACATGGTCGAATTTAACTTCTGTCTGGAGGAAAATTCTAGCGGTCGCCTGCAATAATCAATAGTTTTCCACGGTTGCTCCGATCACCACCAGGGGAATGCCAGAGTAGAACCCCAACAAACACTATTTGCATGTTTTTTCCTCAAGAGCTGGCAGTGAAATCCCCTCCTGCTGGATGATGAGATGTGGCAACGACCTACAAGTCGGCTTGCGGGTTTTTTTCTACCCAGGAACCTTCCACTAGCGGGGCACCCTCCAGATGGCATAAGCTGTACTCTCCGGATGGTCTCCAGAAAAGTGTGATATTGTAGTGCATGTGAGTGTATGTGTGTGTAATTAAGAGGTGAGAAAATGACAAGGAAGAGGAAGGAAAGATCGTGCGCAGTCCGTGGTCCGTTTATTAGGGTACTGCTCCGGTCATCTCGTGGTATTCATTCAAGAATTCACGGCAAACTACTGATGAGAGCAGTCGACCGCGAGAATTTTCTTCCAGATAGCGGTTAAATGTGGCGTACAACATATAACAGGTTACTGTACCAGTTTTAAATACAAGATAAATAATATTTACTCTTTGAATAAATAAACAAATAAGTAGGAGATTTATGAATGTAATGAATTCTTTGTCTCTTATATAGAAAATGGTATCAGAAGAGTTATCTGTGAAAACATCTTGAGACAAGTTAGAACAGAAAAAATGTAATTAATGCTATTGTGATTTTTGGACGAATAGAAGAAAATGCACTTCTCAATGAGACTAGTATTTAAAACATTGTAAAAATTATAAATTCATTTCCATTTTTGAAAGTTATATTTCGGATGGAGGTAAGATGTTATAACTGAAGGAAAATGATAGCTGTCGGAAAATGTTTCAAACGCTTGTTAAGCAAAGGGTTTCGAGAATATAACATAAGTTATGTCCTGTTAATTGTCCTATAGGACAATTAACGAGATTGTTAAAGAGGAAAGACAGTTCTGTAGGAAATATTTTCGTAAAAATCTGTAACAAGTAGGACCAAAAATGCAAATTGAGAGGTCGATCTGGAAAAAATATTTATAATCCAACAGATGCATAGGGGTTAATTTATACTTCATTTAATTAAGTAGGAAGAACTAATTGATTTTGTGAATATTTAAGTCTGGAGCCTCGCTATAGAAGTGGAAGTGCTCAAGTGAAGCGATTTAAATTGTCCATATTTTACCCATAAAATACCAAATAATAACCATAAACTACATTTAACCATAAAAATAACAGGTTGGCAATTGTTTACCTCTATACTAATTTAACCCAAGTACCTCAAAACTGTAGACTTTCTTGGATATCTACTATCGTTCAACACATTACAAGTGGGTTCTATAACGCATCTTGTTTTAAAAAGCACGTTAGTCTAAAAAGTAAATTATTGAGGAAAGAAGGAAAATTAATTATACTTTAAACTATTAATTATTAGAATGTCAGAACAAAAGCCTCAATCTTACGGAGGTTTTGATATTATTGATATTTCTGTTTTTATAATTATATGATGATGATACTATTATTATGAGTTACTTAATGGTTATTAGGCGTACAAATTTTCTAATCTCACTTTCTTAAACTTTTTCGAACGTACCGCTTTCCTGATTGTCCAAAGAGAGGTAGCCACAAACTTACGAATTTGACGATTCGAATTGATTCATTTTGTCAAAGTACTGTAAAATCTGTATGTGGTGTATGGGGGAGAAGTACAATCTGCACTCTTCTTGAGCTCTGGACTGTCTTCACCAACTTTTAACCATAAATACGAAGTTGAATGATGAATGTCAGTTAAAAGCTGGCGTAGCAAAGTTTGAAAACAAGATCTTTTCGCCCCCAAATTACAGGAAACCTACATGCATTAGTAAATGAACTATATACTATGTTCTCACCTTTAATTCAGTCAATTTTGACAGAAATTATAGGTTCGTAAATAAATAGTCAAGACAATGATAAGATTCCAAGTCCAATGAAGGGAGGCTTGCAGCAATCACATCAACACCATTTCCTTAATATTCGTGTAATATCTTTGTGCAATCTAAAAGCCTGGTTTATACAGAACTAGCTTACCCAGAATATTAAACCATATCTCCGGCAGGAATGCACATTTGTACTTTTTACAATGTACGTCTTCCCATTAAGATTCCTTACAACATAACATAAAAACCGGGGAAAATGGGACCGACATGTTTTGTTTTCAAGAAATGTGACGGGCATGCTTTAACTATTTGTCAAAATGTACTCGGGGTCGGGAAAAAAGAAAGGCAGAAAGGAAGTACGTGGCCGGGCGGGGCCGGTGCCACATCTCGGCGACGCGTCGCGACACGCCGCGGCCGAGTCGCCGCCCGCCCTCGCTAAATATCCGCTTCCGCCGGCCGCCCGCCGCCCGCCGCCCGCGCCGTCAAACATCCGGGCGCGCCTCGCCGCGGCCGCTCGCCCAGCAGGTGCCTCGCCACGCTCATTCCTTCTTTGGATGTCGGATGAGAGATGATAGACGATACATTTGTTGGATGTACGATGTTGGGATGTGGGATGTTGAGTGTTGGATGTGGGATTTTGGGTGATGGATGTTAGATTTGCTGGATGTACGATGTTGGGATGTGGGATGTTGAGTGTCGGATTTGAGATTTAAGATGATGGATGTTAGATTTGTTGGTTGTAGGATGTTGGGATGTGAGATGCTGAGTGTCGGATTTGAGATTTAAGATGATGGATGTTAGATTTGTTAGATGTACGATGTTGGGATGTGAGATGCTGAGTATTGGATGTAGAATTTAGGATGTTGGATGAAATATGTGGGATTATGGACGTTAGATTTGATGGATGTACGATGTTGGGATGAAAGATGCTGAGTATTGCAAGCGGGATTTAGAATAATGGAAGTTAGATTTGTTGGATTTACGATGTTGGGATGTGGGATGTTGAGTGTTGGATGTGGGATTTTGGATGATGGATGAGAAATGTAAGATGATCGATGTTAGATTTGTTGGATGTGAGATGTTGAATGACAGATGATGGGTGTTAGATTTGTTGGATGTTGGAAAAGAAGTAAAGCACTGACTATCATATTTTTCACCACTTGGTCAGAATTGGAATTTTGACAATTACTTGTGAATACGTTCCCCGTTCCGCTTCCGTTATCTTTGCTGCCTCACAACCACTAAGGAAGGTGTATTTGTTAATAATTATGTTTTGACAGTTCAAACAATTGACTGACCCAACTGGGAATGGAATCCGCATAGGTCTCCCAGCTAGGGCAGTGAATCCTTTGAACATACAAAACATATTTTATTACAATTATTATTACAACTATTATATTATTAATACTATTATTACTATTATTATATTACAAACAATGGAAACTCTCATCACCGAATAATGCTAGAAAACTTTGATTCATCCAGATACGCTCAATGCCCCAAGCTCAAGGCCTAAGCGACATGTTGCACAGACGCAACAAATTAAATTAATGACTCATTGCGAAACCTTCCTGGTAGTATTCAGGCGGTTCGTAGAAAGACTGCACTTTATTATGTACTAATGATGGGCTCTGGCAGTCCAAGTTTTGATATTTTTGCGAAAGGTTCTTGAGACAATACCTTCAGTCGATCAGAAACATCCTTTTTCAATATTTAAATTTTATATATTATTATTAATTATATATTTATATATTATTATATATTAATTATATATCTAACAATCCGATCTACGAATGAAGGTGTATATTCGACATTTGTGTTGCATTAGTTTGGTATTTTTAAGTGCTAGTTTTGGTGTTAATATGATTTATTGATGGTATGAGCATTGAGACTAAACGGCAATGGCACGTGAAGGAAGGACAGGTTGGAGGAACAGATCCACGAAACCTGCAGGAAACATCAACATCGGAATGTTCGGTATGTTTTGATTTTAAAAGCTCGTTGCGACACATAAATCTTCTCCAGTCAGCACCATCTCGACTTTCTAATGCTTTGTCCGTCTGCCAGGACAATAATAGAAATCATTTTCAGAGAATATACATTATTATTTTTTTATTATCGTTTAGTAGGCAGTTATATATTCAATCATTTTTTCATTTAAAGTTATGATCAGTGATTTAAAAGATTTCTGAAGAAGTTTCTCGAAAACCCAAATATGGATGAAGGTGCGTTCAAAATGGGGAATATTCAGAAACGCTCAAACGACATATTTTCAAAAACGGCTCCATATTTTTGAATAAAAATCTGAATTTAGAATCAAGAATTTACTATTTCATAATATCCTTAAAGTCGTGTTTCAATTCCGCGATTAGGAGACTGAAAAACTGAGAAAATGTGAAGAAAACCACCAATAGAAGGCAGCTGGGAAGATGGGAGGGCATTACCAAAAAGCAGGTGCATCACCAAAATGTGATAAGGAAACTAAGTAGTACAAGAGAGTTTGTGCCAATCTAAATCACCACTAGTTACTTCTCAATAGGGTTATAGCAAAAACTATTGAATGTTACATCACCGATAATATAAATAAACGACCCACCTCGATATTATCCGAGAAGACAATACGAGACAATCAAGCCCGGAATCTATTCAATTTAGGCAAAACTTTGTTAACAAATATATCGAATTTATACGCGAGTATCTGGCAACTTAACAATATCTACTACACATCTTCGAAACCTGTCGGAGATACTCTAGATTAAAAGGAATGTGTCATTTGAGGAAGAGCGATCAATCCATGAGAAAAAGAATAGGTAGAAAAATTGCATGCCGACCATTTATAACCCGTTTTGGACCCGGACCCGTTATATAAGGTAATGCTCCGGAATTCCCTTAGGAATAATCAAGGTAACCACTGAGCAGAGAAGTCAACCACTATAATTCTCGTCTTGTTAGAGGTGTCGTCCGGGCAAGTTCTTAGCTCCCAACTTGTCTTGTAGTGAAGTGTATGTAGTGTATGTGTTAGCAAGGGGTAAGGTGTGGGATATAACGTATGAGATAAACAAGGAAGAGGAAGCAAAGAACGCCCATGGTCCATGGTCCCTTTGTTACGGCACTGCTCCGTGATGCACATGGTATGAATCGGAAAATTACCAATCCGAGAAGCCACCCACTACCATTAACCTCCAGAGAGCGGCTGATATCGGCTTAGCTATGTAGTGTGGCGTCATACGGGTGTAATCAGTACACAGACGAGAGTGGGTTGTAATAACAGCAGGTTTATTTACAATTTAGACCGTAGTCACAAATAACCAATGCACTGTATACAATTAACTAACTAAATATACCCCACTGCTAGGAGAGATATTTACAACGGCTACCACACCGAACATACTACCTAATGTTTCGCCGTGCGTGGTACCGCTTGCCCTGAGACCGACTACATGTCTCACTAGTCACGACAATATCTGCCAGCTCCTTCCAGCGCGCACACACGCACGCACGCACCTCTCGCCGACGACCTACGCTGCCGATGCCGCTGTCTCAAAGAAGGAAGAGCTATTGTTCCACAGCCCTTAAATAGCCCTCGCGACGCTGCCCGCCGCCTCCATTGCTTCCGCCCTAACGCCCGCACACCCCGTCGGAAAAAACCCGTGCGTCATGCCATTGTCTCTGCATCCGGTGGGCACCACGCTGCGTGCCCACGTTGGTTTTAGCGACACGACGCTACAGTAGCACCCGTCTAAAGTCCGCCACCTTCCGGAGTCGAGTCCTAGGACCTCTCAGAGACTCAGCTGCGGCTTGTCACAGAGCAATCTCAACCGATTCGGGGATTATGAGCTCAGCGGTGTTTAAACGATGGAATGTCGACTGATGCTGGGCTCCGATAGCCGAGCGGCCGGTGCCGTGACGATGTCCGCCCGCAGTCGCTGCCATCGAGCCGAGGGCAGACGCGGCGTTCCCAGGAAGAGAGCGGGTGACGCGACCCCCGCCCGCCCTCGCGCCCTCATGCCTCCCGCGCCGCCTCCTAATGACAGGCCGGCGGCGGCGCAAATGGCGCCCAACGTGGTCACACCCCGCCCCCGCTTGGGCCCACGCTTCTTGGAGGGTCTGTCCGCGCCTCGACCCCTGCCACCGGCCCGCAAAGGGGCCTCAGCGTAGCGGCGGCGATGGTGTAACGGTTAGCGTATCGGGCTGTTATACCCAAGTTCGCGGGTTCAAACCCGATCGAACCGTGGATTTTTAAGGGCGAAAAAATCCTTCATACGCCTTCCTTCGGAGGGAAAGTAAAGCCGGCTGTCCAATGTTAGTAGATTTACTGCATGTAAAAGCCTAAATGAAGCCTCTGAGCTTAATTCAAATTGTCTGTTTCATCGCCCAAGTAATACCTTCTTTCTCCCCCAGTAGGTGTAAGGGGCGTAACGAAATTTGCGTGGTCAGTCGGAAGAGCAGGCCTCATGGTCTGAGTCTCGCCACGTAAAATAAGACATTCATTCATTCAGCGTAAGAACTGTTGCAACGGAAGGGACTCTAACGGGGAGGTGCTAGAGTTCGAGTGCACACAGTGGAGAATTTGCGACACTACTACATAGACTGGATTCAGCTGTTACCACGAGGAGAATTGAAGCCTCCGACTGAGCTGATTGGTAGTTTTCTCTGATTGACTGACCAGGTGGATGCTGGTGAAGTATCTAAAAAAACGGGCTTTGGACCGCATACTAACGGCGTAAATCCCATGGAAGGCTGTGATAAAAGATAATGACTTACGACTTGACTTGACACATGACTGATTTACGTACACGAAGGATTACTTCATGCTCAACTCAAAAAGGCTTGTAAAATAGTTACGCCACAGATATTGGAGTAAAAACTAGTGGTGCTAAAACTGCACATACTTTCTCACCCCTTAGTAACGGTTATGTAAGGATATTATACCGCATTAAGCAAAATAGGCTTCGTAACGAGTTATTTTACTTTCTTGAGCAATATGCTTTTTATTTATTGTATTTTATTGTATGTTAACTTTAATAAACCGAATTCATTAGATGTATTAGAGCAGGCATAAAGTATTCAAAAGGCCCTTGCGGGCATAAAGAATCTGAAAACCGCGCAAGGGTATTAACAATACCATTACTTGTTTTTTTCATGTCCACAAACGCACTGAAATTAACTTGTAAATAATAAAATTATTTATCGTCGTGTCTCCAAGATAATCTAAATTCATTCTTAAAGGTTTCATTTTCTTTTAAATGAACGAATTCCACGTTACACTAGTTACACGTACCTTTTTGTCTAAACATGTAGGGCTAAATGCTCCACACGTTTTCACACCGAGAAAATTTCCGCAAATTCTCATTACTAATCCAAGAACAAACATTTCATTTCCATGTGCATTCAGAACTCAACATGTGTATGAGTTAGAGTAGGGATACCAGAATTTAAGAAAACGTTCAAAGAATACGTATCTTCCCACAGTACGTCTCACTCAATTTTTCTGTTTTTGACGTTAAAACATGAATAAATAAAACAAAGCCTAATAATGGTTCCATGGCAATGTTTAACAAAGAGAAGAATTCAAAAGAATTTCACATTTCATTATCTTAATTTGTCGGCTTTCAACAAAGAACTTCTCAAATTTCCATCGCTGCGTTATTCCCCAAGGCAACGTAGGTAGTAATACGAAATTAAATTTAAATTCTTAAAGTATTAGAAAAATGGTAATACAACCCAAACCGAACCAATTAAAATGAAACGCGTATGGTGCACACCTGCATTTATATTGATAGCCACAAACAGTAGTAATTTCAAACTTTCACAAAAGAAAATATCATAATTAGCGATCAAAATTTCTTGAAGTAAACAAATGTGTTTGTTAGTTTTAAGTTAAATTTATTACCTTCCTTCAAACTACTTTCTTTCATAAGTATAGTAATAGCTTCCAAACACATCTGAAATATGTTCACGAAGCATAGGAAATTCGATGCAGGCGACTATGTTTGATGACAAATTATACAAAAAATACTCATATTTTCGAAAAATTTAACATCACTTTATTTGAAGATCAGTTTTTGATGAACACTTTCTATTGAAAAAAAAATTATCTTTATAATTATTTGTAGGAAGACGCCGAATTCTTTTAATAAAAAAAAGGAATACAAACGCCAGGTATTTCAACGAACATGAGACCTTCACCATTTTGTTAAATGCCCTTCACACTATTCAAAAACATAATTTAATTAAAAACTATGGAGTAATTTTTTTGAAATTTTTGAAAATGTTCTAGAAGGGCCGTGTAAAGTTTCCTCGAATTTAAAATATTGGTTTAAAATGCAAGGGGCCGCAGCATGTGTCAGATCAATTGAGAAGTACAATTTTAGAGGAAATCGGCTGAACGGTTTAGGCGCTAGGATTGTTCACAGACGGACACACAGACAGACAGACAGACAGACAGACAGGCAGACAGACAGACAGGCAGACAGACAGACAGGCAGACAGACAGACGGACAGACGTTTTGCTGTCAATCGATTTTTCGATATGAAGGACCCTCAAAACACCACGTTTTAGAGGGACTATGATCATTCCCCGCTAGATGGTGAAATCTGGCACAGACTTCCTAGACAGCCGCGCGAGATTTTCTCATCCAGGTATAACCCACCAACGAGGCACTGTCCCAGCCGGGACAAGCTCTAAGCTCCCGACTGGTCTCCCGACATGTGTGGTAGTGTAGTGCATATAAGTATGTTTTTAATTAAGGGGTGAGGGTAGGACAAGGAAGAAGGAAAAATCGCGCGCGGACCGTGGCCAATTTCTTAGGGTACTGCTTCGGCATTCGTCTGGTGCTGATAAGAGAAACCACAGAAACTACCAGCGGGGCAACGCCCCAGCCGGGACAAGCTCTAAGCTCCCGACCGATCTCCCGGAATATGTGGTAGTGTAGTGCATGTTAGTGTAAGTGTGTGTGTAAGGGGAAAGGATAGGACAAGGAAGAGGAAGGACAGATCGCGCGCGGTCCGTGGCCCGTTTGGTAAGGTACTGCTCCGGCATTCGCCTGGCGTTACTGCTTCGGCATTCGTCTGGTGCTGATAAGAGAAACCACAGAAACTACCTATTAGAGCAGCCGGCGTATAATTCTCCTCTAGAGAGAGGCTTAATTCGACATAGCTGTCTAGCTAGATTCGAAAATCCTGTCATCGTTGGGATTCAAACCCTAGGACTTCCTAGTCAGAGGCACTGCAGTGACAGTTGATACTCATAGCCACCTTTGGCTCGCAAAATTCAAAATAAATATCGCTGCTATGTAGGCTGGCTATTGAGGAAGAAGTGGTGTAGACTGAAATATTCAAACAATACGTTCGAAAAATGGGTTTTGAGCTTCTGTTGTCAAATCGAAGGTCTGAGCGCAATAGTGGTCCGATCCTCTAAAATTGAAAAATGATTTACTGACACCATTTATTATCTAAGGATTTGAAATGTTTATGTACATATTTTGACCAGTTTTTCTCTAAAAAGTTAAGAATATTAGTATTTTTCTTCCTTTACAATGCTCTCTAACCACAGCTTTAACTTGATTTTTCTCCGTTTTCTAAACATTTGGCTTGTGCAGTCCCCTTCAATTGTACAATGAAAGACGATCCGGTTGGCGGGTGAACTCTCAACTTGGGTACAACAGCCCGATACGCTAATCGTAACTGCCAAAGCCGCCAGCTATCATCATCCCTTGTGCTCAGATTGACCCCAGGCTGTTTCCGCCGCCTTCGTCCCCTCAAACGTTCTCGCCGCCCCCGCCGCCACGCAACTTACATCTCTCCCAACTCCACACTCACCCCCTCCCATGGCGCACCCGTCGCACCGTTCTGCAGTCCGGTCGACCCCGACTGCCCCCGCCACCCCCACAGCCCCGCCGCCCCACCGTCCCGCCGCCCCACACCGTCCCACCCCGCCGCCCCCGCCGCCCCCGCCGCCCCCGCCGCCCCCGCCGCCCCCGCCGCCCCCGCCGCCCCCGTCGCCCCCGCCGCCCCCGCCGCCCGCGCCGCCCCCGCCGCCCCCGCCTCCCCGCCGCCCCCACCGCCGCCCCCGCCGCCCCGCCGCCCCCCGCCGCCCCGCCGCCCCGCCGCGCCGCCCCGCCGCCCCGCCGCCGCCGCCCCGCCGCCCCCGCCGCCCCCGCCGCCCCCGCCGCCCCCGCCGCCCCCGCCGCCCCCGCCGCCCCCGCCGCCCCCGCCGCCCCCGCCGCCCCCGCCGCCCCCGCCGCCCCCGCCGCCCCCGCCGCCCCGCCGCCCCCGCCGCCCCCGCCGCCCCGCCGCCCCCGCCGCCCCCGCCGCCCCCGCCGCCCCGCCGCCCCGCCGCCCCGCCGCCCGCCCCCCGCCGCCCCCGCTGCCCCCGCTACCCCCGCCGCCCCGCCACCAACCGTTCCCACCGCTCCCTCCGCTTTGCATCTCTCCCGACTCCCCGCCGCCCCGCCGTCCCCTGGCTTGCCCGCCCGCCCGTGCGTCCGCCCGGCAGTCCGGTGGAGCGGGCACAGCGCGGTCTCTCACGCGCCACTCGCTCCGAGGTCGGTCCGGGGCCGGGCCTTACCGGCGCGCGCTCCTTCGGCGGCGGCGGCGGCGGCGGCGGCGGCGTGTGCCCGGAGGCGGTGGCAGCGAACGCCCCCGCCGTTCCCACGCTGCTCGGCGGCGGCGGAGGTGGGGGCGGAGCGGATCCAGGCCCGCCCCCGCGCGCTGCCCAATGCTCGATCGGGCGATGGCGCCGAGCCGCCCGCCGCCGCAGCCGCCGCTCCCAGCAGCCGCGCTTTTAAAGGCCAGCCCGCCACCGCCGTGCCCCGTGCCGGCCTTGGAGCAAAGCCCCGATGCTGCCTGCCCGGACACGTATGGGCCGCTCCTTTCTCTTTGGTCACGGAAGTTCGGGGCGGTGGGACCTAGCCACGCTCACAGCGCAATCTCTAGTTCGAAATAGTGTCATGTGGTCAATACTTTACTATCTGGAATTCGTAAGGGCTTAATATCTCCAACTTCCTTCTTCTATTTTTTGACGTCTCTAATTTCTTGATATCTCCAATTCCTTGATATCACCAATTTATTGATATCTCCAATTTCTTTATATATTTTCAATTCCTAGAAATTCCAATTTCTTGCAATCACCAATTCCTTGGAATATCCATTTCTTGTACAGCTTCAATTCCTTGACGACTTCAATTCTTTGATATCTTCAATCCCTTAGAATCACTAATTCTATAATTTTTCAATTCCTTGATTTGTAATTCATTAATTTTTTCAATTATTTCATTTCTGAAATTGTGTTATTTCTTACTCTAAAATTTGAAACTATTTTATTCACTCCGTTTTAAACGGGGCAGTGCCACCACTGCTGTGCCCCGTTGCCGATCTTGGAAAAATGCAGGCGGGACAGTATATAGAGGAGTTACTCCAAGAAGGGACCACTTTCACACGTCGGGAAATCAATGAACGTAATGTACGACGATGATATTGCAAGAGATAGTGATGAAGTCTTTTACAAATGAGTTAAATGTATACGAACGCACTTACAAAATGAGTGAGTGGACGTAACTTGCGGATATATTGCCTGCAATGGTCAAGCAGTAGCTGTCAAAGTGGTCCCTCCTTGGAGTAATTTCTCTACATTGGTCTCCTTTGTATTTGGTCACGGAAGTTCGGGGTACTGGCAGCAGAACCTAGCCATCCTGACAGCGAAATCTCTAGTTCGAAATATTGCCATGCCTTCAATAATTTAATATTACTATCACCCCATTATTTAACATCTCTTTTATACTACATCTCTTTCATATTTCCAATTCCTGATAACTCAAATTTCTTGGTAATTTTTATTCCTTAATGTCTCTAATTTGTCGATGCCTCCAATTCATTGATTACTTCAAGTACTTGATTTCTCGAATACCTTGATGACTTTTTCTCTTTAACTCTAATTCCTTCATCTGTCTAATTCATTGATTTCTTCAGTCCATTCGAATCTCCAATTTTTGAATTTTCTAATTCCTTGCTCTCCAATTATTTGAGTAATGACATATTTTCAATATACTTGATTTGTAAAGTTCTCTCGTACTGCGTCCTCATACATTATACAACGTTATTACAATATTCGTGAAGACTTTGTTCAAATATTTAATTATCTTTAGTGTTATTCGAGTGTATCTTCAGTTGTTTTTTAGCACAGGCGTGATAGTGCTTTGAAATTTATTAAGTGTGGTTTATTTCAGCAGCAGTTTTGCTGTACCGGCGCTTAGATAACTACGAAAACAATCAACGACATCATCTGATGCCTAGAATTCTTATCCGGCGGGGGGGGGGGGGCAAACAGGAGGATGACATTGCCCTAGCTAAATACCTGATATCGAATTTCTTTCATCGTTGGGACCCGAACGGATCTCATATCAACTTGTGAGTCACAACAACCACGATAATCTACCCTTTAGTGCGGAGTGAATAAGACTCAAATTTAAATTAAATAATGAGAAAATGTGAAATCGTTAGAATTATCAGTCATCTTAACGTAATACACTCTTGGGTTTGAACAGAATTTTAAAAGGAAATAAATGAATAAGTTTTGTCAATCTTGGAGAACGTAACTTGATTTTAGTTATTACTGTAGATTATTTGTCTTTTACTTGTGGTTCTTTAATCGAAAATAATCATGCATTAACCAATTTTTCCAACCATCTCTTTTAAAACTCATTTCTGTCAAAAAGGGAGGAACAGGGTCGTTCGGAGTTTATTGATTGATTGATTTTTTCGTGTTTCCGGGCGCCTCAATTGCTTTGGTCATTAGACCCGTAAGTGTAATGCATGTCTTTTCTCGGGTGATGGCGATGATCTTCCCCTGCTGGATGGCGAGATCCAGCGCCGACCTACCGTCGGCTAGCGGGGTTTCCCTCTAACAAGGACTCTCCCACCAGCGGAGCACCGCCCTGCCGGGACAAGCTCTAAGCTCCCGACGGGTCTCCAGGAATATGTGGTAGTGTGGTACATGTTAGTGTAAGTGTGTGTGTAAGAGGAGAGGACAAGGAAGAGGAAGGACAGATCGCGCACGGTCCGTGGTCCGTTTGTTAGGGTACTGCCCCGGCATTCGCTTGGGTTGATCGGAGAAACTACGGAAAACTACCGATCAGAGCAGCCAGCCTCTAGAATTCTCCTCCAGACAGTGACTGAATTCGACCTAGCTGAAAAGCTACTGTCAAAAATCCTGCTGGTCGTTCGGATTGATTCTCGTTTGGAATCACTAATAGGTGATGCCGAGAGTGTCAACTGCTAAGGTCATTGGTCCCATAAGTGTAGTGCTCGTTTGTTTGAGTGGGATCGCACTGATATTCGTCTGTTGGATGGCGAGATCTGGCGCCAACCTACACGTCGGCTGACCAACGAGGTATTTCCCACCAGCGGGGCATCGTCCCAGCAAGCTCTAAGCTCCCTAATGGTCTCCGAGTATATATGGTAGAGTAGTGCATGTAAGAGTGAGTGTAAATGAGGTGTGAAGATAGGGCAAGGAACAGAAAGGAAACATCGCGCGCGGTCTGTGGCCCGTTTGTTAGGATACTGCTCGGGCATTCGCCTGATGTTCATCGGAGAATCTACGGAAAACTACCGATCAGAGCATCCGACCCCTAGAATTCTCCTCCAGACATCGGCTGAATGCCAACTAACACTGCAGCCAGTGTCTGAAATCCTCCGCCATCGGGACTCGAACTAGGAACTTCCTGGTCATGGTCTGCTGCAATGCTAACTTTCAGCTAAATTCAGCCTGTTTCTTGTGTGTGAGGTAATAAGTTTACACCATAAGACAATCCACTACTTGAAATATACTTTTGGCATCTAAGCGTTGTAATGTGTGAATACATTCATCACCCATGTATCGAGATGCCCATACACCATCTACAGCACTACAAGAAGTTTCACTTGCCCGATTCTCGACACAATCTACTCATATTTTTAACAAATTAGATTGGACTGTATGATGAAGAGCGTGTAGATTTTCTGTTTTCAACAAAGAAATTGCGCGAGCAAATCTCGATCTTTCCCAAAATAATTTATCATAAAGCATGTTCTACTACTCGCACTTTTTTCTGGATTACACGGATTTCAGCATTCTATCTTATTATTGTGCTGTAGCGTTTCTCAGAGGAATTCGGTTTCAGTAGGACCCTTAGAGAGTACTAAAAAATCTTTATATGATAATCATGCCGTAGATTCATTTCTTGGACAGACATCCACATTCACAAAAACTATTATATTACTACAAGAATTTTACTACCATTATTATTTTTCACATTTTCCTTTCATATTTAATGTAGGTACCAATTTATTTTTTAATCGGATGACAACGGTTTCAACAAAGTTTTAATATGTTTTATCACGTTTTATAAATAATATTGCGACAAAGTTTTAAGTTTTTATCTTGTCTAGATTATATCGAACAAACATTCACGTATTTAGGAATTTTTAGTGTATCCTTTACTTTTACCTGCTGGCAAATGTTGGTGTGTTTCGACATTCTAGACTTTACACATGGGGAGGGAATTTTATTTGTGTCTAAATATATTTTGAATTTAATCCACATATATTTATAAACTATCTCTTCGTCAAAATATTTGACATAAATATTGTTTATAAAGATTATCTTTTTTCCTCCCGTTATACTATACAATGATCTCTAAAACTGTGTTTAAAATTTCCCTCTCCAGTAAGTTGTCGTTTAGTAGCTCACCACGAGAGGCCTGCACCGATGATCAAATACTGGTGTAAATATCATAATATCCTGGGGGAATAAAGACTAGTAGTTGAATAAGTTCCTTTTTTGGCTTCATTTATGCTATTACCAGTTGGATGTAAGAGTAACAGTGCATTTTCTGCTGTAAATTATTCCCTTTTATTAATATTAAGTGTCTCAAAATTAACCATTTCATTACTTTAATATTTATAGTCAATTTTATTAGGAAGTTCGTTTGTAAATCGCAGTCATTGGGTTCTGAACTACTCCACCTTTCGATTCATTTTTCGATTCAGATTGTTTTTTGTTTGTAATGTTTCGTTCTAGTAGATTGGTAGAAACAACGTAGGATTGGGTCGTTTTAATCACTGTGAACATATTTTTCTTCTAGAATTTTGTATTTCTGAATGCCAATCTGCAGGTACAAAAATGTGTGTTTGAACTTTTTTCTCCCTCTTTAACGGACCAAAATCTTGGTCGCGATGAAGGTTTAATTGGCTATTTACTAGAAACTTTTGATTTGTTTCGTTCACATTCAGATCTGGAGATGCACAAATGTAATTACATAGCAACAATAGTTTAATATTGCGGTTCTGGCTCCTGCATTGATCAGAATAAATAATTAGTTTGTTGGTGAGATTTGAAATTCTTAATATAATGTAAAAGACATCCTATCACTTGAGGCCCTATAGATGAGATTGTTTCGTCCCAAAGAAACAAACATGAGTTATTAGTACACACTGCTTTTGCTGGCGAATATTATATCGTGTACTCGTATTAGCAGCAAAGTGAACTAAACTCATGTGAGTCCATTTTGCTTTCAAACAATGCGAGATGTCAAAAGCAGTTTTGTGGTGATATCTAGCAATCGATTGCAAAAGATTGATTAGTTCAATGTGCAGTCGATATGTCAACCTTTAAAGATTCGACTTCCGCAAAAAAACGTTGATAAAAATTGTATGGGTTAGTCGACATTGCGGCTCATAGCCACATGTAATAGGTCGCATTTGGATTTTTCATTACGGCCGTTCAAACACCATTCAAGAAGAAACTCAGTACTTTCTCGTTGATACGTTAGAGAAAGTAACCAAAAAGTTGTCATCAGCTAGCCAAGAGTTCAGTCCAGCATTATGAGGGAAAATGATAACCGGTTGCGAATGCGGCATGGTTGCAGTTTTAGGAGCACTGTAAGCGACAGAATCCCACTTCAACGAGTGAATTTTCTCTGGTTAGGATATCGGTGGGTTGGTAATAGCTGGTCTTCAGAACTGGAATCCAGCCATAAATAATCATCAAACAATCGTCTGTGAATAGCTGCAGCACCCAACACTACTTCGCGTCACGAAGTGAGTTATTAAAAGGGAATATATTGAAACACTCCCCTCCTTCAGATACGGAAGAGATCCCGAAAAGTAACTTAATGTGTCCAAGGAAGAGAGAAATAAATAAAACGCCTGAGTGAGGCGAAAGACTGTACCCCATCTATCAAATGAATGACTATAATTGCAAGAAGTTGCGAAGAAATACTGCCAATCTAGATTTTCATCTGACGTAAAGAAAGACAATTTCTCATGAAAGCATGATTCTCAAGACAAGTATGCCTTTTTAACTATGAATAATGAAATTGATAATTTAGAATTTGTTTGATTAATTAACTATAATGAAATTTATTCTTATAAGAAAGGGGAATAACTAGTTACATCAGAGATCTGTCTGTGTTGTGACCTAAATGCCATACATTTTGGCATTTTATGAAAGCTGTACAAAACATGATAAATGATTCATAATGATTACTAGTTGACCCCTGTAAATATTCTAAACTCTATTAAGCATTGTTTCAAATGTGAAATCAGCTTAACAACGGAAACAATGTTCCCTAAATTATGAGTTACATCGTGGAAATCCGCTATAGTGGCGGATCTAATGTGTTGACGGGGGGAGAGGGCTACAAATTCAGCTTTGTTATTGTTGTTGTTGTTGTTGTAATTTTACTCAATTTATGAAAAAAAATACCACATATTGATATAATTCATTATGAATAATTCACAGTGTGCATTCATTATGAATAAATATTTATTTTAAATTTCAAGCTAACAATTATGAAGCAAAATATTATTTCAAAACTATTTATGGGGACACTGATTCGGAATTGTTGCCCCTTGAAATGCTTTCTGGATCTGCTCCTGGTACTGTGTCAGCGCACAAATATTCTAATATTGCTTAAAATGTATTAATAATCAGCAATACGGTACTTTATACCCGCAAAATTAAATTGCACAGTATATCATGGGGTACGTGTGGTTAGCACGAAAACATCCCCACGCCGTATTCCGGGCTTCTCAACCTGAGAAGTGAGTTTCCTCATTATCACACAGCAACATATACAGGGACATTGCAAGGAAAACGCACATTATAATCTTACCCGACTGGGAATCGAACCCGGGGTTTCCTGATGAACAGCGAGCTTGCTGGCCAATGAGATAATTCGTGAGGGCTATATTAGATAGTAAAATTTACTTTACGTTTATAGATTCTGGTCTTATGTGGCTATTCTTGCTAGGGAGTATGGTTGCGCAAGATATGTTAGAAAATGATATAAAGTTTAAAATTGGTTTATTTTGTGCATTAAGGAAGAGTACTTGTATATAGTTGCTATTTCGATACGAGGACAGCACTCAGGGAGTGAGCGGGTGAGGAGACGCCGGATTCAAAACAAATTTCAATGTCTGAAGGACATCCTCATTACATTTACAAGGAACAGATCTTCTCAAACGATAAATATAAGACACAGGTTTCGGCGATCAAGGTTTATGCTTTCTTGGCTGTATGGAAAATGCCATGTCAATGCTCAGTGCAACAGATGAATTTAGTTCCAGGTGTTTGAAAGTGCACATTAGCCGTGAAGGAGATCGCGGAATGACGAACTAAAAGTTAGCTACATTTTCTCTCCGTTTGTCTCCGTCTCTTTATTGTCTCTCAGTTTTTACGGAGAGATAAACATTCTAAGGTCATTTTTCTGTGTTCACGTCAGAGTAATAACAAGAGCTACAACATCACATAATTGCTCGCATTATTTTTCCTTCTGTAATTTTGGAAGTTTAGAGTTCAACGGAAAAGAGACACGAGCTATTTTTGCTATATCTACCGAAAATAATCCAAGAAAGAATTTGAAACCGTTTTTGAGAAATGTTAGTTTGTAAATAGTATTAACTTCTAGCCCAAGTTACGTGAAACCTTTCAGTTTTTTCGAAAAACTGTACTTGATATTTTTTAAATATCTTATTTAAACAGATTTCGTGTAAGACAAAAAATCTATATCTTAAATATTGTACAATAGCAATGTTAATTTTAAAAATTTTCCGAAACGTAAAGTTCATCTAAAATGGAACCAGCACCACTATTTTTACCGTTATTTGATATATACGAGGAGAAACTTTAACTCTAATATATGAGGAGAAACTATAAATACGAGGAGAAACCAAAAAATGGAGCCTTTTTGAGAAAATTATTTAAAAAATGCCTATATTTCTGGCAAAATTACTCGAAAACTATTTATATTGTCGAAAAATTGTATATTACCTTATTTCAAGATCTATCTTTGAACAACATATTAGATTAAGGAGGGAAATTTCAATCTTCAATATTGTAGTTGTAATAAGACACTAAAAAAACTGAACAATTTTCGAAAATTGAGAGATTTCAGAGAAAATGAGACCCGCGTTATTTTTAAGTTTTTTACCCTACGACATACAGACGTTTAGCCGTAAATCAATTTATCTATACCAATAACTCACAATGTATGGATTTTCAATGCAAAACATGTTAGAAAAAGTAATTTACTACACATACAAACAAGATTTATCCATTATTTCGTTATCAGAGTCTGGCATTAATTATTTTTTGGTCGAAATATTGCCAATTTCTTGCGCACGATTACAATCGTCACACTTTAATGTTCCATTGACACATATTCATTCTGCAGTCACGGGGATGAGGGGCGTAAGGTCGAGTGATTGATTTTTTCGAACATGCACAACTACTATGGTTATTGGTTCTGTTAGTGTAGTGAGTGTTTAATTCCGGGGTGTTGGCAGTCGTACCCCACTGGAACGAGGAATCCAGTGCCGACCTACTCGTGGGCTTACGAGGGATTTCCCTCTTTAGGAATCTCCCTCATTGTGGTTTCTCACCAGCAGGGACTAAGATCACGGCTGGTCTTCCGGCAGAAATGGTGGAGCAGTGTCTTTCGGGCAACAGCTGCCGGTTAAAAATGTCAGTATTCGTGGCGTGAATGAATCTCATTGGATTTACCTATCTACAGCTCGCCTATTAAAGCCCGATTGCGAGCAATGTGTTTCCAAAAAATGTATTCAATGAGCCATGGGAGTATTTTGTGCTTCCAGTCATGTTGACTTCTTGGGCGTATGTCCTGTGAGAGTAGGGTACGGTACATTAGGGAGGGGGTAAGTAAGTAAGTGTAGCGTGTAAGTAAGAGAATAGGGTAGGCTACGAACAAGGAAGAAAAGATCGCGCGCGGTCCGTGACCCGATTGTATGGGTGCTGCTCCGGCATTCACCTGGTGATGTTTGGAGAAACCTGGTGATGTTTGGGAATCTACCGGCCGCTAGAATTCTCCCCCAGACAGCGGCTGATGTCGACCTAGCAACCTAGCTGGTGTAAAAAATCCTGTCACTGACGGGACTCGAACCCTACCGCCTCCCTTTCAGAGATTCTGCAAAAGGAACAATGTTGCTATTGCATCATAGCAGTTGATTCAATATCTAATCATTAAAGCATCTCCAAACCTTTGTAATATCAAGAGAGCGTTCAAGAGGGTCTTTGTGTGAGTGTGTGAGCGTGAGTGAGTGTGTGTGAGTGTGAGTGAGTGTGAGTGTGAATGAGTGAGTGCGAATGAGTGAGTGTGATGAGTGAGTGTGAATGAATGAGTGTGAATAAGTGAGTGTGAATGAGTGAGTGTGAATGAGTGAGTGTGAATGAGTGAGTGTGAATGAGTGAGTGTGAATGAGTGAGTGTGAATGAGTGAGTGTGAATGAGTGAGTGTGAATGAGTGAGTGTGAATGAGTGAGTGTGAATGAGTGAGTGTGAATGAGTGAGTGAAGTGAGAGAGAGAGAAAGAGAGAGAGAGAGAGAGAGAGAGAGAGAGAGAGCAGCGGGGCGCTACACTTCTCCTTCAGACAGCGGCTGATTTCGACCTATATATCTAGCTGGTGTGGAAAATCCTCCACCGTCGAGACTCAAACCCTAGAACTCGTTCCTGCAGTTGCAGAGGCAATGCAAGCTCTGAGTTGAACTCAATCGCTCCGTCGGACGGGCGGGCGGGCGGGCGCTGGGCAGAGCGGAGGTGCGTGTCGTGGGCCGAATTTCTCGCCCGCCTCGCCGCCCACCCGAGTGCACGCGCTCGCCCGGGCGACGGAGCCGCGCCGCGCCGCCCTCCCCCAGCGGCCGACGCCTTTCGCGGCGACTTGCGTGCGGACGGGCGCTCAACGCTTCGACCCTCTCGGCGCCTCCTCTCTTCCTCTTCATTGATTGATTGATTGTTAGCGATTCCGGGCGCGTCAACTGCTATGGTCATTCCTCCCATACGTGTAGTGCCTGTTTTTTCTCGGGAGGTGGCGCTGACATGGATGACCAGATCTGGCGTCGACCTACTGTCGGCTAGCGGGATTTTCCACAACCAAGTATCTCCCACCAGCGGGTCGAGTTCTAAGTCGCCGTCCGGTCTTCCTGCATGTGTAGTAGTGTAGTGCATGTAAGTGTAGGTGTGTGTGTAAGGGTGAGGATAGGTCAGGGAAGAGGACGGAAAGATCGCGCGCGGTCCGTGGCCCGTTCGGTAGGGTACTGTTCCGGCATTCGCCTGGTGATGATCGGAGAAACCGCAGAAAACTACCGATCAGAGCAGCCGGCTGCTGGAATTCTCCTCCAGACAGCGACTGAATTCGACCCAGCTGGAAAGCTAGTGTCGAAAATCCTGTCGCTGTCAGGACTCGAACCTAGGACCTCCCGTTTAGAGGCGCTGCAGTGACATCAGTTGATGAACTGAGTTACCGCTCCCGGCCTCTCATCCTTTCCTCACTCCTCGTTCCTTTCTCTCCTTCTCTTTTCATCTCCTTTTCCCCTCAACCATTACCATATCCACCCCCGTCATTTCCTCTCTCTCCTTTCCTACACCACTCTTTCCTCTTCCATCTTCTCTCCTCCTTTTCCTTCATCTCTTCTTCACTATCAATTCCTCCTCTTTTACCTTCTCTCTTCGTCTGCCATTTTCTCAGCCTATTCTTCCTCTTCTCCACCATTACCACCTCTTTCCCTACCACCAGTCATATTTTCTACACCATTTCCTCATCTCCCCTGTCATCTCCCCTGATTCCTCTTTCGTTTCCATCACTACTTTCTCTCCTCCTTCGCTACCCATACCTCTTCCTTCTATTCTGTCATATCCTTTTATTTCCCATCGATGTCCTCCCCCTCTTTGAAAAATCGCACGCAAAACGACGTGTGTGTTGCCACCATATCTTATCAACCAGTCAGGATAAAATATTCAGACCATTCACGGATAGTAACGGAAATATCATTTGTTGTGCCAGGAAACATCAGCCAACAAATTAATTAATTTCAGTGAGGTTTTTAGAGATTACTTTGTTATTCCTGCCTCTAACTCCGCCATTGCTTTATTCTTCGTACTATATTAGTAATCATTACGATTTCTCCATCATTCATTCATGTCATGCCATGACCACAGATCAGACTACAATCACAAAAGCAGCAAGTTTTAAAATGTGCACTAGGTCTTCCTCTTTGCCCCGCTCATTCCAGTCAGTAGTATTTTTTGACAAACAGTTACAGCAAATTGTTAAATGGAACCAGCGTGGAATAGCGTCTGAAATGTGTGGTGATTCGAAAATGTCTCCATGTTAGGGTAATGTAGGGTTAAGTTAGCTTAGCAAAAAGTCCCCAAATCGGTACGACGAATTTGAGTCGTTCGTTGGTGCATTTCCAAACCGACGGCGAGATTAACGCTGGAAGAGGAGTTTAACACAAACAAATGCTAACAATTGGAATACGTTTAAAATGAATTGTAGTACATTGGCTGGAGTTTCAAAACGTTGTAGATGTTAAAGTAATAGCTGAAGTTAGTGTATCGAAAAAATTGCGAATTTGAGTCGCTTCGTTCGCGCATTGTCGTGTCGACGGCGATATTCATGCCGGAAGTTCTTTTTAACACAAACACACGCTAACAATTGGAATACGTGTGCAATAAATTGTAGTACAATGGGTGGAGTTTCAAAACGTTGATCATGTCAAAGTAATAGCTGAAGTTAGCCTGCTGATAAAGTCGCGAATTTGAGTCGTTTCGTTCACGCATTTCCAAGGCGACGGCGACGTCCGATCTTCGCGATTAAAATACAAGATCTTTGAGTTCAACTAACGCAATATGTTCCATGCAATATACTCAAAATTACATATCTTGACCTATTTTCATCACGTAACTGCTAATAAATAATTTATATTAAAGTAAATACACGCATTCCATGTTCCACTGCAACACATGCATGCAATGTTCCACTTATCCATGTACTTTAGATGATTGTTTAAAAAACGATCTCATGTATCGTCTGAATCTCTGTCCCCGTCTTTATATCTGGCCTACTACTGTATTTCATCGAAATATTTGTAAGTGTATGACCCCTGCGACACTCCAGGCCTGCATTCGGGACTGAAGTGGGTCCAGAACCACACTCCTTTGGGCAGACAGCCGCAGCGTGGGTCTACTCTAGGGTCGATGACTAACCTACGAGCTGCAAACGAGAAATAGATGTTGGGTGACTGCTTATGTAGCTGCTTAGATCTAGTTGGCCGCGAACTGTTTTACGTTCCTAACAATTTTACTTTCCTCAATTAAAGGCAACGGTTACTTGAGTGACTGCAGTTCAACGTCCCTGGGATTATTTAACAAAATTTATTTTTCAATTAATTTTTTTCTGAGGGCATGACCCCTGCGACACAAGCCATGCACACGGGACCGCGGCAACCACTCTCTTTTGCCTGAGGCGTCCACAGCATGGGTCTCCAGCCTACAGCCACAGCGTGGGTCTCGCAGCTCTAACCTACGAGTTGCGAATGTGTATTAGCCTGTCAGCGGCTGTTTAGATCTACAATTGGGCAGATGTGGAACCTACTAGTTGAGCAGAATTGGTTTAAACATACCTTCAGAACAGTTTGACATTTCTTGAAAATATGAAGATTCTTTGAGTGAGTATAGTTCAATGTCCCAGGGATTATTTCAAAAAATTTATTTTCAAATTAATTTTTTTCCGAAGGCATGGCCCCTGCGACAGTCGGGATCGCAGCAGACATTGTCTTTTGGCCGCAGCGTTGGTCTCCAGCTGGGCCGATGACTAACCTGTGAGCTGCAAACGAGGAATAGATCTTGGGTGCCTGCTTAGATCTAATTGACCGCGAACTGTTTTACGTTCCTAAAAATTTTACTTTCCTAAAAATGCGTCGCTTTCTTGAGTGAGTACAGTTCAACGTCCCAGGGATTATTCCACGAAAGTTATATTTCAATTAAATTTCTCCAAGGGCACGACCCCTGCGACACACCAGTCGTGCACTCGGGACCGCAGCAAGCACTCTCTTTTGGCCGGGGCGTCCGCAGCGTGGGTCTCCAGCGGGGCCGATGACTAACCTACGAGCTGCGAACGTGGGACTGCCCGGCGGCGGCGGCGGGCGGCCGGGCCGTGGGCCGGGCCACGTGGGAACGCCCGCCCGCCCGGGTGAGCCGAGAGCGAGCGTTTTAAACGCCCCGGCCGCGGTCAGAGCACCGCACGCTCCTCGCCCAACGCCACGTCGCGCGGGCTCCATAAGCCTTCGGACGCGGGGTGGGCGACCGAGGTGGGCGTGGCCCGCCGCCACGGGGATATTGTCGTCTCGGCAGTTCGGAAAGGTACCTGGAGGTCACATCTATTTTGCTGCCATGAAACCTGATAAAATGAAAATACTTCCACGTGGATTTTGGTATTTCAAACTTCTCTGTCTCGTACCTCTCTAACTCGAAAGTTGCTATCCCTAATCACGATCAGGTTTTCGTCCCTAATCCCATCTCGATCAGGTTTTTGTCCAGTTTCCCTGATCCATTGAGCAAATGCTGAGATGGCTCCTTGATTTGCTTCTGGACGTAAATGTAGCTTCACTATGCGCATGTTTTGTTGAACTTTCCTTTTGCTTGTAGTGGTAGTAGAGCTTAGGGTTAGTTTCTATGTTGTTAACAATACAGAAAAATCAAATCTGCAGTTCATTTACCGTTAAAAATAAGTTTTCTATAATTTGGCAACGAAAATATCTAGTTTTTGAAATGTTAATCTCTCGCTTTTTAAAATTTGTTATTATTATTATTATTATTATTATTATTATTATTATTATTCATCTTTCAACTATTAATAGTTAAATTGTGGGGAAGGGATTCTAAAACTCAAGAAAGTGTGCGCAGATGATTTTCTCCCCCATACGTCACATACAGTTTTTGACTGTTTTTGACTAAATAAATAAATAAATCTGGTTATCCCTAATGTCACTATTTCCAACTTCGCTATTCCCTATCTCTCAATCTCCAAGCGCAGTAACTTTAATATCGCTTTCATTAACCTGGCTATCTCGTACTTTAATCCTCAAATATCGATATCTAGAATCTCTGTAACTTCAAAATATCTAAATCTAACACGTCTAACACAAGTCACTCGCTCCTCTCTCTCTCTCTCTCTCTCTCTCTCTCTCTCTCTCTCTCTCTTTCTTCGCTTTATTTTCAATATATACGAATATATAACGAATCTCTGTATCTCCAACATGATGAACTTTTTTATCTAGAACTTTATAATCTTGAACTTCACGAATACTAATCTCGCTGGCTTGAATCCTGTCATATTTAGTTTCGCCATTTCGAACTCGGCTATCTCGAAGTTCACCTTCTACATCGACTATATTTTGAAACATTCTATTTCGAACTTCGATATCTCCAGCCTCGTTAACCCTAACCTCGCTAATTTGAAGCTCGTTCCCTCGCACTGAAGTATCTTTGATCCCTCTGTCTGGATCCTCTAAATGCTACTTTGCTAACTCGAAAACTCTCTCCATTCCCGCTAACTGAAAAGTTAGTGGATTGACGGCGAAGTCCTTTCCTGGAATCTTGAAGTTTGAATCTAGAACCTCCAGACTCCCAGAAGAGAATTCTTGTGGCAGTTCGATGTAGACATGTATGATTTGGTGTGTTCAAACTTGAAATAACTCACCAAGCTGATCCAGCACGTTTACATTTACGTTTCGAACAGACGTAAAACAGCAATCTAAACTGTTTGTGACATTTGGTTGTGATCTATCAACAACTTTCCGTATTTTATTTTAGTTTCATCCCCATTATTGTTTTTGTTCCCATTATTTCAATCTAATTAAAGAAGAACAATTCAAATACATTTGATACTGTCGCTATTGCATTTTATTCGGTATATTATTATTATCACTATAGCAATTTGTTGGGTCTGAAATAGTAATTACAACTGATGTTATTATTCTAATTATTCTAAAAATGTTCTTTTACCTAATAATCTATGCTTTACTGAAACTGTTGTGTGGACGTGAGTTGTGTTCTTATGACAGAAAAATTGTACACATGCCCTCAATATTCCTTCTAACAAAGACAACCAACACTTCTTTTTAATAGCAACACGAGTATTCTCACTGACATAATTAATGAATGGCAGCCCGCAACAGAGTTTAAATTGAGCTGCATTGTTGAAGAACAAGGCTCTCACATTTGGCGATGGTGATCTGTATGACAACTGGAGACTCGGCGGCGCTGAATACGCGAAGTGAATACGCGCTCGCCTTGGATCGGATGTATCATTTCGAGGCCGATGCCTCCGCGGCGACAGTTAGCAACACAAAAAGCGACCGGTCGGTCGGTCGGTCGGTCGGTCGGTCGGTCGGTCGGTCGGTCGGTCGGTCGGTCGGTCGGTCGGTCGGTCGGTCGGTCGGTCGGTCGGTCGGTCGGTCGGTCGGTCGGTCGGTCGGTCGGTCGATCGGTCGGTCGGTCGATCGGTCGGTCGGTCGATCGGTCGGTCGGTCGATCGGTCGGTCGGTCGATCGGTCGGTCGGTCGGTCGATCGGTCTGTCGATCGGTCTGTCGATCGGTCTGTCGATCGGTCTGTCGATCGGTCTGTCGATCGGTCTGCCGATCGGTCTGTCGATCGGTCTGTCTATCGGTCTGTCTATCGGTCTGTCTATCGGTCTGTCTATCGGTCTGTCTGTCGGTCTGTCTATCGGTCTGTCTATCGGTCTGTCTATCGGTCTGTCTGTCTGTCGGCTTTGGGAGTTTCAAACATATTTTGATTTTTGCAGGTACTTTACATTAAAGCCGCAAAATCATTTTTAAAATTTTCTCAAAAATGGCATCAAATTTTTTGATGGACGTTGTCTTCGGAGAGCGTAAAGGATGCTTAAGAGAATGGTACAGGCTTCAGAGTCAGGTGCAATTTTTGGTGAGTTTTCTTACAACTACATAATGAAGATTGAATTTTTCTTTAATAAAAACTATTCCTTTAAGACGAATCTTTAAATAAATGCACGTTCAAGTTTTCGAAAGCATGAGCAGTTTTCTTATAATTTGGCGGGAAATAGAGGCAATTTTTAAAAAATACCATTTGGCTCAAAAAAGCGCTCCAATTTTTTTAAAAAAATTCTACATTTGGAACAAGGGATTCTTAAAAGAAAGCCGTGGATCCCATATTCGTTGAACTCTCTGAATTTTCGAAGATTGCAAATTTAGAAATAATGTGAAAAAGGATGTGATGTTGTAGCACTAGTTTTCTAGGTAAGGGATCGTCGAATCAGTTTTCAATTGAACAGAATAGATCATTAGCAGCGAATGCTCATTAATATGAATTCTTATGGATGGGTTGATGATCCAGATTGTCTACATGGTGGTGTGGGAATCCAACCACTCTCCATGGCATGATGAAAATACCTATGCCTTACGCGGATCTCGAACGCACAGCTTCAGGCATTCGTCAAGTCCTTGCGCCACAGAGGCAGGTTCTCTCACAACTTCTGCCACCTACAACTTCCACTACTCACTTGCATGAAGAAATAAATGACACTATAATATTATGTTGTATCTTAGTTATTCTTATTTATATTACGCAAGTGTGTCTAATATACGATTTACTCACGAAATCGAGTGTTTTTTAAAATTAAACCAGTAATTCTGATTTGCGAAAACCAACTACGATGAAAGAAAAACCCGCAATGTTTGACCGTAATCGAACGCCTGACCTCATATCAATAACACTGAGAAGCAAGCTCACTGATCCCCTAAGCGATGACCTTCACTTAGACACAGAACTACCGTGGAAAGACCACGCTGAAACTAATGTGAAGTCATGTGTGAAAACCAATAAAAAATTTAAAAATTGTGTCCGCTTATCAATCGGAAAAGGCATTTTCACCCCGAAAATACAGTGGTTGTAAAAAAAACCATTCTCTTCACACTTTTCCTTGATACGTACCCCATCTGGAGTCATTCAGCAAAATTCCACATAAGCAATATTTTTTTCAAAACAAAATCCTCCGTATCTCAAACAACGGCCAATGATTTTCCAGAATACAACCGTTTTCCTGAAATTTCCGCCTAAAATCATTCTTTTTAAAGAAATTATTCATACAACTTCCATCTACCAAATACAATTTCAATATTGGTGTAGATAATCCTCCATTTCTGTGAATAAAATGTGATACCTATTTAATTTCTTTCCGATATAACAGCAGCAATTTCAATTTCCGAATGAGTCTCTGCTCGTTTTACTTTTCGTCACAGCCGTTAATCATCACTAAAGCCGAAAGACTGAACGACGTATTTCTAACAATAAATAATTTCTACACAAAAATAAAAAAAACTAAGGTGGTGAATGGTCTGGAAACGCGTGATGAATAAGTGAAGGCGAGTGCCCTCTAACATTCCCAGCGCGTGCACCGAGTCGGAGTGCGACCAAGCAGTCCGCGTGCAGCGATGGCCTCTACCGCAAAGCTCCCCAGAGCTCGCGCACCGGGGCCGCCGCCAACGAACGGGAAAATGAACACGGCAACCAACAAGTGAACTCTAACAAACGAATTAGCTGCTTAAAACCCATCAAAGAAAACAGCAGGGAACAGCTTCACAGTCTCATACCGATGCCGTTCTGGTATCCCGTGAGCAACAATGGGTGAGCTGGTGGAGCGGGGGGCAAGACCTGCCACGAGAAGAAATTGAAATATATTGAAAGAAATATTTTACACATTTAAAAACTAATGATTCATGTATTCAGCAATATATAACAAGCTCGTGCCATATTTTCTTTTTTCTGAGCTACGGAAAGGCCATATAAATATTTTCAAAATTGTCTGTAATTACAGATCTTTCTGCAGCATCAGAGTTAAACACGTCCCTTTTTGGTTTCTTGCTACGGAGTAAAGAAAAATATGTAATGATGCGCAAAAAATTTGCGAATTTTGGCAGAAAAACTCTTATTACAGAGAAAAAGTGGATAAATCCAACTGGTAAATTGCGAAAAAAAATCCTTTAACACGTGATGTAGCCATCATCCATGTTTTGTGGGTCATCGATACCGAAAAATCGAATGACAGCAAAACGTGTCTGCCCGTCCGTGTGTCCATAAACAACGCTAACGTCTAAACCGGTTCAGCCTATTTTGTCCAAAATTGATATTCCTCAACCGATCTGGTTAACTTGCGGTCCCTAGAATGTGAAACCGATATTCTAATTTTGGGGGTACTTTATATGACCCTGGGACACTTTCCAAATTTTCAAAAAAGGACTCCATCGGTTTTGATTGAATTTTTTTGGATAGTGTGAAGAACGTTTAAGAGAATGATTTAGGTTTCATGTTTGTTAGAAACCCACATTTTTTGAAAATTGCAAAACTTCCAAATTTATCCATTATGTTCAAAACTCTTAATTTCACATTTTTGCAGTCAGGACCATTTCGACATATTGCGCCGGGACATTCGTAAACCTAGCTACGCAACTGCATAGTATGTTTAGAAAACTTCACAAGTTATAACAATGTATTCACGATACTCCATCGAAGAAGAAACTACTTCCTGCAATACGCCCTGGAGAAATGTTATGGTGAGTTATAAGGGCACAACATTTGGTAACCATTGCGCAACATCGAATATTAGAAATTCAGCTTTACAGAGGCAGAAAGTACTTCGATTATTGAAAATTAATGAAATTATTGAAAATTTAAAAAAATAGATGTATTGTGCTCTGATTATGTATATCTGTGCAATTCATTCAAATGTACCAATAAGATGAGAAAGTAAAAACAATAATAATAATAATAATAATAATAATAATAATAATAATAATAATAATACAGTACACATGATATAAATACTATTGTAAAAAAGTGATTTTTCATTCTTACTTTAAACTTAGGAGGAATCCATTGAGAGGCAGCGAGCCAGGTGTTTACGTTTTACTAGCACGAATTGGATGGCGAGAGTAACGTTAAATTAAAACATTCTGGATTACTACACAATTGCTTGTCACACAATTGCTTCTTGTGATGCACTTGTGTTGAATTAATTTCAAACTACAAATTATTTTCACAATTCTCTCACAGTTATTTAAACATATTTGTAAATGTTTTCTCAACCACGTCAACATTTTTTTTGCAAATAATTTGTACATGCTGTTAACGATAAAAATGTTGCAAAAGCCAACCACAAAAGTGGCGTGTTCTGCCGCCAAGTGTCTAGGCCCACGCTTATCGAACGCATTCACGTACACCAGGCTGCCTTCCATTACTGATCAACAACCTTCACCGCAAACGTCGCCTTGCACACAGCCGCTTCAGTTGCACCACTCGCCTTACACGCGACTATTTCACTTGCGCCACTCGCCTTTCACACGGCCGTTTCAGTTGCGCCACTCGTCGCCTGCAGAGCACCACCTTACGACGCATTGCCTCCTCGAAATTCTCCGTTATTTATTAACGTTCCCGCAACCCTTACTGCCAATACAGCTTCCCATTCACATCGCACTCGATACGGTGTATTGAATTTGTAATTGTGGCGGAGCGCGAGAGAAAAATGTGCAGGTGTCGACCGAGAGATATCTCCAGTCGCGGCGGCTGAAAACACCCCAGATAAAAAAAAGTATTTTTTAAAAACTTCGCAACTCGTGCTTCATTGAAACGCTAATTAAAAAACTCGCAAACATTCGAATCACGGAGCAATGTATTCGCGTCAGAGCTTGCATTGTAATCAATACTTTTGGAAACTTTAGGGCGGAAATATGTATATATCTTTGCAATCAATACCGAAAACTCTTCTCGAGGTGTCGAATAACAAGTTGAAGTCTAGCACCCAATTAAATATTTGATGGTGAAGATGAGAGACGTACCGACAAATGAAATGGAAGTAGGGCACAAAAAATATCGAGAAAACCTGTCTGAACCTCATTTCGCATGCCATGAAACTTCAAAACGACAAAGCGTTGTAAAGGCTTTCCTTCATAAAAAAAATGTTTCCAACTTCTAATTACAGTATTTCTGTTCTGATTTTGTTAACGTCTCTCTACCGAACGTTTTATTGTAGGTACTGTGACCTTGCCACGGTAAAAAAAATTAATGAAATATAAAGTTATAAGAAATATAACAATTGGAACAACTCGAATGCTAATTAAATATTTTTCTGGTAAGGCGCGTGTAAATTGATTTGTACTTGTGTAAATCAAATATCTTTTATGCAGTAGAAGTTCGATCTGTTCAACAGAAAATATTAAGATCTATAAATAGAGTTATGGAAAAAATCTTTCAATTAAAGGAAATTGAAAAAACGAATATAATTTAAGGTCCTAAAAGTATTTTTTCATCAGAAGCACTCAGCATTTTTTCAATAACACATAAAAAAAGGTACAACTTCGGACAATACGAATCTGCTTGTGTTCCAAGATCAAATTTGGCAGCCCATCAAATATTTTATAGTAGTGGAGGGCCAAGAATGTTTAATATTATGAGCAATGAAATAGGTGTATTTTTACACTCGGTCAATTTTTAAAAAAATTAAGGAAAAATCTGTTTTTGCGAGAAAACATTGACGAATTTCGTGTGATAATAAGGTGAAATGTCATGTTTGCTTGTTTTTTTTCTTGAAAAAGCTTTTATAGTTCATAAAAGTTTATTTGAGATACCATTGAGCAGGAATGTTATAATTATTTTCTGATATCAAGTTCGTCAGTAGTTTTGTTTATTTATAGATCAGAATATTTTTGATAAGTTATAAGTTTACAGAAATATTATGTTTGACAACTTGGTTTTGTTATTATTTTTTGTTATTTTGGATGAGCGAGTTGCGTCTGGCTGCTGACATTTTGTTTTCGTGTACAACGTTGATGGAGATCCTCTACAGTTTTTCTACGGGGATCTCTAATTATTTTGCCCACAATGTTCAAGGTAATGTTGTATGCTTTATGTTATTGGCAAAAAAAGACTTTTGACTGAGCAGAAAATATCTGATTACATACTGCAGCATTATCATATGACTCAGGATATGACGATTGAAACTCCCTGAAGATTCACCCATTGTTGCTACCAACGAAATGCCACTGCTCGATTATCGGCATGTTATTGAGCTACCGCCGCTTTTCCTTGTTTAGATTCCAAGAAGTTCCTTGCACAAATCCACTTCCGCTCTCTCATGCCTTTGGCCGCCCACCATAATCACGCCCACCGTTTCTTCATTCCGTACGGACACTAAACGTGTGTTCTCACTGCATGCCCTCTGTTTCCACTCTGATGTCGTGACTTACTCTGCCACCTGCGTACTCTTCTGCCGGCATCCACCGATTCAGTTCAGCCCTGACTCGCGACTGCCCCGACGCGATGCCTCTCACAAACCTCCTCTCGCCCCGGCACCAAACAACCACACCGGCTAGGTGGCGAAGGCATCAACTAGGTCACTGCAGTGGCTCTGACCGGAAGGTCATAGGATTCGAGTTTCTACTCTGGAAGGATTTACGACACTAGCTAGATAGCTGGATGGAATTCAGCCGCTGTCTGGAGGAAAATTCTAGCGGCCGGCTGCTCTGAGGTTTCTTCGATTAACATCAGGCGAATGTTGGAGCTGCACCTTATCAAACGGGCCCCGGACAGCGCGCGATCTTTCCTTCCTCTTCCTTGTCTTATACTCACTCTTTACTACACTTACATTGACATGAACTACACTACTTCATGTCAGGAATCCAGTCGGGGGTTTAGAGCGTGTCCCGGTTGGTGCAGAGTCCTATTGGTGGGAAATACATTGATGGGTAAAACCCCTAAGACTACGTGTAGGTCTGCACCGGATCTCACCATTTAGCGAAGAAAAGATAACCGACACGTACCATGATAAAACATGAACTACACTCACGGAATTAATGACCATAGCAATTGACGCACCCGGAAACACGAAATAATCAATCAAATCACACGCCAACGTCACCTAGCCGCGTGCGCGTCTCCCCACGCTACATGTCCGCCACCCTCACCCCCCGCCATACCCCCAGCAGCCCCGCAGCACACCTCGTACCGCCTGCCCTCTCCACATTGTCCATTGTCCCACACACAATCCCCCTCCTGTCTCCCACGCCGTCTTCCTCTTACTCCACATCAGGCTTCCCCGCGCCGCCTCCGCCGCCACCCCTGTGGCGCCCCCCATGCCACCTGATCGCCACCTTCGCACTCCCACCCTACCCCAAGCAACCTGCAGCCCACCTCATCCCGCCTTTCCTCCCACACCATCATCGCCCGCCCAGTCCTCATCCGTCCCCCACGCCGACCTCCACGCCGTCCTCCACCCTCTTATGCCACATCGGGCTGCCCCATGCCGCCGCGGCCCCTGCCCCCCCCCCCCCGCCACCCCCTCTCCTCGCAGCGGCCCGGCGCGCTCGACAGCTCGATTACGCATTACGTCGGCGACAGGCGTAGTGGAGTGGCGGAGCCGTTGCGCCCATCGATCTCCAAGTGGCGCGGGCGGCGGCGGCGGCGGCGGCGGCGACCGAGTGCGCGGGCGGGAGCGAGAGCGGGAGCGGGTGGGTGCGGGAGGACGCGGGCGCGAGCGCAGCGCCGCGTCATTGCGATTGTGATTGCGCTTCCGCCCGTGTAAGCCGCTGATGAATCGCGCCCGTTACATGTCTATGGCTGAAGGACAGAGTGTCTGAGGACGGGCGTCGCGCCGCGCCGCGCCGCGCCGCGCCGCGCCGGGCCGGGCCGGGCCGGGCCGGGCCCCGTGCGACACGCTGCGGCCGATGGCCAACGCCCGGTGGCACCTCGCGCGGATGTAAATAAAACGAGGATTGGACTCGCCACACAGAACGAGGCCATTGCTTGCCGTTAGCTGGCGAGCTTCATTTTGCTAGGATTTACGTAGTTGGATCCGAGAAACTTTAATATTACCGTTTTTCCGGCTGGTACTGGTTTGTTTTCAAGTCTCGAACCCTTTGATGTATTTCATTTCATTCACTCACCTCCCTTGATTTTCATTGAACTCAGATTTTGGAAACACTTATGTCGACATGTGAAAATATTCTGTAATTAGAACGACAATATTCTGTAATCAATATCAATGGCTTCACTGTAATGAATCTCAAATTTTGAATAATTTTAATTACGTGAAGAGTAAAAAGTTAAGAATTTCCTAAATGATTTTATTCTCTAAACAATCATGTTGATATCATAACATCTTAATTCACATTTCCTAGAATGTTCGTTGAAAATATTTTTTCATTAATTTATTGACATTTGTTACGTCTTTTATCTCTTATGTATTTATTGAATGATAAAATGTAATAAATAACAAAATAAGCTTTTCTACTTTTTCTTTGTTATTACCGTTTAAGTTGTTGACAAGATTTAATGTACTAATGTTTCGGAAAAATAAATAACCAAAAGACGCAGAATATGACATTTATTAAATTATACATTTTCTGTAAGAAGAGCACAAATTGAAATATCAATTGTAAAACTCTGCAGTATCTGCATGTGGAACACGAGATGTAACGAATTATTATAGAAGTAACAAATAAAGTGTGTGGTAGCAAATAGAATGTTGAATGTATTACAGAGATCCTGTACATTGTTGGAGATGTACAATGTAGAGCATTCAGGAAAATCACGCTCCGTAGAAATATCTCCTCTGCTCATTATAATTCAGATGAAACGCAAACTTACGGACTTTTCATCCAATCAACATGCGATCACGATATTTCCATACAAATGTCTTTGTGTTATTCAATAGCGAACTTGAAATCTCTTTGGCACAAATAAAAGGCAAAATCGTGTACTCGTTACATCACTCACGTAATATTTTGTATATGTGAATTTCCACTGTGCGTACATTCAGCAAACATTCATTTTAGAAAAAAAATAGTCACTTCACGTTATTTTTGTTTGTCATAACATTTTGCTTCTCTCAGTGCTCGTTTTCGCAGCAGTGGACAGAGACACAGAATGTTATATTTAAACATCTCCCCAATTTTAAATACAGGTCAATTATCTTTGGAGTAAGAAACATCCTTCTTACAGAAGTGTTTGCTGTGGTCTGTCTCTTTGATACAAATACATCGAAAAAAAAGTCTAGAAATGAGAATTAAAGAAAATATTTTTTTCTTAAATCAATTGTAAAAAACAGTTAGTTTTTAAATCACTGATTTTTCAGACGGCAAAAAAATATTTTATGAAATAATTTTGTGCTATAGAAGTAATTGATAATAATAAAGTGAAACTGAGCGTATTACCTGGTATAAGTTGGCGATCGGCATTACAATATTTTAATTTAGTGTCAAATTTGCAGTGAGACAGAAGCAAGAAAGGAAAAGACGCCACATGAAACCGGTTTTTCACTCGAAGTTTGCATTCGCAAACAGTTAACGCCAAGTATCAAAACGCGTTCCCCCAGAAAAGCGAGGCCGGCGAAGGGTAACAACATTTTAGGGAAGCGGAATGAAATGCGTTTACGCCTATGTCATTCGTAGCAAAATGGGGAAATAGCGTGTTTTATCGCTTAATTCGAACCCACGAAGTGTCCACGCAGCATATCAGAAACCCTTTCCGGGCCGTAAAGCGGACTGGGACGTCCCCTACGCCCTCCTTCGTGTCACCACGCGCGGGGAGGGGGGAGCGCGGAGACCCTAAATAAGCGGTGCACACGTGGGTTTTCACGTGTCCTCCTGCCGGCAGGGCAGCAGGTAGCAGAAGGGGAACACGCACCTGAAAACTACCCTGCTTCCACTCGGCGGAAGACCAATCCACGGAGAAATGCTCAACTGTAGGTACATGACTCAATGTGTAGGTACTATCATGTGTTTACGTACTTCAGGCCAAACCGTTGCAATATGGTGAATTTAAATTTTTTGCAAAACTCATTTTCATTGCGCTTAGCTTGCAGTTCGATGAGGCATGCAAAATGAACAAGGATATAATAGGTACATAAACTGTTCGCCACACAGGAGCTAAATCTAGCATTTTCCGTTGACAAAATTTTATTGGGAATGCTCAATCCGATTATGATATAACACGTAGTTTTTTATTGCATTGCATAAAAAGGTATTTTTGGCTGTGCGCGTTGGCATTTCAATAGATAAAACTAGGGTAAGCCCGTCTCTTTAATGAAACAATGAAAACAGAAACAAGAGAATGCAATTTTTCCGTATACACGATGGAGCTATTTCATTTTTATTCATAACCAAACATCACAGAGCCTAATATACTAGCATATAATCCAAGAAATTTATGATCCATGTCTCTGGAAATTTGTTTGCTACACATAACATTTCCTGCCTGTGTGAAAACAAAGAGAACCACTTATGCGTATTAGAAAACCTTTTAACAATCAATAGCAATAATTCGGAGGTTTCAATGCAGTGTTTTCTTATTTAAATATGCGCAAAATGTGGAAAGAAAATTATAATGTTACACTTCTTATACCTTTGGATATGCGATGGAAGATCGCAAATAAAAGTAGCGAGTTGTCTTTCGTATCTCTTGTATGAGCTTTTCCATTGGCACTCGTAACATGACAAAAAATCTTTTGATTGTGAAATAAATTTGAAAACATTATTTACGGAAATTATGAGTGATAATCTTGATGTGAACAAAATGAAAACATCTCTGCTCTCCAAATGCATACATAATACTAAATATATTAACTAGTCAATTACGAGTTTTCTCAGAATATATTAACATGGACAAATATTTTCTCTAAGCACACAAGGCGTCTCAGAATAGATAATTTAACCTTCTATGCCAGGTAGAGTGGACGAAAATATTACCTTTTGACAATAAACATATAGTATGAAATTACTTCTAAAAGATCTCAATGCATTTATACAAGTGACATTTGCCTCTGATTATTAGGCAACATCATCGACCAAGTTATATGCATAAGGAAACTAGTGGGTCTAAAAAATGCATACTTTTTCGCATAATTTTTGAATTTTGCAATTTTGAAAAATTCAGAGAGTTCAGCGAAAATTAAACCTGCGCAATTATTTTAAGTATCACTTGTTTTATCTGTAGAAAAATTAAAAAAGTTTGAGAATATTAAATTTATAGAATATTAATGTGTTTTTATAAACTCCATAAATTTCAAGCACAAATTACGCAAATATTACCCCGTTTTTGAAAACATTGTACATGACCTTGTTTGAAGAGATGATTTTTAGAACAGATTTTGGTGATTGGTAAATATCTATTTTTGACTTTATAGTTTTGAAATGCAAACTTTTTAGAATTTTCGAAAATACAGAGTTCGCCGAAAATAAGACTAGCACCAGCTTTTTAGTCCTTTGATACATACAAAGAAAAAATTTAAAGAGAAAATTTGAAGCAATTTTTGAGAAAATAATTGTTTTTAAAAAGTTAAATTGCATATATTTCACACAAAATTACATTAAAAAATAATAATTTTTAATAATTGATGAGCTTACTTCAAGATCTGCCTTTAGAAACAGATATCACACAGAAAGAAATCTATTTTTAATATTGAAGTTGTGGAAAGGACCGAAAAAATTAAACTTTTGCCATTATCGAAAAATCAGAGATTTTTACGAAAATAATATTTATAAATAATATAGAAACTTTGAGCAAATTTCGAAAATGTTGAGGCTTTATGTAAAGTACCCCCTCCCAAAAAAAACAACAAAATATCCGTGTCAAACTCAAGACTATCGAGACTCAGAGTCTTTCGTTTAAATTGTTTGAGGAATAGAATTTCTAGGAAAATCGGCTGAACGGTTTTAGGGTTAACTTTGACCACAGACGCACAGTCGGACGGACGGACGGACGGTCAGTCTAACGGACGAACAGACAGACAGACGGAGGAACAAACAGACGGTTTGCCTTCAATCGATTACTTCATATTCAGAACCCAGAAAACATGATTCTGACTGCATGCGTTAGACGATGTAACTTACTACAAAGAAGATTTGTACATTTTTTCGTTACCAGAGCCCGGCAATACAAGTTTCTCTGTCAAACATTCGCCATTCTCCGGCACAAAATTACAATATTCTCTCTTCTCACAAAGTAAATGCGATAAACTAAAAATTCAGGAGAGAATGTCACATGCATTTCCGTTATATGTCCCATCATGATATGTTCATAGACAAAAAGGGACCATTTTCGATCCCTACACATGCTCTATAAATTTGCAATATTTATTCTGAGACACCTTTATATACGCATACATACAAATACAGTTACGTTAACATTTCTCTCGTCTTCAAACGTCTCCGATATGCATGCTCACAGGCACCTCCGGCGGGTACATCAGAGCCGAGTTCAGTGAATTTTCAAATAAGCGAAAACTTCAGGGAGCTATATCGCACTTGCTGTGTTAAAGCTGCCTAGCCGAAGCCAAGGACAAATAAAATTGACAATTATCGCCCTTATTCCATATGTTCATACAAATACATATTCCATATGTATCTAGAATCATCGCATTACGATTGGATAATCGTGCTTTGGACACAGGGATAAACACCGATATTAAAGATCTCTGTATGAGACAGTGTCCTGACAGAAAGATCTATGGAGAAGAGAGAAAAAGATGAATTTTCATTTATGAGTACTGCATTACCCATCGCATCATCGGAAACAATGCCTATCCCAAATTATCCTCACGACAAGTAAAGTACGCACGTTGGTATGAGAATCATGTTCACAATAGGCATATAAGCACCTATCAATCTACATTTGGGTCCACTATCACTTGAGAGAGTTCCGACAAACCATCCCACCACCAACACGTGTTGTGCTAGGTGCTACTCGATAATCATATTCGCCAGTAAAATATATTTTTTGCATCCTAAAGAAATTAATGAAGATCAAAACACTTACCATTATTGCTATTATTGTTTAATTACAATGAACACTATGTAGTTCAAACAAGGAAACAACTTATCAAACTAACCGAGAAATCGAATAAAATACACCGATCTTGCAGATTAGTTTCTCAATATCAATAAAACCATAATAAATACCACATACAGAAAATTGTCTGTCGTTCACTTCAATACAGTATATTTCAATGAATTTAGCCACAATATTCAACAGAGAGCTTTATACAAAACAACAATTTTTTAATTTATATACATATATTCAATTAAGAGAAAGAGTTTCTTAGGAAATTTCAGAGCGACGTTTCGAGAAATTTATTTCTCCCCATCCTCAGGCTAGACTGCGTAACGGAGAAAAATTATGACAATTAATGAGATGATACTAATAAAATAATATTAGGAAGAAAACATAGCACTCGATATACGAAAACATAAAGACTCACCAATTTAAAACATCAAACAATCAAAATGAAAATAACGTAAAACAAATAAATAAATATTTGCAACAGGGCGTGCAAACGCACGTCTGGCATAGCAGTTACAAAGTGCTTAGAACGCAGTATAAACAATCAGCTGACCGTTGGGAGGTATTTAAAGAAAAATGCGGAGGCCTCAAATACGTTACATGAAATATAATATACAAACGAACAAATTCTAAATGGGTTATGAGCTTTTTGTACAAAGCTGTCAATGGATTATTCTATTCATAATGAGACTAATATTTTCCTACTTGGCTAATTATCGTTCTATATGTTTATTTTAATTATCGAAGTGGTTGATAATGTTTATTAAGTAATTTTCACATAATTTAGCGTTAAATCACCTTCAGTCAGATTGTTGAAAATTATCACAAAAATTATTTATTTTATAAAACAGATTTTGTAAATACTGTGTCTAAAACAAAGTCTGAAATTGAAACCAACATAATTTTTTTATCAGAATAAATTCTGTTTCGGATTTGGCTCCAGTGAGACTAATATTAGCATCTAAATCATAGGAATAACAGAATATTCTGGTATTGATCTGGCTGTAACTATTCTCCCCAAATTTGAAGCAACCTTTTAATTCTTAGACGCTCTTTACACGAATATCACGCTTTATTTTTATTATTTTCTGTAAAAATGTCCACTTCACAAATATTTTATACAATCAGAATAAAGTACACTTAAAAACTTCAAACATTCGAATGTTCATTTAAACATTTTTTCTGAAAATTACGTTAAATGTTTGGTTGTATTTGTATATGATAGCGTTCAATTTATACACACGTTTCTCGAGAGATGAATGGAAAATATTTTTAAACATACAATAAATTTTTCAAAATTCAAATTTATTATTTCTTCTTAAATTCCGCCAAATATCTGAAATTTGAGAGAATATTTCAGAAACATTCATTGTTGCGAATATGTGATGTTGACTTAACATTAAATACCAATCATGTAGAGTCACTCAATAAACGTTAACAATCAACGTTCTAATATTGAAATAAAAATATATGTCGAATATTAACAAAAATGGTCGTAATCTGTCGGATAAATTTGATTTTGATTATGGCTTGAACGATCCAAATATATTTTGAGAATTAAATAGTCTTATCGTTCTGCGAACATTTCCGTGGAGCATGAGAAAAATGTTTTAATTTTCCTTACATGTTCGAGCTTTACGTTTAGTTTCCTATCGCATGTTTTTCTCGCACCTTGTATCCGCTGAGCGTTTCGCATCCGTTTTATTTTGTTATTCAATACATTGAATTGCCTGATTCATAGCCACATATCTTCCCCAGTTCCACTTCGGTTAAATTGGCCGTACGTCACAGATCCCCATTGAATCTCTTGTCGCATATTTCCTCCCAAACCGCAATTTCTTTCGCAGAAAATTCGTCAGGGGCCGTGTTGAAATGCAACCACGGGATCTCTGAGAGCTTTCATGTCTTCCCTCCCTTTCCAAGAAATATCTTGTATATGTTTCTATAAAAGCAGACTGAACTCATCCAAGCTCTCTTTACGATATCATTCAACGCGGTTCAAACACTTTCGAGAATTCCAGTCCCTTATTAGGTTATAAAACCAAGGAGAAATATTGACGTTAATTTATTAAAACCAAAGGTGCTTACATTTATATTTAATTATTTTCTGAGCATTTGCTGGTTGTATAAAAACATAATTAACAATTATATCTTGGCAATAACAATCACACAATCACAATTTTCATGAATTTTACGTGAAACTGAAGGCTTTCGTTCGCTCAAGAATCATACAAAGATAAAGACCTATTCACATTTTAGACTTTTAGATTTAAAATTAAAGCATATTAATCACGGGCAGTTTAAAAACTAAGAAAATTTGCATTTTATGACAGTTCCTGGTAGACTAGCGTAAATATTATTAATATTCTCTTTTAATTTTTTTTGAAAAAGTTGAACTCTATGATCGTTAGAGAATTTTTACACAGAATTGCATTTTTACAACGTGCTTCAAACATTTGCAATCGAAAGTTTTGCTTTTAGAGATTCTTATGGATATTCACAAAAATGTAGTTTTGTTAGAAACTCTTTACGTAAGAGAGACGAATTTTTGGCGCTACTAGTTTTTATCTTCCCGCCATAGTTCGTAAGAGAAGAAACTATTGCAATCGTGCGCCGCAAAACGGCGATTTTTTTGACAGAGAAGTCCAATTGCCGAGCCTGGGAATGCCCTTCAGATTTGAAGAGGATAAATTGATTTTGGGGGTACATTACGTGAAGCCTTAACAACAGTTTTCTCAAATATGACACCATTCTTTTTTACTTTCCCGTATTTACTTTGTAAGAACAGAAAGCTATGAAATCGTGCGCCGGGAAACGGAAAATATTCGGCATTCTTATTGCCGAACCTGGTAACGAAAAATTGGATAAATTCTGTTCCTACATACAATAAATTACTTTATGTACTTACTATATATAATAAATCACGTTATGTAGTCAAAATTCATGTTTTCTGGGTCCTTGATATCGAAAAATCGATTGAAGGCAAAACGTCTGTCCGCAATCGATCAGTCCATCTCTGATTTTTCGAAAAGTGCAAAGTTCAAATGTACTTGGTATCTGCTTAGAACTACAATATTGAAGATAGTGATTTTTCTTAATGAAATTTTTTCTTTAAAGACAAATCTTCTTAAGGTTTTTATATTGTGAAATTTTTCGTCTCTTCAATATTTTTACTATTGCTAAATTCGGATAATATTTACAACAAAAATGTATGATTGTGAAGGATTACTTCCTCTGCTATTATTAACATTGTTATTTCTACCGTTGGCCTGCTATGCTCATAAATTTTCTCGATGTCAACACTAATGTATTAATTTTACTTTTAATTTAATGATTGGTTTTCGACATATATTTTACTTCTTACCTCTTGTATGTGGACGTGTAATTCTATACAGAATCACGCTTCCTGGAAGTTCTATTGATTAAAACCAATTATTGAATTGATGCCATCTGATATAAATTATCTACCTTTCTCAGCAATACAAATTTAACATTTATTCCTATATATTTACAACTTTCTTTGATTTCATGAATAATTACTTTTCTCTTTACAAACATTAAAATATCGTACGGTTTTGAATAGAGTTCGTAAGCTTCCTACAATGTCTGCAGATGAATTCTCGGTTGAAACACCAGACTGTTTTCCGTGGAATGTCCTTGGTATCCCCATTATCGCGTTCTTGTCTATCATTAAAATAGATTAAAAATGTTCCGGAATGTCCTCAACGATTTGGTATTAACAGGATTTAATATTTCCCATAAAATCAATACGCGGTCACGACTTTCCCTACCTGTGCTTCGTATGAAACACCTACGCGCGACTGTCTATCTTCAGCTACTTATCGAAAAACCCTCGCATCTATGGAGCTATCCTAATATACATCGCCTCGAAACACGGAATCCATTTTAATTCAAAATTCCAACTACACTAATAAAATCCACAATTCCAATGCAATACTAATATTTAAACAATATCAAACTATTTGACTAATCATAAGCTCCTGTCTCACTATCATTTATATAATACCTCAACCTATGCTGAAAATCCGTTCGCAACTCACAAACCGCTTGCGTGTGTACACTTTAATATCTTTTAAGGGACTGATTATTTGCATCCTCTTACAAGATCACGGCTTTCAATGCTCTCTCGACACCGTTTGCATGTAATGTTCGGGGATGTGTTTCCCCATCTGAACAGCTCTATGACACCAAGCATGGAATACTACACTTTGTGTATTGGTTTCCCTAACAACGTGAATTCTTTGACTTTTGAGCTTGAGTAGAATCCTATTATCACTGACGCTGGATGCCTATTTTGGCATTCAAATTCAAACCAGGGTTCTTGACTTATCACGGAAAAGTTTTCCCGAAAGTTTTTATAAAATTAGGCAATTTTTAAACATTTATATCCTCAAAAAACAGCTTCAAATATTTTCTTTAAAATTTTCCATCGTGCTTATTAAAGAACGGAATAAAAATAAGTGCTGGTCCTACTTTCTGCGAACTGTGTATTTTTGAAACTTGCAAAAAATAACATGGCAAAAGTACAGTATTGAAGGTAGACATTTTTGTCTTAAATAAATTCTATTCTAAATAATTAAATCTTTAAAAAAGCTCAAGAGCAATAAATTCAAAAAGCAAGTAGTTGAAACTAATGAAGTAGGTCTCATTTTGAGATCTCTGAATGTTCGAAAATTGCATAAGTTAGAAATAAAGCAAGAAAGGGTGCTGTTGTAACACCATTAGATTTTTAAAAGAGTATCATAATTAATAAGTATAATATTTCTACACATAGTTCAGTAAAAACTACAATACATTATTTTGCTTAGAATGTACCTGCACCTGGGTATCACATGAAACCATAGGCATCCTATCACACCACCGTATACTGCATAGTTTTCTTTCAATTAATATACTTATTCGACATTAGTACTAAAGATGTTTTGTTTTCCTACATGTGCGAGCATTGGAAATTAGTCATATAGTAGTGGTTTGCCTCTTAGAGCCTTGATGGTGCTTGAAGTCGGTCGTGTAGTAAGCACTGACGCACTGAGTGAGTATTCAGCCAGTTTTCATGGAATGAGAACGTACAGAATAAAGGCTCCCACAGACCGGCGTGGAAGATCCGCAGTGGATTCGGCGCGGAAAATTCCGCGCTACATGCGGCGACGAAATTCGCGGTTTCGTTCACACCGGAGCGCCAATTACGAGTCAGCGTTTGGTGATTGATTTTCTCAACTGATAAAGAGGACGTGCTCGCTTCCATTCATGCACGAGACAGAAAATGCAAATACTTATAGTACGTTTTCTGAGCACATGCGGTACGGTGCTTTTACTTTCTTTAGTTACGATTTTCCATTATATTGCTCATATCTCTTTAGTAAACAAAAAGGATCCATGATTTTGACCTAGAAAGAAAAAAGTTCGAAGAATTTCATACCTTGATGCCATAAAGGACGAGAAACGCTTTTATATTTACTAGAATGACCAATGAATGATTTGATGAAATTTTAAATCTGATCGCAGAAGACAAGACAATCTGACACTTCACGGTCATGACAATCGTCACTTAATTACGTACACACACATGTACAAACACATGTGTACATATATATATATATATATATATATATATATATATTACATGTAATGTAATATATACATTACATGGCAAGCTTAATTTACATTTAAATAATTTACAAAGAAATCACTGTTCTTCTCAACACAACAATTGTCTGTTTACGTCAAAGAAGCAGGCCCATGCCTTTCTCTTTGAACTCATGGCCACGACGGTCACCTGCTCCTCTAATATTGGTGACATTACGGGAGAGGGGATTAAGCATTCTTCCCGACTGATTATCTGCTTGAAACTACTCGCCCCTATGAGACTCCCTCAAACATAGTTGCCCGTGCAGTTCGCTCTGCCCGCTGTGGGTTGCATTTTAAACTGATCAAATATGTCATAATCCAAGAACCCCGAGTTTGATTTGAATGATAAAATCGGCATCAAGCGTTAGGAATAATGACATTGTATAGTTAGGATAACCGATCAACAAAGTGTAATATTCCATGTTTGGTGTCATAGCGCTGTGCATATGACACGGCCCCGAACACATTATATACAAAACGTGTAGAGAGTTCATTGGAAGCCGTGATGTTATAGAAGGGCGCTAGGAATAAGTCTCTAAAAGGATATTGAAGCGAACACACGTAAGGGGTTGGTGAGGGGCGAACGGGTTTTCAGCATAGGCTGGGTGTTATTTAAATGATAGTGAGGCGGGAATTTATGATTATTTTCAGAGCTTGGTTTTGTTTAAATTGTAGTAGTAAATTGTATTTGTAAATTTTCTTAATGTAGTAGTTGTAATTTCGAATTAAAATAGATTCCGTGTTTCGAGGGGATATATACTAGGGTAGCTCCGTAGACGGAAGGATTTTTCAGTAAGTAGCTGAAAATAGACAGTCGCGAGAGTTTCATACGAAACACAGATAAGGAAAGTCGCCATCGCGTATTGATTTTATGGGAAATACTAAATCCTATTAATACTAAATGTTGAGGACATTATGGAACATTTTAAATTTATCTTAATGATAGGCAAGAAAGCGAGAACTGGATACCAAGGATTCCGAGGACAACATTCAGCAGGTCAGCCGATATATGTGTGTATATATATATATATATATATATATATATATATATATATATATATATATATATATATATATATTCTAACACAACCTCCTACTACCTTCCACACGTGGGGAGAGCGTGATAGTATGAATGCTCGTGAAGCGAGCTTAAAATTCTTAGGAAGCAGGATCTTTTGGGTATGAGAAAAGTCTGAACCCTTGACACAATGAATCAGATAAAATACGAATAAAATGAGCATATATTCTATGAAAAATTACAGTGGCACAGTTATATAATAGGATTATGCACTTTAAATAGATGGTCGCTGAAAAAAATAGAAAACAAGGCAAAACAAAAAAAATTGGCGTCACCTCGACTGCCTGAACACACTTTCACCAATTACAATTCACAATTTGCTCATTCCTCTTTCTGAATTTGTATCTGCCATATTATTTTACTCTTTCTACTCTCTAGTTTTTCCGTGCACGGCTTTTAAAATGAGTTTTACACTTGTTCTAAGGTATCCCGTTTACAGGCGCTAGCCTTGGGCTTCGCACTCACATTAACACTGTGAACTTTAAAGAGAAAAAAACAATAAAACGTAACATACACGTTACTTAAATCTGACCCCTTTACATATCACAAAAAGCAATTACTTTTAACACAATACAATAAACTATGACTTTTCCAGATAACATCAACTGTACAACATGTGAAAATCATGAATTATTTCAGTAAAATTGTACAAGGTATGGCCTCTTTGAATAAATTCAATAACACGTGCAGTAAATGAACTTGAAACTGCCACTCACATCGTTCGGAATACTTCTCCCACCTATTCTGGACTTTACACCCACTTTTAACACGAATTGTCGTGGATTTACTGTTATTCTCTTTCCCCAACTGATCGCCGTATAAAAGTTGCCAGTTCTTTTACCTCAACAGCTCCGCATCGCTCGCCTGTAGGTAACCTTGGGATTTTTCTGCCTATCGGAGCCTCGCGTTGCAACCGGCTTTGCTCGCTGTCCCACGATGTTACCAGTTTCTTTCCCTCGAACTCTGGACTCCGCCACGCTTTCAATTTCCACACCCTTCTCCCGTTCTCCGGACTCGTACGATTCTCGTTCCAGTCCAAATCTTTCTCACCTACGCTTCTCTCTTCCTGGGGTCGTCCTTCTTCTGCCGCGCCTCGTACAAGTTTGTTCGCGCTTCCAGCCTCGAATAATTAATGTTGCTGAATTTATGCTTTAAATGCTCGGCCTACCTACCACACTTTGGGCGTGTGTGGTCTCAGCGTGCAATATGAGATGCTGGATTTAGTTAATGCCCTTCAAATGAAATTTACAAATTTGAAATTATTTCGAAGTCAAACAATCACTTCACTTGCTCTCTCAAATATTGTGAATGTTAATACGAAGAATATTCGTGCACTCCACTTCTCAATTACATCACTTTCGTTGATACGCTTCTCAAGCTAACTTTTAACTACCAAGTTAAAATAAACTCCTATGCTATCAAATTACAATCGCCTTCAGAACTCAGTCAAGTCGCCGTCGTTGCTGGAATCATAGAGAGCTCCTCCGAGGCGCGTCGCGATACTTATGGTACTCGTGCCTAGGGAAATTTTTGGAGGGGTTAAAATTCTCCTCTTTTCGTGACCTCCCGGAAAAACATTATTCGCTAGTTCGGGCGTCAGAGTTCGAAAAGCTGTGGGTAGATGGCGCGTTTACAAGCCATCGCTCCGCCGCGTACCCTACTCCTCTCTGTTCGTGGGCTTCTTTTCGTAGCTGATGGTGGCGTTATGGGATTGTCTAATCCCAGCGAATATTTCATGATTAAAGGGAACAGGCGTTCTTTTTCGAGAATGGGCTCATATGGGTTGCACAAAAATGGAAAAATACATTGCAAAACAGTAACACTATTGCAATTTATTTTCAATGAAACAAAATTTAACAAAGGAAATGGGACATTCATTACTCACTGATACAAGTTGAACCACTAAAACTACTGCTAATAGAAATATGAATTCTCAAACATAGTTACGACCTATAACTACTTAGGTTTTCTGAACACAGTGTGGGAGCTCCAATTTCTGTTTGGTTGCATTATGTACGAAAAAATAGTCAGACTTAATAAATTACTTATAAACATGAATTACAGTTTTTTCTTTTCACAGATGTAACTTCCCCCTCTCTATCCAATAATTGTTCATTCCGGGGCGTGCCCCCCCTTGCGTTGAATATAATACCAATATTTCCAACCTCTCAAATTATATCACCTTCCCTTACCATTACATGAACCGAATTGTATAGGGTAAATAAAGTTTGCTCGGATCTTACGATTTGACGAAATTTTGCCACCGACGCTCCACGCTGCTGCTGCCGCCGCCGGTGGTGAGAAACAGTCGGGATGACCATCAAGCGCGACGTCCCTGCTCGCCAGCGTGTCCCTATCCGAGCAGCGTATAGAACCTTAAATGGCGGCTGCGGAACTTTCTGTCAGGGTGACACTCGCCTCGCTGCAAGCACTATTAATCTCTCTCTTCAATCCGCTGTATTGCTTGGCGGTGACAACGCACCATTTATTCGCCCTCCGATTGTTCATGTCCCATGCATTAGCTTATGGCTCACCATGTTAAAAGTTACCGACCACCTAAGCAATTATTCACTTACGACACGTGTGTTGTACACCGTCCACAAAAATATTAGTTTGTTATTCCACAGGTCTTTGGTTTGTTGATGTCGTCTTAATATTGTTCGACACCTGCGTTGCACAACACTCACCTTATAGGCTTTGGCCTTACACGAAGACGTGTCGTCAAATCTGTCTCTCTGCTCTGCCTCTCGTTTTCATTTATGCTGTAGTTCTTCCTTTACTCCACACCTAGCGTATCGCCTCATCACTGCCCTACTATTGTTTTCTCTCGTTTCAATATCGTTTTACCATTGATAAACTCTGATTTTCTTTCTGTCATCTCCTCACTCGCCCTTGCCCCCGCTCAGCTTGGCGGCCCTTCCTGCACTCTGCCTGACTGACCGCCCGCTACTGAAGTTTCGTTCCCTATTTTAGATGACAGTTCACATCGATTCGCCGTTTACTACGGCCATGGCGACCGCGCAATCTAAACATATATTGCATCAGAAACGCAATGCGTTTCAATATATATCTGACGAGTCTTTGCCTTGGTTTCCGCAGCGAAACTCGAGCGGCAGCGGAAAAAATGCGTCCGACCGCGAATCGAAATTCGCCGCGGATTAAACGCTGCCAAACCTCTGCCGCGACGCTCGCCTGCCGTACAGGCCAGAACGTGCTCATAAGCTAACATGTGACGCGAAATTTCTGCTGCGGACATTCCGCCTAAGCTGCAGATCCTCCGCGCCGGTCTGTGGGAGCCTTAACACGATCAAATATTTCCACTTTTCATTCAAAATCAAAACTCTTTCAATGTTTGTAGATTTTTCTCGAATTACTGGGTATCTAGCAACGCCATAGACATGCAAATGGGTAATCACTAATATAGAATCAAAATCCTACTTACAATAGCTTCCTCGCGGAGTTCCAAAAAGGTGAAGCAGTCACGGACATATAAGTTAACAAATTGATACTAAACCGTCCGAGAGATACTAAGCTGTCCGGGCCGCGTCTCAGATACGTTTCCAATGTTTCGGCCGCTACAATGACAAAATGCGCGAAGGAGTGATGGCGCACGGGTTTACGTAGGAAGAGGTCAATCATCTGCATCGCCGACGGCGGGGAGAATTTGTTCTTAATATTGTTAAATAAATCTGCGGGCAGTCTACTTCCGCGCTTGTCACCATGGCATACTTTGAAAGATAACGGCTAAAACATTGGCATATGCCTTTGACGTGGCGTCTGCCTGGCAGCTCAGAATCTGTTGACACTGGCCGCGAACGCCTACGTTTCCATCAATTAAATTTTCATTAGAAGGATCGTCAAAACTCAACTTAAAATGTCATATCTTGCGTACCAAAAAAGGAAAGGGTTTTATTATGTGAACAACAAATCGAGGTATTAACGATAAACTAAAGACAAAAGACCCGAGACAAAACTAAATTAAAGAGAATTGGTTTATCTTGACGAATGGTTAACCTGGATTCAATAATTTTTTTTCACGACTTTTCGCAGCAAAGTGCTCTTTAAGCGCAATTAACGTTTCTTTGCAATGCGTACGGAATGTAGGTACGTTGCTTCACAACGCATTGCCAGATGACATTAAACAATTAAAGTCGGTACACAAATTTAAGTTAAAAGTAATTTTTTTCTGCTGCATAACTGTTTCTATACAATTAGAGACTATACTGGTCATCAAAAAGAAAAATAATGTTTACTTTAACACAACAATTATATATAATGGATTAGTTTTCTTTTGTATTGTATAATTTCGTGAAAAAAGAATTAATAAGCCTGTAATAAGTAATATACTTAAGCTTCCGGGCCAATGGCCCACATCTCGATCAGGTTTTTTTTCCAGTTTCTCTGATCCATTGAGCAAATGCTGAGATGGCCCCTTGTTTTGCTTCGGGACATAAATGTAGCTTCACTATGCGCACGTTTTTTTGATGTGTCCTTGTGCTTGTAGTGGTAGCAGTAGAGCTGAGGGTGAGTTACTGTATTGTTAGCAATGCAGAAAAATCAAATCTAGAGTTCGTTTATCGTTGCAAATTTTTTCTATAACTCAGGAACGAAAATATCTAGTTTTTCAAATGCTGATAATATCCCACTTTTCTGAGTTTCATTATTATTATTATTATTATTATTATTATTATTATTATTATTATTATTATTATTATTATTATTATTTTAACTTTCAACTATTTATCGTTAAAATGTGGGGATGGGATTCTGGTACTCAAGAAAACGTACGCAAATATTCTTCTGCCTCATACGTCATATATAGTATTTACTGTTTTTGACCAAATAAATAAAATTGAATCAAACGTTGTGATACTGTTAAGAACAGTTCTAAAAGCGGAATAGTCTATGTGAAAATATCTTCTAAGCATTTTGTAATGTGTGGTTCATGCAGATAAGTGAATGTCGAATGTGTGGGTGCGACGATTAATTCGCGAGCGCTTCGGCGTTGACGTTGACATGGGATTTAAAAGTAAATGTTATTAAAGCAAATTTATTAAAAAATAATTTGTTTTGCGAAATTGAAGAAAAATCGCAGGAAAAGTAATACCTTTGTCCATAAGAGAAAAAAAAGGCAAGTCAAGAAATCTGATTTCATTACTTTTTCATATTATCATTATGAAAACTAGTATTTAGGAATTTTAGTTCACGACATTTCGATTTGAAGGATTAGTTTTCAGGAAGATTATTCTTTACAAGATTATTTTTAGTGATTTTAAGGGGAAATTGCCATTAGTGATTTTTGTTAGGAAAAAGGTTTCAAAGAAAAACACCCGGAAACGCTTAATGCCAATCGCATCATTCAGACACAATTATACCTCTAATGCATGCAGAAGTAATTATTAAAACATGTGTATCTTTATGGTAGAGAACCACATCATTCTGTAACAAAAACACTGCTCTGAATCACTCACAGAGCATATCAACAACTTTTACACCTATGGATGTCGAGGTCTGATTTATTTTTCGTCATAAACAGTAAATGTGACGTATGGGGGTAAAAAGTATAATCTGCACACGCCTTCGTGAACTTCAAAATCACTATCCACACCCTTTCACATTACGAAGTTCCAGGCTTTACCCATCAAGGTCATCCGAGGTAGGCAACATTTGAAAATTAGAAATTTTCGCTCCCGAATAAAATAAAAATTATTGACGTAGGTACACGAAATACACACTTGATTTTATAATATTGATAACAAAATAACAACCCCCATCCCCGCTTTCACTCTTATGGTGTTAGTGAGTGTTGTAAGATTGACTTGTTCTTAGTGAGTATGAAGGAGCTCGTACTTCGTGTCAGCAAGATAATTCCTTCATATGGGGCATGATAAAAGCAAAGACCTGGATTCCCATGCCATTGCAGAGAGACAGCCTCTATTACACGGCAGCGAATATTTTCCTACCAATTCCCGCCAAAAAACACGCTGCTACCTACATACATAACAACCCAATACAGTATAACAGCCAGGGCAGGGATCCTAGACCTCATAAAAACGTGCACAAATTGCATTATCTCCTCATTTACATATTCTACCCGTTGGTAGATTCTGCACCGTTGTGGATTCTGCAATGTGATGGCTTCCGATCATTGTGTCACTTGTTCTACAGGTCGAGTTTCGTTACCGTTAAATTTAGATGGCTCCCTTGTTGCTGTCACGATGCCGAGACAACATGCAAAACCTCGCGCGTCAATCAGGAATCGAACCCAATAACATGCGTTTGGGAAACACGTTTCTAACCTTTTTGGTTAGTAAATACATTTTAATCTTATTTAACTTAACACAGATAAAGTATAAATAAACACAAACTCCGTTAACTAAAGTGTTCATTTTCGACTATACATGTGCTTCAAGATTGCAAAATTTATTCTGAGATATCTGTATAAGCATGTGCTATTAAAATGTATTTACTAACCAAAATAGTTAGGGATGTGTGAGTTTGATTCTTGATACATGTATATAATGTGTACGTGTGTGAGAGAGAGCGAGAGAGGTAGAGAGATAGTCAGAGAGAGTGCCTGTGTGTCATTGATAGATAGGCATCTTCGTTTGCATAGGTTTTTGACAGGTTCATGAAATATCCTTGCTGGGCCAGGAAGTGAGCAACTGAACATCTTCGGTGCAACTCCTTCTGCACAATCAGGGGAACATATCACATGTGTAACTCCGTTAAATGAAATATCGTACTACATGGTCATTGGCAAAACGATCATTTTCGACACCTCTATACGCAGTAGAAGTTTGTAACATTTATTCTAGACATCCAGTACAAATATTATATAAACTTAAGTTCTTCATGTATCATTCAAAAGGTTATTAATGATGTAGTATAGAGATATTTAAAAACCGTTTTCAGTTAGTAAGCATTCATCATTAAATCATGATGTTATCGTGGTGGCAATTCGCACAAAAGGAATCTAGACTGAACAAAGACACAATTTAAAACATATTCAAGAACGGAGACTCAAGAGCTTGCTAAAAACCGCACACGAAACTCGCGTTTAAATCTTAACTCTCCAGACGCAAACAAACACACCGAGGACGCTGCGGAAACTTTCGTCTACACATGTAAACTCGTTGTCTGGAAAACTCCCGGGAGGCGGTGAGCGAGGGTCAAGGGTCGTGGGCCGGCGCTAGGTGTCGAGCGGCCGCACTGCGCCGCCCCCACCCACCGCGACCGCCTCCGCCGACGCTTCCACCCCGCCCACCGTGCGCGCTCATTTATTAGACATGCGATCGATAGCGGGTCTCGAACCGGTGGACTGGTGCGCGCGTGGCCCAGCGGCCTGTCGACGGCGGCGGGCAGTGGCGGGCGACGCGACAGCCCGTCGCCGAAGCTGACGGCGAGAACGAAGCCATGGTGACGTGCTGTTCGGCCATGTGCTCGGTCGTGTACCGCGCTGGCCTAGTGCCGCTTCTTTACGACCTTGGCACTTGACGAGAATAGATAAATAAGGCGGGAGAAATGAATGCACGGTAAAAAAATCTGTAATTACACTGAAAGAGTCACGTGAATTGCGAATGCATGACTTTGAAATATTCTCAGTTGAACATTTCATATACTGCGTCTACAAAAATATTTTCTACGTCGCTTTTTGAAATTTCTTAGCTTCTTCAATCACTTGTTATTTTTTGACAATCCCGTAAATGCGGAAATACATACATAAAATTAACACTGTAAATTAATCCAAGTTAAAACCAAACGATGTTGAAAACTTCCAGTAACTTAAACTGTTTTCCTAAATGAGTGAAAAAAATATTTTAATGAACAAAGTCTGCAGGTTGATATTTCATTCGTTCAGCGATCAATAAAATGTGATTTAAACCCGCATTTCCAATTTCAAACAAGTTTGTGAGGATTAGTTTTCCTGTTTCCGACTGCGGGTAATTGGACATAATGGGATCAGCAACATGTTCCTGACATCTAAAATCCTGCAAGGTTCCCGTTATTCATTTGCAACGGAAGTAGCGCTGCGTGGGAATGTGAATTACGTCGGAATCCAGAGACGTTGAGCTTCTCTGATGGAAAGATAAGCAGGGTCTCTCTATTCAGCGCCGCCGCCGGCGGGAGCTGTCGCTACGGCAACTAATTAGCTGTATCGAATGCATTTATTCGATAATGAATACCGGCGTCCAGTCACCACTGCACGCGAATCGTAGCTTCTGCGAAGAAGCCTTTCAAGCTCGCAACTAATTCCTTCATTAAAGTTGGTAAACATCACATCGTAGGACAGTTGACTCTGGCAAGACGGGCGACGTTGTTGATACCGCGGTGGCAACTGACAGCCAAAACGAAGTGAATCCTGAACGACTGCAAAAGAACCATGCAGCACAGTCTGGATCAATAGCACTCAAACTGTGTTCTATAGTCTCCACAGAGTACGCGTGAAACGTTTAGAATTGTAGAAACATGGTTTCACAAAAGAAATACGCAATTCCTGTTGCTGGTATTGAACCAGTTAGTTTGCACGCACTGACAACCTTGCCAACGAGTTTTTGACTCGTTTTAAGAACTTATCACTACATTGCTGGTTTTATTGCAGTCGATGAACTAGAAAATCATGATTTGGGCTGCATCAGCAATTATATCATCCATTTCCTCAAGATATAACAAGATAATATAAATATGTTTCTTTTTCTAATCATATAGATTCACAAAGCGAAATAATGTTAAATATAAAATGTAACGTACTAAAAATATTTTGAACTTCTGAATAACTTTGAGTCATATTGGTGTATTCGTGGAAATTAACATCAATATATTACCAAGTGTAACTGAAATAAGTTCCAACTACATTTTTTAAGTTTGTTTTAGGCGTACATTACTCTTCAACTAATTAAAATCGTTGAATCTAAAGAATTTAAAATCGATAATATTAAGATATAGGTAAGTGACAGATTTAAGTATGTGACTATAATTAAAGAGTGACATTTTCCTATGCAGATACTATTCTTTTGCAAACGTACAAGCACTTCAAACCATTCCTCCGTTTCTACTTCAGAAATATCACGGCTTTTCTCATTTATTCACAATCAAAGAGTTGCTCGTTATCGAATTCTCGCGTGTTCAAAGGTTTGAAACAGACTGCGAAAAGAGAATTCGGCAAAACTGCCCCCGGTCATTTATCGGAAAGACCCCTAGAACAACTGAGTTTGGAGGAAAGGGCCTCTTCCATCTCCGGCAAAGTTTATATTAATTACATTGGTTGAAGAACAAATCATACTTTAAGTCTCTTCGGTTAAACGAAACATAAAATTCAGACAAATGTTGACAACTGCAATCAACTTACCCAGTAATGTTTCGCAACTATTACAAACCTTGACCATTAGGTATAAAGACAATACAGAGAGAAGTTTTCTCTCGTCAGTATAAGAACACTCATAAAAATAATTTCTTTTTCAATTGACTTCTGATTGTTGGGGAATATCCTTTACGTTTAGACCATCAGAGGTTCTGACAGAACGTTTTGCACCAACTTGTACTTTTGCAGACATTTCAGTTATACATGGAAGAGGAATTTGGCGTTACATACCTTGTCTTCACAAACTGTCATTAAACTGATGTATTTCAAAATTATAATTTAATATTTCTACTAATTACCAAACATTTTATGTATCTCTAATATAATGCTGAAGTTATTCTTCAAGTTTGTAGATCGTACTAGATAGGTAGGTAGATAATATAGAAGATATTTGTTGGTAAGATATTTGAGGATGGTAGCAGTATGTATTATTCTGTGTGCTTTTATTTCATACCAAATAAAGAAGAACATTAATGTTTAAGTTGCAGTTCAGTGCACAGAACAAAACATTAATTTTTTTTAAATAAAACAAAATTTAACTAGCATTCTTAGCGAACATTCTCGCTAAGACGTGCCATATTATTCTATTGTCTTAAGAAAACGTTTTTCCTATCTAATTGAAGGCAATCATGAGAACGATTGTCCACAATAATAGTAAATGTAATCGTTGTTACTGCTGTTCTTTCTGATCAGTACCAATAGTTGAATGAAACAGCGACATAAACTGTAGCGAGGATAGAAAAGTTTTTATTTTGTGGAGAATAAGTCGGTTGTCAATCGATTAATTGCTTCGAATCGAGTAATCCAAGAATCATATAAATATCAAATACTTGCTTGAAAAGGGAGTATTTGATAAACTGTTCCGATTGAGAAACAAACGTTTCGGCTGAATATTTTCTGGTTAATAATTTTATGTTCGACAAAGAGAAGATGCTTTTCCAAATTCTGCACGATGATCCTGGCTTAAATACTTCACCCACATTTGGATGGACGGAAGTATTATCAGACGAATTGTAGAGCACGATATTTAAATTACTTACATTTGAGAATCGACGCCTTAAATTTAATCCGATTTAATTCGACTCATATTTTTTTACGTTTCCATCTTGAGCTGATCGTTTGAATCTTCGTCATGATGCGGCACAAAATTACTCCATAATGTTTTACGAACATTCCAATAGTTTACTTGCTTCGAATCGAAAAGCTTTCAAGTCTTCCGTTTCCACGAATCTTAATTAACAGAAAGGAATGAAGGTGACATCAAGCGACTCATTGTGGAGGATCTGATCGCGTTCGGTAATTTCCTAATCTAACAAAGTGGATTCTCAAGAAGGCAGGGTGATCCGCAACTGCTGCGTTCTTCTTCTCTTTCCGGTATCGAATTGGACTAAGAGCATAAATTGTTACCGTTTTCTTGTATCCTTATTCTACAAAGAAAGATTCGAACTTCGCACCCTTTAGGAGATGAAATGTACAAAAAAAATCGTTCTTATAAAGTCATGGACAGGTGACCGTGATGAACAAAAGTATTTCCTCACAATTAATTCCCAAAATGTGTATTCTTGTAAGTTGGTAATGGTGATGCAACTGCCACAGATTAAAAGTCTTTCAAATGAAAATTATTTAATTTGAATTAGTCTACTAGGCAGTTGTCTATTCACAGAGACATTTCCAGATATTTTCCACACAGCAAAAATTAGGCCACTTTTTTTAAAAAGGCAACTAAAATGAATATAATTTATTGGTCAATTTTATCAGTTTTCTGAAAGCTGTAACAAGGTCTTTTCTTTATTCCAATGGACGTTTATCTCAGGAAAAATGAAACGTTTTCAGACAGTATGGATTTAGAAAATCAAGATCTACGGAAGCGAGCTTCTTTTATTTTCTTAAAGATGTTACTTCATCAATGTGCCAAAATGAAGCACCTATTGGTATCATTGTAGATCAAGCATTTGACGTTATTGATCATAACATTTTACTTTCAAAATTACTTTTGTATGGAATTCGTGGTATTACTCTAGATTGGTTATGTTCGAACCTCGTACATCGAAATCAGAGAGTGTGTAATACCGTACTGGCACGAAAGAACATTTATTTATCTTTCTGGTTATTTGCCAAATGACCGTGAGGTCCCGCAGAATTCGATCTAAGGCAAAAATTCAAATTTTGGGGGTGCCAGATTCCAAAAAAGACCTTTTTTAAAATGTCTTTCTTTCTGACAGTCCATCTGCGAATAACACTAGCGTTTAAATTATGTACAGGATTTGCACCGAAATGGACATGTCTCGATCGATCTGCCGGACTATGAATCCCCTTCCATTTGAAACAAATATTTCAATTTTGGGGATATATTTTAAGACACTATCGAATGTTTTCGATTTCTTTCAAAATGAATCATTTTGAATTAATTAAAAATGACACATTTTTTTCCGAATAGAGTACGGTTACAAAAATGTGTCCAAGTATGCATTATTGTGATTAAAACGTTTGAATGTCCAAAACAAAATGTTTCGAAAACTCAATTAAACCAAATCGCGAAAAAGTCCTTTTCTTCTTGTTCATAATAATAAGATTGACGTGTCTTCTCATGATACTGTGACGATAAGGCGAAAGTAACTATTAATCCTGGGGTACAGGTTAAGATTCCAGCACTAGGAGAAATTTTATTCTTCAAACATTTTGGGCGTATCTAAAAGGGAATGCTTGAAATTATGGAAATGGTCTGATTTTCAATAAAACTGATTCGCAAATTCGAGTCTCCAGCGGTGCTTTTACTTGGGAAAATTTTTCAAGATAGATTGTGTTTTCTGGTGCGACAAATATGGTCATCAATCACATAACTGTAGTGCATGATGTATCCCGGGAGCTGGCGGTGTGAGGGGGTGAGGGAGGAAAAATAGCGCACAGGCTTTGACCAGCTTGTTAAGGTACTACTACTAAATTCGCTGGTATTGATCGGAGTAACCATAGAAAACTGTAGATCAAAGCAACCGACCACGAGAATTCTTCTCCTGACCCAGATTGAATTCGACTTAGCTAAGGAGCAAGTATAGAAAACTCGTCAGCTTCGGGACTCAAACCCATGACTTGATTGATTTATAATTCGTGTTTCCGAACGCGTCAATTGCTATGATCATTAGTCCAGTAAGTGTAGTTCATTTTTTATCATGGGAGGTGGCGGTGTTATTCATCTGCTTGAAGGTGAGATCCTGCGCCGACATACACATCAGCTTGGGGATTTCCTCAACCAGATATCTCCCACCAGCGGGGCACCGCCTCAGTCAGGACTCTTCGCTCCTGACTGGTCTCCCGACATGTATGATGGTGTAGTGCATGTAAGAGTGCTCTGTGTAAGGAAGATGCGAGGATAGGACTTGGAAGAGAAAGGAAAGATCGCGCGCGGTCCGTGGCTCGTTTGTTAGGGTACTGCTCCGGCATTCGTCTGGCAGTGATCGGAGAAACAATAGAAAACTACTGATCATAACAGCCGACCGCTAGAATTCTCCTGACAACGGCTGAATTCGACCTAGCTATTTAGCGTCGAAAACTCAGCAACCGTCGGGAATCGAAGGACCTCCTGGTCGGTGATGCACAGTTTTTCAAGAAAATATTTAATATGACTATTATAGTTACCTATCCGTTAAAGGTAATAGGAAAATGTATGTGCCGGTGTAGCACGACTTTTTTGTTTCAGTGACATGTAATAGGCAGATGAAGGAGATAACTACTAGACGGAAGGGGAGAACGGAAATGCACGAATATAAAAAAGTGATAAATATATGTAGGGATAGAGAAAAGATCTCCAGATATGCTTTTGTGAAAAAAACGACACCATTGTACACTTTTCTTTAAGACAAATTATGAAAATATTACAAATTATGAAAATGATATTACAAATTATGATAATAATTATCTTGTGTCTAACTAGATATCTAATACCCCTTGAATACCTATGTCGCTCTTTCATAACATAATTCAACGAAATTTAGTAATATTTTTAATTTGTTGAATTTAATCGACGTAAAATTTATTATAAGAAATATCAGTGTCTCTACTTATGATCACTCGCAGATTTTACATAGACAAAAAAATACGTAAGATTATTATAACGCGTATGCAATATTCGGAAACTTACTTTAAACCAACAGATGTTTTGCACTTTGAAATGATGAAGGATGGAAGAGCAAATTATTTTGTGGCGGGAGAATGAAGCTTCGGGCATAATATGGTTCATCCTAAAACATGGTAACCAGGGCGTTACAAAATGTTGAAACGCGTATTTATTTTCACTTCTTTGTGAATGCAGAACAGAGCGATGCGCTGTATCTTTTGCCATTGCACAAATACTGCGCGTTGCGTCAGAACAGATATAAAGCTGACCAACAACAGGAGAGATTTACACATTCATGGATAGATAATTACTGCAACTTCTGCACTGGGTCACGAAGACTATATGTTGAATTTTAGAGAAAATATTTAGCGGGTCGGTGCCGTGCGAAAGCAACACACACGGCCAGCATCTCTGCACTATGGTGTACTATAGGGAGCAGATGTTTTCATTCCGCCATTTAAAAGACGAATTGCACTATTATCAGCAGGCTGCGGTGAATAATAGTGGTTGTAAGATTATAAGTGCGGCCGTAAGGAACAGCTACATCAACTGACCAGTAACTGCGACCCAAGAGCGCTCAACGCCTTTCGGCAGAGAAAGAATACTGCTAATGATGAATTCTCGTTTCAAATGTTTGACAGACTCTCCACAGGAGGTTAAAAGAGTGACACTGGAGGATAGTGTGCTTTCTGCGTGATATCTCGGCAACGCCTCCATCAGCAGCTGACGAGTCTGCGCTCTATAGCGGGGTACTAGTTTTAATTACGTCGTGAAAGCAAATTTTGGTGTGCGAATTTAGGCGACAATAATACTATCTTGGACGCGAGATAATTAAAATTGCAAGAGGTGTGAAATCCTATAATTCAAAAATAATAATTCAATATCAAACACCCTAAGACAACACATCTCATATAAAAATGTTGCTTCGAATATTTTGTTAATAGATACTCGCATCGAATTTCTGAATACGAAATACAGGGTACGTGTTTGCGCACATCTTTCTTTTACATTTTAAAGATCGTTTGACGAAGCAAATCATAGGTAGATGTTTTCAAAAAGCATTGTCGTGCGTTTTTTAAATAACTTATTTCAGTCCCTAGCTCATGGATTAAAAGACATACATTTTCCCTGAAAATGGTTGTCGAACTGGAAACAATGAATTTCACCATTTTATTCTTTCCTGATGGGATCGCCCATTCTATCTTGTGCATCAAAATAAATTATACATCTACTCAGGAATTTTTAATAATTTAAATGAGAGTCTTTAATATTTTTTAACAATTTAAACAGGAGTCTTTAATCACTTTTTAAATAGTATGTGCTCAGTGTTGGGTAAGTGTCAGTGGGATGTTATTTTTTATTCCTAAATAACAAATGTTTCTGGTTTATCTCTGAAAAAACAGGTAGAGTCGATATGGAAACTTTAGAACTATTACATTGTTCAAAAAATAATATGGGCGGTTTTAAAAATTCCACGCTGGTATCGAATCTTAATGACCACATCATTTTCAATGATGTAGTACAGGATTTCTGAAGGAAATTAGACAAGCTCTTCAACGCAGCAGTCTTGAAATCGTCCCGAAAATCAATTTACATTTGTTTTTCTAAAATTCGTTTCCTAGGATATCGCTTACCAAATGAAAAATAAAAACGCATGACTTCTTATGTCCTAAAACTGTATTGTTCGAAGTTATTTGTTCAATGCGATTCAAAATTATTTACTGGGAACAACATTAATATATTTCAATTATTTACAAGCAAAATATTTACACCTGTCTTACACATTGTTTCCGAGTTCTCAGCGCATCAGTGAGCAGCCCTTGCGCAAGATGCGAAAGTGAAGTGTAGCGTATTGAATGCGGACTGAGCTTCGATTTCAAAAAAACGTACCATGTCTTGAACTAACATTTTCCATGCTCTATCACATGCCAAATTGTTTTAAAATTTATCGCATCAACAGACTTGCAAATAATGATACTACCTTTGATCTACACATTATATAGGGAAAATTTAACCCCTAGGAAACAATTCATAATTCAGAGTAACCAATACAGAATGACAACAATAACAAACAAAAATGAATAAAAGGATGAAAGAGATTATGGATTCTGGAGTAGATAGCAATCATTATATTCCATCGAAAGTATATGCGTGTATTTGAAAATGCAATATATATATATATATATATATATATATATATATATATATATATATATATATATATATATATATCCCATATGAGCCCATTCACGAGAAAGAACACCTGTCCCCTGCCCACCTGTGAATGGGCTCATATGGGATTGCACATACATGGAATATTAGAAAACAGTAACACTTTATTACGATTCATTTCAATGAAGGAAAACTCAAAGAAAGAAAATGAACATTTATTAGTCATTAACACGATTTGAAATGCTAAAATTGCAGCTAATATAAGGAAAATTATCGTACACGATTACAGCCTGTAACTACTTAAACATTCTTAACATTGTTTTGGGAGCTCACTTTTCTGCTTTGGTTACCTCCTACATGAAAAAATAGCTTAACTTAATAAATCATTTACAAGTGCATTACATGGTCTTTCTTTTCTACAGTTATAACTTACCTTTCTTCCAATAATTGATCACTCTGGGGCTTGTCCCCCCCTCTACCGTTGAATATCATGCCAATTTCCCTCCCTCTCTCACATTCTAACACCTTCCCTTACCATTGCATGAAGCTAATTGTATAGGGTAAATAAAGTTTGCTCGGAAGCGGTCTTACGATTTGACGGAGCTTGTCACCGACGCCTCACGCTGCCGCCGCCGCCGCCGCCGCCGCCGCCGCCGCCGGTGGTGGGAACCAGCCGCCATGGCCTTCACACGCGGGGCTACAGAACTTTCCTTAGGGGTGACACTCGCCTCGCTGCATACACTGTTAATTCCTCTCTTCAACCCGCTGGATTGTTTGGCGTTGGCAACGCACTATTTATTCTCACTCCGGTTGTTCACGTTCCGTACATTAATTGGTAGTTCACCATGTTACTAGGTCACCGTTCGCCTTGGCAATTGTCCGCTCGCCACACGCCTGTTGGATATTGTCCATGAAATTATAGTTCGTCAATCCACGGATCTTCGGTGTGTTGATATAGTCCTGATATTGTTTCGCACTTGCGTCGTACAACGTTCACCTCCTTAGCTTTGATTTCATACGACCAAGTGTCGCTAAATATGTCTCTCTACACTGTCTCCCATTTTCGCATAATTTGTAGACTCTCCTTTGCTCCACACCTAGCGTATCACTTCGTGACTGCCCTGATGATGTTTCACTCGCTCCAGTTACCATTTCACCATCGATGCTTTTCGATTTCCTTCCTGCTGTCTCATCGCGCGCCCTTTTCCACCGCCGAACGAGGCGTCCCTCCTCCACTCTCAGCCTGACTGACTGCCCGACACCAACGTCTCGTTCCCTATTCTAGATGCATTGCAATGCAGTGTTCACAGAAATGCATGAGGGAAAAGGGGTAACTAATACAAGTATTCATTTCTATTTTATCATTTCTATTATATTTTAGTATTATTTGTATTTTTCGAGATAGTAAATTTGTTTTTGCAAATGGAACCATACATATTTTTAGTCTATCATGGCGAGCGAGAAAAGACGAATCGATATGTTAGATAAGCCTTATCTTGAGTAATTTTCATTTTTTGCGACTCATATTTAACGTATATTTTAACGTCCCAAGCACGTGCTAGCAGGGAGAGCAAAGGGGAGCGGCGTTAGCAGGGAGGCAAAAATCAAAATTACTCAAAAAATGCTCATCTAACGTATGACAATATGAATATTATTTGATTCGTCTTTTTAAAACAAAGCTGTCTCAATATCTCTTAAAATACAAGTGATAACATCGAAACGAATAAATGCATCAATTAATCCCATTCCCTCATGCACTTTCGTGAAATATGCATCGCATTAATATCAACCATTCAAAAATTACAGGAGGTGCTAAATTTACTTATGTATACACACATACATTCAGAGGGTGAGAGAAAGAGAGAGAAAATTAAATGCTTTTGGGAGAGATGGGAATTTAGTAGACTCTCAATACACTCACTTTATTGAAGTCGGGATTAAAGTTACGGTAAACAGTCAATAAATTTCGAGCATGATCTCACACAGGGCTTCAAGCATTGAAAATTATTTAGATGTTTTGGCGTGTTACCCCTCCCCTAATTTACGATCGTGTATTTAAATATCAATATAAATTCAACCACGTATCATCCCGCAATTTTCTACATGAATATGAACGTACTCATTTGGGTATATCAACCTTTTCTCTCGTTTTCCTGGTGGTAAACTGAAGATTTGTTTACGGTCCATCCAGAAAGTTATACAAAATTTCTTCAAAAACGTGTGTGTTGACATTTTTTAACGCTGCGATTTAGCGGTTGCCGTGTGAACCACATACTCCAGCGCCATCACATCGGTTTACGCCACAAGTTGCTGATGACAGCCCATACTGACCTCTGGACGTGGACCACCCAGGGGAATTTTTTTTTCATCGGAACGACGTCGTAGAATAATTATCATTTTATAGGATAATGTTTTTAGTGTAATGTATACAATTGTGCTAATAGAATAATCCCCTTTTGTAAGATAATTTCAACTAGAAATATTTATTCGATTACACTACATCTATTAGAATGGAACTGTATTTTATAGAATGGGAGCTCCCAAATGCATACATTTTCTTTAATAAACCACCTGATAATACACTGAATAAATCTACTCACCGGTACAATTATTCTGGGAGCGATCGTATTATGTTCTCTAACTATTCTGAAGTAGGCAATGCTCACACCCCAGAAGAACATTCGACAAGAAGAGTTGCAATCACACATTTTTTGTATTTTTTATTTTATAATTTTAATTCTTAATATATCATTTTTGACATAAGTCCGAGGATGAAAGCCCAAAACAACTGTAAGTTTTAATTTTTTTACTTAGAACTTGCATAGAAGAATTTTTTAATATTTCAACAAAAAAATTAAAACAGTTTATAGCGTCCGTAAAGTCACATTCAGCTTGTTGAAATGTAACTCCCAATTGACGAAGATTTTGCTGTTGAGAAGACAGCCGTTGATTATGCTCAAGGCAACATCTGAAATCGATTTACTATTAAAATATACGTAAATATTTCTCTGACACGCCTCTCACCTTACTATCTTTCCTCGACTTAGGTGTTTTGCCAACTCCCCAATCTTTCAAAATATCTAAAATCGAGTTAGTCGAGAGCTAGCATTGCTATTGTCTCTGCAGCGACGTAGATAGGCATACACTGAGAGGCCTACGGTTCGAGTTCCAACCGTGGCGGATAGCTAGGTCGAATTCAGCCGCTATCTGGAAGAGAATTCTAGTGGATGGCTGCTCTGTTCGGTAATTTTCCTTGGTTTCCCTGACCAACACCAGTAAATGTGGGAGCAGTACCCTAGCAAGCAGGCCGCAAATCGACGCGTACTTTCCTTCCTCTTCTTTGTCCTATCATCAGTCCTTCAATCACAAACCATTTACATGCACGAAACTACTACATGTCGGAAGACAGTTGGGAAGCTTAGCGCCTAGCCCATCTGAGTGTGCTACTGGAGATAATTCCTGAGAGGGAAACCCCCCCAAAAGCCGACGCGTACGTCGACGCAGGACTTTGCCATCCAGCGTGGGAGGACCACCGCCATCTTTCGAGAAAAAACATTCACAAAACTAACGGCACTAATGACACTCAATCAATAAATCAAAACCTCGAGAACACACTTATCTACCCCAGAATCTACGTGGACCAGGACTCGTCACGTTTTATTTAAGCATGTGTCGATTGCTCTTTGTTCTCAGCACATGGCCACGTCGTAAGGGATTCCCTATCAGAAAGTTTAATGGCAACTGGGGCCCAGGAACGAGAGATTCAGGAATCCACTAATAATTAATGTTGGTGCCGTTGATACTTTGCAATAAATTAAGAAATAAGTGTTGTCTAGTTGTATTACATTTTATTGGCTGAAGACCTATTCAATTGCGTAACGATCATTATCAGAGCTGAAAGTTATAAAAAAAAACGATTCATTTACAAACTTCTTTACGCTAGCAACGAAGCAGATACCCATAAAAACTGAATCGTACGTATCTTGAAGCGCCCAAGCGGAAAATACATTTCTCTGTTTCTACAAGTGCGAGTTGATGAAGAGCGACAGCGCGATTGTCAGAAGGCGGGGGGGGGTGAGGCGGCCAAAGGGTCGAGCTTGTGGAAGAAGAGGGATACGGGTGACGGTGGGTCTTGGGGAGGGGTTTGTGTGTATGACATGTTCGGATACACATATTAGTTTATTTTTAGCAGTGGACACGAGAGAGTTCAGGGATTTGTTGGTTAATGCCAATTACATTTTGGCATTAGGCTGTTATGTAGCAAGTGAATGATTACTAAATTTAGTCTGTGCCAGTATCTATTTTCAATTTCTAGAATATGGACTAGGATTATTAAGTCTAAAGATTTTTGTCATTTTTTAAGAGAAACGGCTCCTACATACTGAATTGTCAAAGCCAAATGAATGCGTCCGACATTATCATAACACAAAATCAGAAAAATTATAAGATAATTATTTCATGTCCGAAAGTATTAACATTTAATTAATGAATTAGATGATTGAAATATGTAACTCACGTGTATTACTTTAATTATTGGTTTTTATAACCGGTCGTATGTAATAATATGTAATAATTACGATAAAAGTAATAATAATAATATTAACAATAAACGCAATTTTATCATATAGAAATCCGTAGGTCGGTCATATTCAAAGTAATATGTTTTACTTTTTCCTACCTACTTACGCAGCATGCCCAAGGAATTGCACCAGAGAAGCGAAAAAAATGGAAAGTTTTGAACAGAAAAATTTATATTTTGAGTCTCTGATACAGAAAAATTGTTAACTTCTTGCTAACGTGTGTTTTAAGTCACTTCCTTTAATACGTTGTTTAGTTAAAATTCACGTTTTGTAGACTCTTGTTACCGAAAAATTGGTTTAGGGAAAACGTCCTTCCATCCCTCAGTCTGCCTGTCCGTCTCTTCTTCCGATCATCCGTCCGTTTGTCTCTTCACCTGCCCTTCCGTCCGCCTTTTTGTACGTCGGTCCGTCCCTTCGCCCTGTCCGTCCGTCCATATTTTCGTCTTTCTACACGTTCCTTCGTCTCTCCGTCCGCCTGTTCCTTCGTCCGTTTGTCTTTCCGTACGTCTGTCAATCCGCCCTCACGTCTGTCCTTCCACTTGTAGGATCATCCGTCTGCCCATGCGTGCACTCGTCTTTTACCTCGACCTGTGAGCGCTTCAGTAGTTTGGCACGCTTGTTTCGGTATGAAATGTATGCATTGATTAAGGCAAAACTAGTGGTGCTATAAAATGGCACAGACTCATAGTATTACACTCGTAGTAACGTTTTCTAATTTCCTTGGTGTGGACTGGCTTTATGATTTTGCCCTATCTTCTTGCCAACTGGGATCTGTCGCCGCCAAAAATACATTTTTTTGAAATTTTCTTAATTTTTCGGTTTCCTAATAAGAAAACCAAATGTTACCTTAAGAATATTAAAAAAGCGTAAAATCTCCTCATCAATGCCAATTTTCATGAAAAATGTGGAGCCGTTTTTAAGAAAATGGCGGGTAAGCGTTACTGTAAATGCGAAATTTGAATCTCATTTTCATAGAAAATTTTTGAGTTCTCGAAAACTTAACTTAAAGTAATCTGAAATACTTTAAATGCGATAGTGATTGCAAATCTATGGAAATGTACTACTTATCAACAGCGTGAGAGTTATTAAAAAATATATTTGTGTAAATTTTGAAAAAACAAAATAATACCACAAACTGAACTATGTTATTTTTAATAGTGCAATTAGCACTACCCGTTGGAAAAGTTTGAAGACAAAATTTGGTGCCATATTTGAGAAAATGGCCATTGAGCGTTTCTGAAAATGCGGAATTTTGAGCTCATTTTAACAGAAAACTGTTGAGTTTTCGAGTTACACATGTACTTATAAATACAATAATGAGAACAAATTGCCGCTAATGCAAATATTAACGGCGTGAGGAACATCAAAAAATTACATTTTTGTAATTTTTGAAAAAATGAAGAGAAATATGGCGTTTATGTCATTTTTTTTTAATTTGTTGCGTCTACACCTTGACGCAACGCGTCTCCAAGCCCCTTAAGGGGCGTTGAGCGCTTTGCACTTCTCGGAGTAATCCTCCGTTAACGTGCTTTACTTTTAATATTGGTCAAGTCTCGTCACGTCGCAGTCAGTCAGTGCCTTTTATCCCTTCGGCCAGGGGCTCGACGGCGTTAGATCCCGGGGTTCCTGGCCGGTCACCCAACCACGAACCCGCGAGTCTCGAATGCGCTTAACCTTCGTGACTTCACGGAGCGTAGTAAACGCATTCGGCTAGCGCCGCCGGCTTATAGAGTGCACTATTCCTACCAATCGTTTAAAAAAATGGGACCTTTTTGAGACAATCTTATTTCTTTTATTTTTTTAATTGCACATATTGCACGCAATATTGCGCAAAAAGACTAACATTTTTAAAAAAATGTACATGTCCTTAATGAAACAACAAAGAACAAATATGGAGAACAAATTTCATTTGAAGGGAAAATCTCTATCTTCAATTTTGTAGTTTAGGAAGACGCCGAAAAAAAATCAAAATTTTGCAATTTTCGAAAATTTAGCGTAAACTATGAAAATCGAACCTATTCCAACTTTATAAGTGTATTTTACTCCATTTTTACAAGAAATTTAAAGGAAAAGTTTGATTTGTTTTTGAGAAAATTGTGTAAATGTCTGGGGACTTCATGTTAAGTACCCCCAAGTTTTAAAGGAAGTTTTTCAAAATCGCAGCGCCTCGAGTCGCCACAGATTGACCGGGGAATATCCATTTTGGAAAAAACCTAAGTATGCTTTAGGCGCTAGTAGTGTTCACAGACGGACGCACAGACGGACAGACAGACGCACAGACGGACAGACGCACAGACGCACAGACGCACAGACGGACAGACGAACGTTTTGAAAAATAACACTTTTTCGGTCAGCGGACCCCAAAACGTGTATTTGCTATTTGCTTTGAAATCTCGGAATCGATTTTCCGCAGCATTACATAACTTTCTCTACACTAGGTACTACATAATTTGTTTATACGTACGTATACGGGAAAGTAAAAAGAGGAACAGCGTTATCAAAATGCATTAAAATGAACATGAAACTGGAAACGCACATAAAGCTGTGACTATTACGTCAGTTTCCTTAAATTAAAATACATTCAATAGTTTCTAATTACATTACTTGTAAATATTAGAAACGTTGTGTATGTTTATTCAATTACAAATCTTCTTTGATTTAAAGAACGGTAATTAAACCAAAAATTTAAGTACTTTGCAAGTTAATAACTATTTCTACAGAGCCTCATACATGGGATCCTACAAGTACTTTGACACAATTGTGAACTTTGTGACCAAACTTCAACAATAACTCAGGAAATATTCCGACAGGAATAAACAACGAAAATCTGTCTCCTCGCCGCAACGCTCAAGACTTATATACAAACGCGGTATGTTGGTATAGACGCTATCGTTATCCAGATAAATTGTGACGTTAAGCTTTACTGAAGGGGCAGCGACATGGAAGTACGTAATTTTACGCCCCATTAACGCAAAATGAAGCTGTACCTACTTCAGATTAAGTGCGCGTAGTCCTAACTACGACACCTTGGGAAAGCAATTCCAAAATTATGTTGCACGTTTTCTCTATTGATTTCGGTTGCTGTTTTGCAATAAATATTTGTAGGACATGGTCAACAAAATACTGTTATTGCCCATCACACGCGCGGCAATACAAGACAATCATGAATTGTTATTAAAGTTAGTCATTTTGTTAAGGGATGGTTTGGTTAAGCTTCTTAGAAATCTTTCATTCATCCTGCAAATGGACAATGTAGCGATTTTATTATTAGGATATTAAGCATGTTAACCTCGGAGTAAAAAGGTTCGTGTGGGGTTAAGAAACCACTGAAAATCTGTATAACTAATTTCCCATGCGCGTAGAAAAAGAAAACAAAAGCAGCCTTCAGCAATGTGAGATTGTCTATGGTTTTAGCAGGTACCAGGAGATTGTATTCTTTAAATTGGGTAGGGTTTCATATTCTTTCTGAGAGTTTTGAGCTTTCTGAGAGGTATTTGGTGTTAATTAGACCATAAGAACGTGTGTTAACGATTTCTCTTTGTACAGACCCAATTTTTGTAAAATATGGTCTGGAACAATTTTTTTCTAGAGCGTAAAATTAGTCTTTAATTTTGAGTACGTTTTCATATTTTTTGGGTTTACTTGTTTATTAACCCATAAGAACGTATGTTAACTCTTTCTCTTTGTACAATCCTGATTTTTGGAAAATGTAGGTAGGAACAATTTTTCTCTAGAGACTCAAATTATTCTATAATTTTGGGTGCCTTTTCATATTTTTCTGAAGTTTTTTGAGTTTTCGTGTTTATTAGCCCCTACTTATTTTTTCTCTTTGTACAACCCTGTTTTTTGGTAAATTTGGGCTGAAGCAAATTTTTTCCTCGGTCCTAAAATTAGTTTTTAATTTTGGATACATATTCCTTGTCATTCCAATAAGGGGAAGTTGTATTTTCTGTAACCATTATTTTTGAATAATCCAAAAGAGCATAAACTTCGGGAATATAGCATTTAATTAGCCTAAAATTGGCCTTTAATTTTGCAATTGTTTTGTTTTAGTTTGGTTTTATGGGTGCTTTAGATCGCTGAGGAGCGCAATAAGTCATCGATACATTAGAGGGAGAAATCATTAGTTTTCCTGATCAACAGATGACCCTGATAATTTTATACCCGGACCAGGGCGGTTGCGTTCAGGAGCGGTCCAGAAATCATTTCAGTGGAGACGGGTAAATTTTAGTTTAGATCCCCATAAATTATTTTTAAATAGTTATTATTTTAAAATCTCCAATTAAGAAATGTCAATGTATTAAAAATGAGATTACTGATTTGGATGTGATGAGATCTAGTACACCGTATGGAAATTATATTAAATAAATTAGGTATTTTTTAATGTTAGTTCGATGGCGGGGTCATGTTCTTGAATCCGCCACCGGGTGCCTCAGCTTGTAATAAATAAAATAAATACATGACTCAAAAAAGTTACTTTTGTCCAAAAGAGCGTCATAGTTCTTTTAAACTTTTTTAGTTATATAAATAAATAAATTTGATACCTTGATTTACATTTTGTTTTTACAAAAATAAAGTTTCGAATGTAACTGGCTTTTATATTTTAGCAAACAAAATATTTTTTTGTATTTCTCCGATAAAAATATTATGGCAACTAGTTCACATATTGAGTTAAAAATGGAATAAATAATTGCTAAAATTATAGAATAACAATATATTAACGTTTTTTCTCTAACTTCGTCACTATCAGTATCATTGATTTGATGGTATCTTCATCTGATGTCTGTATCAATCTTTGTGGTAGTCAACGAATGATTAAATTAGTTATATCACTCAGCAGGGATGTATCACTATTCTCAGCAATTTAGAAATTCCCTTACAAACTCTGTGATGACCAGTAGATTCTTCATTCAATAAACGTAACTTATGACACTCCTGCGTCCAACAGTAACCATTTCAAATTCTGCATTTTACATGTACCGCTATTGTGTGCTGCATATACGAACTTTGAATCACGCCCTTCGTCTGTCTACAAAATATAGCAAAAACTGTATTTTTAATATCAAAACATTAATTTCATGAGAAGCTGACTTACAACTCAATTGCTTTGAAAGGATCACACAATAGCTTACTGTAAAATTTACTCACTTTTGTTCTCCGAGTTACAACGGAAAGGGAACAAGCCATAGAGAAAATTTATAAAGTATGACCTTTAGAATAATTAGACACATTGAAGTGAAAATTGTATTTTTCAACGCGAGAAAAAGTTTAGCTACATAAAGTGAAAAAAAATTAGTAAATTCCTGTGGACTATGAACGCTGTTTGATTACTTGCTAAACATGTAATATAGATTATTTGAATAGTAGCATGCATGTCTGTGAAGGTACCTGTATTTGCTCATGATCTGCCAGTCATGAGGGAATGTGGAAACGAGAATTGCGGAGAGCAACGTTGTTATTGCCTAAGCATTTGACTGGACGTGATGGGGAAATCATCCATGGCAAATCTAATCCAATCGAACCGACCGGCGACCCTCACGCTACTAACTCTGTTTCCTGACGGTGAGCAAAGGTAGTGTGAATAACGCTTCTGCTGTTTTGCTCGAGCGTTACAGAAACCTCACTTAACTTCCTTCTCTCATTCTAATTAAAAATATGTGTACTATTTCGGGAAAATGTTCGAATATAATATTTCTTACATTAATTCATTAGTCGTTTTGTAATAAAAGACACCTCTGACGTTTTTTCAGTTTTATTTGCCCCCTTAGTATTTCATTTATACGCTGCAAACGTACTAACAGTCATTCCATGTAGCACAGTAAATTCGAAGAGGCTTTATCCCGAACACATATTAGGGGGAAATTGGCTCATCTACGAACTATTAGTGCGAGAACTTCATTAACAGAGGCATAGTTTCAACACACAATGTATGACTAGTTTATTTCAAGAAGAGCCTTTGTGTTAAACAGATTTATTCCGATAATTGGAGGTTAGTAATTCAAGTAAATTGGTCTGACGCGTTCCGTGTGACATGCTGGGAAAGTTTATTTTCCCCTCTCCCAGTTACGGTGGTCAGAACTCTCTAATCTGTTGTATAAAACCAAATTGTGACAGATTTACACCAGACATTTGCCATTTCATGAGATTTGTAACTTTTAACAGTTTTAGTTTCACGATTTTGGTTTAATTTTTAATTTCATGTGGGCTTCTTGGAACGCCTACATTGCTGCTTTACATTATCTCAGTTGATGTGTTATACCAGAAAAAGTATTTAAGACATAAATCGTCAAAAAAGATGTAAAATAGGATGGAGGAAGGGATAAAGAAAAAAATAGGAAGAAAGAGAGTGGAGGGAGAAAGAAGTTTGTTCGTGCGTCTTCCCGCAGATCTCAGCCTTGAATTTCAATAATTATCTGGTACTTTGAATAAATATATAGTGTTACGTACGATTATTTTATCGCGAATTATAATGTGTATGACGCGTTATAATGTACCGGTATCGGTAAAAGGGATAACTGGTTTGTCATTAATAATTAATGGTGAATAATGAAGGCTCAACAAGAGCCATACAGATTTATTACTAAGTATCTTTATGATTGAGGATATAAAATTTGTTGTTTTCCGATAGAAAACATTTCCAATCCCAATCCATTTCAGAAAGAATACTTACCATCAACAGACTGCATTATGAAACAGTGGTGACCCTGGTATTCCTTGCGCAGGCTTATTTCAGACCCATTATACCTACTTTCACATTTACTAAGATATTTGAATTAGGAATAAAGTATACCAACAAGCATTGTTGACAACATTACTAAGAATACAGTTTCACTCCCGTTACATAAAATATACGCAGAAAAAAGCGAGCTAAAAATTTAATAATATAGTACTGCCGTCAAAATACTTAATTCTTCCAATCCTCTCCAATCTAACAAAATAAGTCGTGCGCGGATTATAATTAATTCATAAAGTTGTAATAATATTTCCAGATAATGGTGTTTTAAATATTTCCAGAGGATATTTTGATATTAGAAAAAAAAATAGGTAGTGTCGATGAGATAAACACTGAAATTGTAAATTTCCATACATTGGTAGTATCTTGTGTCCATTCCTTTAATATTTACATATTGTTACCAGCAATATGCTACAGCAATGTGAACCGATGGCTTTCAGCAATTTGAACCGATGCCCAAGAGTTAATTGACTGGAGGCAGGAAATAAATAAGAAAAATTATGATTTTTGATATCATCAGCGTTTACCATTTCATACCATACCATTTTGATACAAAGTATTCCGCGACGCGCTAATGTGGATTGCTCGCTTCCTGACGTACGTACTATGCTCGTGAAAGCACTGTCTCTTCCTTACAAGACCAGGCCCGACCATAGGTCTATCGCCTCTGGCTCCCACGCATTTTCATCAGCCCTTATCATATAAAAAGTGTTTTTTTTAAAGAATAGTTCTGTATTTGAAACAGTACTTTGGCTTGTTAGAACTCCTTTTAGTTAAACGAAACTACAAACTACAAGAATAAACACAAACTTGCTTATTCGTTTGGATTTTGTATTACAATTATAGATTTAGAATATGTCCAATTTTTTTAGCTGTGGAGGGTTCTTCTTTTTTATGCATATTTTCTATTCTCCTGCTTGGCGAAATTGTTCTTAATCTTTAATTACTCGCGCTGGCACGCGAAGTGTGCCAATCACAGTTTTGCTTTCTGACGACAATACTTGCATCATATTGCATTATCGTTGCTGCTATGTTCTGAGTTTCCTCAAGAGTTAGAATTTGTGTTTCAGCTGCTCCGTTGCAAGTGGTAAGAGTAAGTTAGCTGAATTATCTCCAACAGGTTTTTAGTGTACTCTGCGAGCCGCAAGAGTAATAATATAAAAATATACTAGAATAATTACTTCTCAATGCATTCGATGTCAATTATTTTCTGTTTTCTGAATAATATTTACATATTTCGTGTGTTTTATCGTTTTTAAAGTAAATATTTTCTTTAAATCTCAATTATTGTTAAAGGTACTATTATTATTATTATTATTATTATTATTATTATTATTATTATTATTATTATTATTGTTATATTATTTACTATATCCGTTTATTAGCGCTCGGTGGTGCGTTGGTTGGCGTGCTCGCTTTCCACGACGCAACCCCGAATTCGATTCCCGATCGGGAGAAAAATGAACTATGCGCTTTCCTTGTAATGTCCCAGTATATATTGCTGCGCGAAGATGAGGAAGCTCACTTCTCAGGTTGAGACGATCAGAGATAAGGCGTAGGGATCGCTATGTGCTAACCACACGTAACCCTCAACCCATGGCCGCAAAGCAGAGACGTCGCTAGCAGGCCTTTGCTCGTAAAGAGCTCTTGTGCCAAAGTACATAGTACATACATCGGTTTATTAGACATACAATTCATTTGACATTGTAAATTCCACGTAGATCATCTAATTGAACGTTAAATATTATTTATGCAATAAGATATCATTTTTTAAGAAACATCAATAATTTGTCGCAATTATTGATTTTGTAATTGAATAAATAACCATTTCCTTGTTGGCTTACTCAGTGCACAGCGCATGTAATTACTTGTCGTAGAGGGACGCTAATAGAGAAGCTAGAAGTTCACTTCATGGCACGGCATTGCACTTCAAGTGCCTTCTATTGAATTTTTACACACACCACTTACTGAAATGCAAAGAATGGTTAATTCGCATTGGCGATAACCTTTGCCTTTAAGAAATCTTAAAACTTCCAGCAATACGATAGCAGCAATCGATCATCGAACTCACAGTCTTTGATTTGCAGAAGTACGTTTTCAACCAACCTGAAAAACATCGTAGATCCTCTTTCAAGAACTGATTTTTCTCCTTTATACTTCTTTTTCTCCTATTATACTTCTTTTCCAAACTTGCTCTTATTAGTTTTAATCACAATACCCTCTCCATTATGTGGTTCACTTTTAGTCACTAACTAAATTTACACACACTTTCCGACAAGAAGTTATCCAGACGGCAAAAGCGCGATCACGTACGCATGCAATTTTTAAAATAAATTGCTTTGTTTTGCTCCCATTACCCATATGTAGGTGGTGAGAAGTACCTTTTACATCACCAAACTTCTCTACTCAAACCAAGATATCTTTCTCACAGACTTTTTGCTGAAAGGTGTCTTAAACCCTCACATTCTACACATCCATTCGAAATCGTTGGTCATTACGTTAATCTTTTCTCACTTTTATCGCCAACCCCTCCGGTGAGCTCACTCAATTACTCATTCAAAAACTGAATTACGTTCACACTTCCTTCGCGGCGAAAATCAAAAATAAATCGTGTATCCTATCCCTACGTCACGTTAAATACAACAAATCAATGAAATAATCATGAAGTGGAAAAATAATTCATAAGATATAACCGAATAAGGCCGTGAAAAGTGCCACCAAACCAAATCGATAATCGCGATGCTCATATGAAATAGAATATAAAACGACGTAGATTCACAAAAAATCAGCCTCGTAGGGCAATCTGTTGCAGAGATACAACAAGCAAGAAATGTGTTTTGCATGTTTTATTTTATCTCAGCTTCTATTGCGTGTATTAGGCTTAAACAAATTGCAGACGGGGAAACAGTTGAATTTGAAGTTACTTTTGTCAACGAATTTAGACGCCAAATTCATATAGAAAAAATAAATAAATTTTTGAAATTGATTTTCGACGTGATAACGTTGGAGCACAATCACAATTTTTTCCTCTAAAATGGATCTTATAACATTCTATAACATATATTTTTTCAGATTTTTAAACAATGTATACAGTAGTGAAAACGAATGAAAACCAATCTTTGAGTTAATGTGAGTGAATTTGAATAATAGTAAGAACGTTAACATTATAACATTCGTACTATTATTCAAAGTCATAAACGTAGTTAATGACTGTCTATAAAAAGAAATTATTGGAACGTTAATTAAGAAAAAATAATATTAATAATAATAATCATCGTATTAATAATAATAATAATAATAATAATAATAATAATAATAATAATAATAATAATAATAATAATAATAATAATAATAATAATATTTTTCAGCTCATTTAAGTAATCTTTAGAGAATACAAATTTCGGTTCCACAAAAAATATACAAAAGGATTAATTAAACTTTCTGGTGAATGATATAAATCAATACTATCCACGTTTTTCACAAAACTGTTCAAACATTGAAGAACGAAGTATAGACCGCGCTGACTCATAAAGGAGAGTTTAAACCGCAAAAGGGAAAACAATGTTACAAATTGAACATTCAAAGGGAAATATAACTGGAAGTACAACTCGGTAGAGTGAACATGCATTCACAATTGACGCAAACATTTTATACTGCGTTTCTACATTTGAGGAAAATAGTTGATTATACATGCATCGTATTTCTATAACAAAACTCTGTAATGAAGTCGACATTACGATGAAATCTATTAATCATGCTTGATCCCTAAATACCCTAATTAATCTAATTAACACTCAAGAAAGAAAGCCTCTGGTCAAAAATTTTATATCAGTTAACGTGAATGAAACTTCATAGTTTTAAAATTTACCTCACGGAGCCACCCTCCATAAATTCATCTCGAGCGACATTAGTGAAATTGCTTCAATGTGTTTCAAAAAACTTCAGTCAGTTAAAACATTAGAATTGAATCAATACTGTTTGACATGAGAAGCAGGACACTGCAAGTGACAGTCACCACGTATTTGCATTAACAAAATTCTATCATCCATTTAAGTTAAGCATCTACTCGTGGATTTTATAACATTGGCTTCTATCCATGAATTAATGAGACAACGATATGTATTGTTTACTGGCATGTGTCAAAATCGCATGTAAACTAAGTAAATGTCAAGCATTGTATGCAGACTAGCAATTTCGTTTTTAGAACCAAGGTTGATTTTGGAGGCTTCTTTGAAGTTTCAATTCCCTCTTGTGTAACAAGACCCATCTACTTACAGTGTAAACTCTTTATATTATTATTAATATTATTTACATTATTATTAATATTATTTACATTATTTTTAATATTATTTATATTATTATTAATATTTCCGTTACTAAATATACGAGAAAGATTAACGAAAAGTTCATCTGAACGATTTTGGCCTCGATAATGCGGAACACGTAAGTAATTTTAAAACATACTACGAAAATCCTAATGCAGCTAGTGTATTGTGCTGCCGCTAGAATTCAGTGCCTATGAAGCCGCGTCGGCGGAATATGTCAGAGGGCCCACTGTCAGATCGAAGCCGCAGTCCTCCCGTTAGTGACCAAGCTTTCAGCTCTCCCGAGAGCGGAATATATGTCCGGAACGGTCCAGGATACATCATGAGTGGGTAGTGGGGAATTATTTCGTTTTTAACGGACGTGCATTGTAAATTTCACCAACCTTGAACAGCATTATTACAAGAAAATAGAGTGGTATAATTATAGATGTTGTCATTGCCATTATTAAAAGAGCTCTTTTGGTAGTTTAGCCATCATCATCAGTTTCATCGTGTTTGAAAGCCACAAAATTACTACAAATCGTTTTGATGCTTCCAATCTACAGGAAACTGATGAATCGTAAGAATTGATCCGCAAGAATTGTTTATTTACTTGTTAAATCATTTTCCGTTATTGCCATATACAACAAATAACTGAATGATTTCATAAAAGACAACACAAAACAAAAACGCCAAAAAATTCGCTATTGAAACACATTCCTACCCTTTGGCAAGAGCATTTACATCATGCAGAATTTAATAATAAATTAAACATAAAATTGTAATAAATAGTCAAAAATATAATCATAATTCAAAGTTCGGTTGATTCATGGAAAAAATCTGGTACACATATTCTAGTTTGTATGAAATCACTATTCTCCGCCTCGTGCCGCTTCAGCTTGCGCTTGTTCCCCCCTTCCTGGATTTGGAGGGGAAATGTGAGCGGAATCAGGAGAAGTTGCCGACGGTCGCAGGAAAACAGGGATTCCAAAAAGGGTAACTCGTGCGGGTGCGGGTTGACAGGCCTGCTTTAGGATTCTCTATTACATAATTGGAGAATACGTCTGCTCTGCAGCACGAGTTGTCACAAACGTACAAAGTTGCATTTCATTACGTTACCATTTTCACAATGGATACGGATAATTTTTAAGTGCGGAATGTTCGCAAGGGTGCAAATAGTGAAAATAAAACCTGGTAAAGACGACAGGGCAGGAATTTTATTATGTCTTACAAAATAAATACAGAAACAAAATGAAAATCAATAGGTAATTATTACACTATAAACGACATAACCTGATACTATATGGATAGACCTTTCTTCTTCTTCTTCTTCTTCTTCTTCTTCCCGACAGGGTTTAGGTCATGTGACCTGTTCCGGCACCCATTTTTTTCTCGGTCTGCCAATGTCCCTTCTTCCTTCTGTTCTATAGTTCATAGCTATGAATGGAAGTCGGTACGTTGGCATTCTCGATACATGATTGTACCATTTGAACTTATTTTCGATAATGATTTCATATAATCCTTTGACTTTTAAAACTTCTCTTATTTCAGAATTCGGTTTCTTGTCGAGTTGCGAACACCTTACTGTATTTCGGAGAAATTTCATTTCCGCCGTTTGTATTTTATTTTTGATTTTTTTTCGTGTTCACCCATGTTTCGCTGGCATACATGAGTGTGGGGACTGCAATTGTCTTGTAAAACTTAAGCTGTGTCTCCTTTCGTGTTCGGTTTCTAAGATACTAATGTATCGTTCCACAAACATTTCGGAATTTTATTGGTTATCTTCCACGTCATGATCTATATTACAGGATATATCACAGCCTAAGTACTTGAAGTTGCTAACTTGTTCTAAATTGTAGTTTCCTATTGTTATTTCAGATCTTACTGGATATTTGCCTCGGAATGCCATGACTTTTGATTTTTGAGCGGACATTTGAAGACCATATTCTTCAAGTGTTTTCTTTAAGATAAAAATGGACATTTGGAGCTTGTTTCAGTCTCTTGTATCACCACTTTGTCATGAACGTATGACATTGAATTGATGTAAAAAGAGCCTTTTAATTGCACACCTGTATCAACTTTATTTTTCCATATTCTATATATGTCGTCCAGATATATGTTAAAAAGGCACCTTTTCGAAGCTATAAAGTGTGTATACAAAGAAACTATGATCATCTTAGGAAACTGTAAACCTAATATAATTGTCCCTATTGACGCACGAGGAGGAAGGTACTGAGCATGCGCAGTAGAGCCATCTACGCATACCATCGCTGTTCAGAAAACATCGGTTAGCCTAATGCGAGCTAGGAATTAAAACGTACAGAATTTTGTTTTGAATATGTTAGAAATTTGTTTCATTCGCTTTCTTGTGTTTTTTCTTTCATGAAATATGGTAGCATTTTTTCAGTCAAAGCTGCCTATTGAAAAGCTAATAAGGCGAAGTTGTTGAGATGGAATTCAGTGTAGCCATCTCCTTGCTCTCTCCCTGCTCTGTAACATCAGCCGTGTATACAAATTCCTCGCACAATGTCTAGAACTGAACCCAGGTCTTCTTTATTGCGACTTTAAATTGTGACTGCTGTGCACTTACAAAGATTGTTCAAAATGATCGCCTCTTTTTCCCCTTTCCTTTTCCTCCCATTGTAGAACGGAAGCAATTACAAATGCAATATTTCCAGGTTATTCCTGATTTCCTATAAAACGTCTCGAAAGACTTCGACTGCAGCTTTGTTATTAACGTGATGTTACACTTTTAAAATGATCCCAAATTCAAAATCAAGTGGTCTAACAATAAACGGTGACCTTTCTGGTCAGTTTCGAGGTCCACAGCTACCTATCTTCCTGGGTACTTCAAATAAAAGTTATGCAGATTTCTTTTAAATGAAGCAGCGTGCCATGTTGGGGGAAATATCTCGTAAAATGCGCTAGGACTCTTTGGACACCGTACATATCGTATATATCGAATGGAAATTATTCTTATTCTGTTAGTTTATTCTCATAAATACGACTTCAATACGGCTTCAATACGGCTTCAGGGACGGGTACTTAAATATTCTACGTACACTTTCACAAACACGAAAATGCTTTTACAACATTCTAGAAATCCCCGAAGCAGTCGCGAAAGTGAGGCATGATTAGTCATCACATTTCATTGGAGACTTTACGTCCTGAGGCTCGCAGACGTTAAGTTATGAAGTCACCCCGTCAACTCTACCTGCTACAGCGCCTAGAAAATTATTAGAGCGACAACATCGCGCTGCCCCTCGAATTGTTGGGCGGCGGCATCGAGAGAAGGAGCGAAGTTGAGGAACCGACGCCTCCTCGTTAAAAGGATCCGACTCAGCAATTACTTTCCTGTCGTGAGGACTTGTCAAGAAAGTCTTGGCAGTTTCTGGAAGTATGCTGTCCGTTCACGAGACCCGTCTCCGCTCTACCCGGCGAGGAAAATGATTCCTTATCGGTGCGAGTTTTCTCTCCTACTTCCCTTCACCTAAACAGACCGTTTTCTTATTAATTATAGAAAACTGTTCCGTAGGTGCTGCTTCATTACCGACGCAAGAATCTTATTTTGGTTTGGTTTTTGTTCCACATTCTACTTGCTTTAATTAACGTTTTGTTGGAGCTTGATTAACACGCGCATTTGTCTCTGCGAGCGTTGATAAGGTACTCCTTCCATTCACAATGAAGTGGGTTTCGTTTCAGAAAGCGAAATTGCGAAATAAATTACTATTTTGATAAATTCGTGGGGGACCCGACAATAATCAAATCTACATAATGAGCCCCAGAAGGCTGTCAGAGAGAAATGAGCGAGCGGAAAGGAGGCCGCGAGGTTGCAAACAAAAAGGAAGGAAAGAGCGCGGGTGAAAAAAGGAAAAGCCGGCCCGGGGGCTGTATTAACCCGCGCTGCAGGCAGGGCGCAGAGCCCGCGGGACGGGTCGTCCCCCGCGGCCCCCGACCTGCCCCCTGCGGCACCCTCTCGGCCCCGGGCGCGGGCCTCTCCACGAAGGCCGCTCTCTTCGCCCTCACTCGACGGCGCCCCGTCGGGCCGCGGCGCCCCCGCACGCTATCACGGCCGCCGACACGCGGCGCAGCGCCCGAACGCCCCGCGCGGAGGAAGAGGGCTCGAGAGGAGAGCACCGGGGAGCGAGCGGGGGCACGCGGAGGCGACGCGAGCGAGCGCCCGCCCGGCGCCACGGGATCGAAGGCAGCACGCGACGACAGGCGGCCCACCCACGCCGCCTACACCGCCCTCCGCGCCCACGTCGTCCACGCCACCCGCGCTTCCCCACTCCGCCGCGCTCTACCCCGCGCCCCGCCACGCTCGTCGCTCGTCGCTCGCTGTCGCCGTCGCTCGGTCGCCTGCAGAGTGCGGGCACGCCCCCTGCCCTTCTCGCCGCCCCCTCCGTTCACCGCCCACTTCCCCGCGCGCGCGGGTCGCCGCGCCGCGCCGCAAATGTGTATGGAAATGAGAGGCGGCAGGATTACGGCAAGTTGGCCGTCGGGCCGTATAATGAACCGAACGCGGCGGCAGGCCACTGCGTTCCGCCGCCCCCCGTGCCACCCGCCACCGCCCCTCACTACCGCCCGCGACCCGGTCCCGTGGCTGGCAGCGGCGGCGGTGGTGGTAGTGTAGGCGGGGCAGCCACGGCGGCGGCGGCATAGGCCCAAGAGCTGAGCAGCGTCAGACCGTGCCGTGCCGGGTGTAGAAGAGGGGTAACCCCAGTAGAAGGGAGAGATTCTCGGCAGCGCTCCTCTGCCCCTGACCGGGCGTCGGGCCACGCCCGCCGGCCTCCGCCGCCTCTCAAGGCCCCGCTCTCCCCCGCCCCGCCCCTTTTCCCCTCTTCCCCTTCCTCACCGCCCACGACCGCGGCCACCCCCCCCGCCCCCGCGCCTGCAGCGCTCTCGGCAGACGCCCACCTCACCGCAGGCGGCCGCAGCGCGTTCGTTAGCGATGAAGATGAAACGATGTTCCGTTTCAGCGGTTCCGACGAGTGCGAGGTGTTTACTCGGGCTCCTCTGTTGAATGTTCTCTCTTCCGTTACGAAGCGGCCCGACTTTCGGGCTGTTTTCAATCTCGTAAAAACGTCAAACGATCCGAGCGCGTTCGCGGGCGATACCGCGAACCCCCCAGGCGCCGCCGTCGCTCCCCGTAATTTGGGAGAAACCTGAGACGAGGAGGCGGCGGCCGCTCATGCCGGCCTTGCCAAGAAGTTCGTAAAAGTTGAACATCGCTGCAGGGATAAACGTCTTTAAAAAATTATCTCAGAATGTTTAGGAAAAAAGGCCCTTCAATATTTCAGGCATTTGACGCATTCCGACGAAGGCGAAACAATATGGAAAGACAAAGAGGGGCAAGAGGGAGGCGCAAGGGTGAGGGGGGATGAAGCAAAGAAGCGGGGTTGGGGGTTGGCGGTGGACGCTGGATGCCCTCGTGGGTCCTCCAACGACGTCCTGCGTCACGCGAGTTGTGAACAAGGCTCTCTTAAAACAACCCGTGAATATTATGCAAAAATTAAGAAGTTTCTGATGTTTGTGGAAGTTCACGAAAGTTCAAAATTTACGGAGACTGTGATAAGTGGATCTGCAGGAGGAATTCGCAGTAAAGAAGCTTTAGAAGTGCGCGGAAGTAAAAAGTGCCTGTGGACGGCGCAACTTTGCGATGCGAACGAAATTGGCTCTGTTCCCCCGAGTCGAATGCATCGATCGGCATGCCGGGCTGCGCCGCCCAGCGCCCCAGGCGGCCGCCGGCGCCGGCCCGCGATCGCGGCTGAAGCCCTCGCCGATCCACCCGCCCCCGCCCCGCCTCCGCCCTGCCCCGCCCCGCCTCAGGCCACCGCCCTCGCGCCGCCGCCGCTGCTGCAGCCCCGCTTCAGCCGCATCGTTTCTACCGCCCGATTCGACTCTAGCTACGTAGCCCAGTCCAATTCAAGCAGTGTCTGGAGGAGAATTCCCGCAGCCGTCTACTCTGATCGGTAGTTTTCTGCGGTTTCTCCGATCAATTCCAGGCGAATACCGGAGCAGTACTCTACAAACGCGTCGCAGACCGCAGACGATCTTTCCTTCATCTTTGTTGCCCCATCCTCCCTTACTTATCTACACTTACACTTATTGTTGGGAGGCCTGCCCGGGGTTACGGACTTCTTCTGCGTGGGCCGGAACTCCGCTGGCTAGGTGGGGGCGTAAGAAAACACTTACTTCGGTGCGAGATCGCACGTACCAGCGGGGGAGAAGCACCACCAGCGGGGAGTGCTACCTCAGTACCAGTATCTCCCCCATTACCAGTGGGGGAGAAGCTCTCTGGTTTTAACAGTTACCACATTTACCGGTATCTATGAGCCAATTATATAGGTGAACGGAGCCAAAAAATACTTATCCAATCTATCGACCATGGTGCCTCTCGAGAGCCGGTTCTTCCTACGTCACTTCTTCCAACTGAACTACCCTCCTCTCTTGGACGGATTAAGTTTGTTATATTGAGTCTGTACGTCTATTTTCTCTGGGCCTCTGCGATATGCTTTGCTCCTCTCGAAGGTAGGACTTAATGCGTCAATTGTGTCAGATTTTTCGGAGCAGACTACTGTAGAAAGAAAAATCTACATAAAGGCAGGAGGCGTTTCATCTTAATAATTCAAAAATATCGAATGTATTGGACAATGAGTGGATTCGGGCGTGAAATCTATGTCCATCTCAAAACTCCATACAATGTATTTAATATTTCTGATTTTATAAAACATTTCTTGTGCAATGGTGTTCATCTACCTGTCAAACGTTCAATTTTCATGAGAGGTAAATACCATCAATGTCGTTTACAACTGGACAATTGCGAAGGAGCTCTTGAAGTTCCAGATGTATGTTACAAGCAATAGAAAATGTTAATAGTTTCCATTCAGTTGTAGTGTACGTGACTAACATACAACACTATTTAAATTCATCATAGTTTGTGTCCTAGTTTGTGTCATAAATTGGCAGACTAATAATTATATTTTTTTAAGAATTATTATTCAGATTTTAAAAAATCTTTATTTTCTAATACAGTTCATAAAGAGTTTCGCCATTGATTCTTACACTGCATGTAACGGGTTTTCCAGCGAGCTTCTAGCTACGTGGAATGTTTAATCGATATTGACCGCAACATCAATCTTCACATCAATCACGATCACGAACTTTAAAGCGACTTGCTCAACATGCTTTTATCCTTGATATTGCCTCCCCCGCCGTCGATGGTAGTTGCATCCCTGTTGCCTCCATCATTGTTCATGCGTCACCTCCTGTTCTGATTCTTGATTATATTTCTGGTTAGGGATCGAGGAGATAATCATTATGGATTACCCCAATATATCTTCTACCAACACGGAACTATTTTTCTCTTCACACAAATCTATCTCTGCAACTACCTTTTAATGTATTCCTAACTTTTCCACTTCCGTATTTAATGTTTTCTACCCTGCGTACACGACATCCGGGTTGTCTTTATTCCCCCTTTCCATCGCCGCCGTTTCTTAAAAGCTCCTGTTACTAGCGTGACAGTCGTGCCTCTTCCCTTTCTATTTTCATCAGCCACCATTCCATTTATTTTTATACCTGCCATTGAAATCCTCTTCTACTTCTACCGTCGCCTGCATCTGACACACTTCATACGCTGACGCTCTTCCGCTCGCCGTCTCTACTCGGGAACTCGCTGAAGTTTCCTTTGCCGCCTCTTCCCGTGCGTCTTCCCCAGCGCTGTACCTACCAGCTCCAACTACGTCGTCTTTGCAGTTGCTACCCACGCCACGCCCCTCCCCCGCCCTCGACGCCCACGCGCCGCCCCGGGCGTCGCTCCCGCGCCCGCGCCTTCAAGCGTTCCGCCACTGCAGCCACTATGCCGCAGGCGAAGCCGCATACTCGCTTCCTCGGGGCTTAATATTATTATTCATACTCCTTATTGAATTTCGCATCTCCATCTCCGTCACGTACCATCTCATTCCACATGCATAGCGATTAGGTAAAGGTGAAGTATTCTTGTGCAGACGACCTTACAATCGGGTAGTTTCTGAAAAGAACCCGAAGTTTAATTCAACCAATAGCAGCCGATCCTATGCTATGTATCTACACAAAAATTCAATTTCGAAAAAAAAATGAAATTATTTGGAGTTTCGAATATGAATATTTTTTCTATGATGAAGAAAGGAATTGGTCTCTTACGATGAAGAGAGCTATTAGTTTCTACTACAGAATAAAACCTTTTTAATTAAAATAATATAGAAATCAAGCATACATGTAACTCATCACGTTCCCTAAATATCTAATTTGTATCACATTGAGAATTATATATAAAAACAATTTAAAAAGCAAACGTGATTAAATAAATAGAGAACTATTATCGCACCTATCACAATGTTTCAAAATTAAATATAAAATAGAAACAAAATAAAAATTAATGAATATGTGCTTTGAGTGCAATAAAACTGGCTTTAGACGTTCAGAAATTTAATACGTAATTATTTCGTCAATGAATAAAAACTTTTATGAAGTTTTGAACCAAGTTTATTGACGTCGAGGTGTATTATTTATTATTCAATGAAGGTCACCTCCAAAACCTTTATCAGAAGTGTTTTAGAATGCTTTCGGAATTCACAGGCTACACTTTCTTACCATTGTGCAAGTCTAATTCCAAGAAACGAAATCTTCCGAGATTCTGTTCCTATTGTTCGATGTAAAGTACGCTTTCTTGAGGTAAATCGCGGAGGAAAATATAAGGCAGGGTACGATCTCTTGATCCCAGATTAAACGGTGAAACGAGAAACGAAGAAAGAAGCTTACGTGAATGATGCTTTTCGTGGCCTTTTCCTTCCAAAATTGAAGACCTCAAATAAAAATATATTTTTTGAAGTTAATATTTATCTTTTGGCCTATTTTGACAACAAATTTTTATGAAATAAATTTTGACAAGTACTAAGCATACGTGCACAGAAATCTAAACTCTTATTTAATTGATAACATTTTAAGGAGCCCTTGTATTTCAGCATTGATTCAATTTTCGATTTAAGCAAGCAGTTTTTTTAAAAAATATCAACTATATTTTATCAACTATATATAATAATTTTCTGCATTACTAATAGTATACTTCATATGTGATTATATAACGAATAAAGGAACGTGATGAGTGGAACCTTGTGCCAGCTACCAAATCACATCCTCTTCTGTTTCTGGTCGACAGCGGTGCGCAAGATCGTCGCACCATCCGTTGCAACGAAAGACTACACCGCATACATACAGAGATGCAAGGATGTGCAAATCCTGACTTGCAAATGAGATCCTGAGTCGAATTAACGATTCGAGAAACCGCTTAACGGAAATCTGCAGCATATAAACGAAGCCCCAGCTCAGCCTGGAACACCAACATTCAAGTTTGAATTCCCGAGAGCATATTTTCTCTCTAATTATATTATAACAGGTGAATATTAATGCTGTGTTCCTATATGCTGACTCGTCAATATTTTTGATTGCATTGTAAGTTAATAACTTTCGTTTTGTCCCATTATCAATATATTTAACATTCAATTTCTTCATTTAAATGAGCTGTGATAAACATTGTGTACGTTACCTTGCTTGCTCCAGCGGACTGATTGGCCAACGTTTTGAAATCTTGGCGTTTTTGAAAAATTGGCCAACGTTTTGAAATTCAAAGGTTGTCTCATAGAATCAAAATTAACAATAAATACGATCAACCTAATTTTTACGAAGAAATAAAATACGATTATTCTCTTGTGGCGTACAGTAAGGTAGAAATAATCTCTACATAAAAGAGAGGGGGAAAGTTTAGATGGGATATTTAAATATTTCACGTACGCAAAATGGTACATCTTTCATTATTTTCACGCAGTTGTAGTTAAGAGAAAGTTAATAAATTCCATTTCTAAACAGATAAATTATATAAAGTAAATTTATAAGTGGAGATTAACGGTGATAGGAGTGTAGGAGTGTAAGAGTGAACTAGTGTGAACATTGTCGTGGTGTGGTTTTCCTGCCACGGTACTTGGATAAATGTTCGTCCAACCCATGTCTGTTGTGGATACAATTTTCTGAACTGACAATACTTCACACAAATTAGCAGCCACCGAAGATTAAGTTCGCGTGGCAATTACAACACCTGAAAATTGGGAAAGCAACCGAGCACATGCTAAACACGCTTGTTACCTTTTACTTTCTGGTATATTACGTACATAATATAAAGAAAGTATTTTAACGCTCCGTCAGAAATGGGAGAGTTTTTCAAATAAACAGAGCGTATTTTGAAGCCCTGATATCTAGATGGGAATAAATGATCATGTATAAAGTAAATCTAACACGTTGTTTACTAACAATTTACGTTTTGTGGGTCCTTGATAACAAACAATTGCCTGATAGCAAAACTTCTGCTACGCCTGTTTGCAACACTAGAGTCTAAAAAGTTCATCAATTTCTCCAATATTCGATTTTCTCCAAAACTGATATTCTCCTATTGATCTGACCGAACTCAAGGCCCTGCCAATTTGAGAGAAATGTTTTGATTTTGGGGGTACAGAAATGAAGTGAATACGTTTCCACGGCCGGAGTCAATAAATACTAGCCTGGAGCGCGGACACTCCGGGTTCTAGGTACAGTTGCCAACATTTTAGCCATCATACGCAACTTTCCTTAGTGTGAAATGCATTAATGCATGACATTAGTATAAATAGTAAATAAGGTATCTACTTTCGTGAAGCTTTAATATTTTAAAATTTCTCTCAAAAATGACAAATTTTTTAAATTAATTTTTAACTCGAATAGAGAAAAAGACTTTAAAAATAGCGCTGGCCGCATTTTTGTTAAACTCTTTGAATTTTTAAAATTGCGAAAGTTTAAGATTAATTCAGCGTTTTCCTACAACTGCAATATTGAATACAGAGATTTTTTAAAAGATAACTGTTCTTTGAAGGCTGAATAGTAATGTATAATGTTTTCGAAACTATGAGTAGTTCTGTGTAATTTTGCGTGAAAGATTTTTTAAATTAAACTGTATATTTTTCTCACTAACAATGGGTAGATCATAAAAAGAGGAATACAATGATGTGTCATTTGTTAATGTTTTGACTGCAGTTTGACTATAAAATAATATTTTCAGACATGTGAATTTAAATTAAACCGACAAAGTTTCCTTTAGAAGCCCTTGCAACTGTCGCCTTTGGGAAAGGTGGCCTTCGTTCCGCGGCGCCGCCGCCCTTATCAGCCTCAGCGCCGCGAAGGCCACCTTCGTCAAAGGCGACAGTTGCTGAAATTAAAATCATGTCAAAAAGTATATTTTTATACTAAAATTTCAGTCAAAATACTAACATGTATTACATCATCGCATTTCTCTTTCTATTATCTATTCATTGCTGGTGAGAAAAATGAACGGTTTCATTTAAAAAAGCAAAGATGCTTACCTTGCTCAAAAACTAAAAATATTACGAACAATATCTGTACAGAGTATTACTTGCTCCATGATTCCGCATTGTTGAACAAAAACTACATTTCGATATCATGAACTGTTTAGAAGTCATGGGTGTAGCCCATAGTTGGTGGAACACACTGTATTTTAAATATTTAGATTATTTTTGATATATTTTAGATATTTGGGATAACGAAAATTTTGCTGTATAAGCAAATATTATATTTGCGTATACAGTCAAAATTTCGCATTTTCACCTCGTGTAAAAGGGGCCCTGCAAGTGCCAGATCGGCATCTGTGCCGCCTGGCCTCCATGACGCGCACAACTCTGTCGGGTTGTCCCTTTATTTCTGCCGCCACACATTGAGCCGAAGAAGTTCATCACGATCCTCGACTTCGGTAGCATAAGTTTGGTCTTTCATTAGCTCCCAGCTCCAAAACTTTGGGATAACCTGAGTTATAAAATTCAGAATCTGACGCCTCTTAAGCGCTCGGGTAAGAAGTGAGAACCCAAGATAAATTCATCCACAAAGCTAAAGCAGAAGATTCTTTTACAGACAATCGCTCTTGGTCTTTGTACACGATGTGCAACATGCGTGTTTTCCTCGGACCTCAGATGAAAATTGTGCACATTAATAGTGCCAGTTCTTGTAAAACACGCCTCACTTGACCAAAGAAAGGAATTCCTGGTTTTCTTTGCATTTGCGCAGGAAATGCCTAGAGAATTGAACACGACGTTACAAGCGTCTACTGCGCAAATGCTGCACTCGCTGGAAATGGAAAAGAGTCGTGATCTCTCCGCGTGAATTGTTCGCCAGACGAAGGACTGTGATGCGTTGACCTCGCGCGCTTTTTGCCCTGTGCTCGCTTCCGGAGCTCCTCCAATAGTATTAGCAATTGAGTTTTCTAAAGAAGTGGAGATCCCAAACACACGGTGAAGCCGCTCGCTCACTTGCCGTAGCCCGTGTTCCACGAGCACAGGCGCATAGTGCAAAGTTTAACGTAAATTATTTACAAAACTACACGACATAGAGTATCCAATTTTGGCGAATTCAATCTGTACATTTTATATAGGATAATATCCCGACGTATTAGCAATGAGGGCTGGATCACTCTTTATTACACTTATTGTGCTACAACATCGCATACTTTCTCGCATTATTTGTAGCGGCTCTGCAATATTTTACTATTACATGAACCTGAAAATGTATTTCTTACCAGGAAAAACATTTTCCGCGGCGTTACACGAAGTCAGGCCCACCGAGTTTACTCGCCGTGCGCTTTACCGCTACACCAGACCGCAGCTCTAACGAACCAACTTAAGCCGACGCTTAAGAATCTAATTGTCCCGCTCCAATTTCCAACAGGAAATTGTCGAAAATTCAGAGAAATTACTGAAACTGAGACCTACGTCATGCTTTCAAGCGTCCCTTGTTTTATCTGTGAAACAAATTTAAAAGAAATAATTTGGTGCGGTTTTTGAACAAATTATTTTTTTACAAATTGCATTAATTTGAAGACCAAAATTACGTGTAAACTCGGTTTTTCAAAAAATTGTACATGACTATCTAGAGCTCGCTTTCTTTCTGCCCAATATTCAACTTCGCTTTCCAAAATACCAAACTTCCTGTCTAAATTGATTTTCTAACATTTATAAACAGTATAAATAAATTTATTTACTTCTCAAATTTCCTTGTGGTTAAATAACGGTCGAAAATCTATTTTTTCACTTTGAAACTCTTGTCATTCGACTTTGTGAAGAATATTTAAATTAAAAATGACTAATATTTTAAACATTGTTAATTTAAAAAATAAAATACTAGGAAGAATTTTCCGTACATTTCATTTCTCAGGTAAAGGCGTAGATTCAGAGTTGGGGCTTCTATCTTGAAAACTCTTTTTTTTTCAAAGAACTAAACACAAAAGTGGGAAGTTGTCAAAGGAACTGCAATTAATCGTATTAAAGCGGGTGCTAAAGACATAAACCTATAATCCAAATTTCAAATAACTTCAAAAACGTTATTAAATTCTGATTTAATAATTAAATTAGGCGCCAAAGTGTAGAACAATGTTGAAAATGGTTCTTTTTCAAAGATAAAGTTTTAATTTGATTGACAAAAGCCAATGTAAGTTGGAATTAGAATATTTTAGGTTAATTTCATGAGTAAAAAGTTTTAAACGTTTTTTATACAATTCTAAAATTTCACTTTCTTCAACTCCCTTTAAGCTTCTTGCGTCAAAAGTTGGGTTTCTTGAACTGTTTCCAATGTTGTTTTGGACATTCACGAACCGATTACGTTCAGAGCAAGTGAGTGTTTCTTGTGAGATCCGACATTCTCAAATGGATCCGTAGTTCTATCATCTTTGTTGGTCCTCGAAGTGTTCATGTCAAGAACATTATCGCTGGCAATGCTTGCAGAAGCCGAACGGGATATAAAGAGACCCGAAAGACACTACGCCCGAAGAGTTTCGTCAGAACAACTGTGGCGTGAGAAATGTGTAACTGCTGTTGGGGGACTTAATAGAATGTTTATGAACGGAAAGTGCACGTAAGTGAAATTGTGAAGTTAACGGAACTCTAGACGTATCACAATAGCAGTTTCTGCATTCACTCAACAAAACAATGCAGTGCACGTTATTATCACAAACTCTTGCAGTTCCAGTACATCTCGGCTAAAGTATGCCAGCTTTGTCTTCATACATTTAGCATATTCCTGATTCGTTTTTCTTAAAAAGTTAGCAAGTTGATCTCAAAAGGCAAAATTCACAAAATAGGTATGAGCTGAGAATAAACAAAAGAAAATTGAAATTTCGAGCTTGATTTATTGCTCATAAATAGTGAAAATATATTTAAAGTATACTTTAAATACTAGTGCAGCTAGTGATTGCTAAAAGTGATTGTTCATGCCATGAAAGATGTTCAAAAGTATTTTGTGAGACAAGAATCATGATAGAGATATCGGCATACGTGCTGGAAATTTCGGCGTACAGAACAGATTAAATACGCCTGCCGTTCTCCGTAGCAATGGGAAGGCCATGAAAAGATGCGATGCGATTAAACATGCAGCACTTATGAGTGCAAATATTTCTTCATCGGTAGGTTTTAATTATTTACTTTTCAATTACGTTAATTAATTTTTTGTCTGCTGAACGTTTTCCCTTGTCTGCTTGCTGTCTACTTGGCGTATCATTAGAAATCGTATTTCCACTGCGATACAAAATATGGCCTAACGGATTAAATCCGAAAATCACCAAAATTTTCGATAAACACAATTCTGTCTGATTGAAGAAATGTCATCTTACTTCCTATCAATGTATTTGAGCGCAACATTATTCATAATTGTACTATTATCACTCTGAACGAATCTACGCGGTATACGTTTTTTTATTTATTATTTTCCGTTAATTTACAATCTGGTTTTAATCAAACATTCAGTAAATGTGATAATTATGATAGCAATTAGAAACTATAAACTAGAAATCTTCAGGAAGGTTGTTCGAAACGGAAGGGCAGTTCCATAATATGATATCTTTTGAGTCGGTGTTCTTCGTCACTATTGTCCAGTAAATTTATGGTTGATGGATTTGGATGTTTGTTTAACCGTTCTTGGTAGGTAGTGCTACGATGGGTGATTTTTTCATATATTGTTGGTATCTTAAGGTCTCGATGTAGTGTGTCATTTGTCACGTACCATGGTGCATTGGCTAATCTTCGAATACATTTTGACTCGAACCTTCTAAGTATCTCTATGTTCGATTTGCTGGCAGATCCCCATAGTTGAATTCCGTAGCTCCAAATTGGCCTGATGATTGCCTTGTAGAGAAGTACTTTATTATTTAAGGAAAGACTTGAGTGGCGGTTGATGAGCCATGATAATTGGGAGAATCTGATTTTTGCTTCTTTCTTCTCCGCGGATATGTGATTCCTCCATGTTAACCTTTTGTCCATGTGAAATCCTAAGTATTTAACACAGGATACTTGTGCTAGCTCAACATTGTTTAACTGGACTTTAGGACACTCTTTTTTGCAAAGGGTAAATATGATGTTTTTGGATTTGGAGGCGTTCGCTTGTATTTGCCATCTTAGTAGCCAGTGCTCTAGTTGGTTCAGGTGTTCTTGCAGATTTAATGAAGCTTGTTGTGGGTCTTCGTGCACTGCAAGAATTGCTGTGTCGTCCGCAAAAGTCGCCGAAGTAGTATTTGCATTCATAGGCAGATCATATGTGTATATAAGGCATAAAGTGGGACCAAGTACACTGCCTTGAGGGACTCCTGATTTAATAAGATGGTAGGATGATAGTTCTTCTTGTTGTTTAATCCGGAAGTAGCGATTAGATAGGTATGATTTCATCAAAAGATAGTACGGATGGGGCAAAGTGGATTTAATTTTATACAGAAGTCCCTCGTGCCATACTTTGTCGAATGCTTGTTGTATGTCACGAAACACTGCTGCACAGTAGCTTTTTCTTTCGAGGCATTGAGTAATAACTTCAACAACTCGGTGCACTTGTTCTACTGTTGAGTGTTGTTCTCTAAATCCAAACTGATGTTCTGGGATTATCTCTTGAAGTAGAGGTTTTAAACGTTGGAGTAGGACTTTTTCAGAAACCTTGGATAAAATTGGAAGCAAGCTTATTTGGCGATAAGATGCTACATCGTTGGGTGATTTGCCTGGCTTTGGTATTGCTATGATCTGAGCTATCTACCATTGTCCTGGGAAATGATTCCATCGGAGAATTGCATTTAAAAGCGAGGTGATAAATTCTATAATAGCCAGTGATAATTCCTGCAAGACCTTGCCTGTGATTATGTGCCTGTGCCCATAACCTGGGCTTTTATTTGGATTTATAAAGCGCTGAATCGTTGTTCTAACTTCATTGGTGGAAAAAGATTGTTACGCGGTATACGTGAAAGGCATATCTTAAGTTTCCCCAGAGATGCTTTTTCATGTAATTGACTTCGTGTTACACTCAGAATCAATGCATAAAAATAATTAATATAATGAACAATAAAATACTCTAAACAAAATTTTAATTGCTGCGTTTGATTTTATAGTAGAAAAGATTCCCTGGTTGTTTACATTCACCTAAAAATGTCTGCATCCAATTTAGTGTATGGCAAACATGAGGAATATATTATGGAAGGAAATAATGGAAAGCGATAGCAAAAATTACTAATATTTGATTATTATTCTTGTGTGAGTGAAATGATGTTTGTTGCTTCAAAATTATCCAGGAGGAGTTCCAATTTTTTTCTTGGTGTGAGATTTGTTGACGTGCAACAACCTAGAATTGGTCATTATCGGGGTGACACAGGTGACAAAACAAGTGATGAGATTCTACCTGCTTATTCTCCGTTCTATTTCAAACGGGTTGTTATCACACACTGTTTGAACTGGATAAATTTACGGAATAAATTTAGTTACAGAATCACATAACTTCCCTATATACACAAATAGAATATAGTTCTTTCCTTGACACAATACAACATTCATTTCATTCTCTCCGTCCCTCTCCGACCCTCCCTCTGTACGTCCCTTCTTCTGACTGTCCTACTGTAATGACCACTTCCGCAAAAATTGTAAAAATGATTTCGCCTTGTCCGTACACGAGGTTCAGCAAATATGAAAGGATATTTACATTTTGAGCGTCATTTTATATGACACCCCTTGGACACTTTCAAAAGTTTCTAAAACGAATGGTTACAATTATTTTCTTTACATTTTGTATTCGAATAAAGTAAACTGCACTTATAAATATGGTATAAGTGTTATTTTCTTGCAACCTCTGATTTGCCAAAAATTGCACAAGTTTAACTTGTTTTGAAACCCGTTCTATATCGTCAGTATTGTAGACCGAAGATAAATTCATCCACAAAGCTAAACCAGAAGATTCTTTTACAGACAATCGCTCTTGATCTTTGTACACGATGTGCAACATGCGTATTTTCCTCGGACCTCAGATGAAAATTGTGCACATTAATAGTGCCAATTCTTGTAAAACACGCCTCACTTGACCAAAGAAAGGAATTCCTGGTTTTCTTTGCATTTGCGCAGGAAATGCCTAGAGAATTGAAAACGATGTTACAAGTGTCTACTGCGCAAATGCTGCACTCGCTGGAAATGGAAAAGAGTCGTGATCTCTCCGCGTGAATTGTTTGCCAGACGAAGGACGTGATGCGTCGACCTCGCGCGCTTTTTGCCCTGTGCTCGCTTCCGGAGCTTTTCGGATAGTATTAGCATCCATTTTTTAAGTACGTATCTATAAATAAACTTCGAATTAAATTTTCAAAATTTCAATATTTTTACGTAACATTGAGTTGCATCTAATCAATATTCCAAAAGCGTCTCAGAATTATTTTCTCAGAAACGGCTTTAATTTTCTCTTTAAAGTTTCTGTAAATATGTTTAGTACTTATAATTATACTAATTACTAATGATTAAGTATTGTGCTCCAGCACAATATACTTAATTGGCTTAAGTTCAGTTCTCATTAAAACTTTTGAATTTTCAAAAATTAAATGAACATTGCTTCTCAGCATAAATTGACGTTAAATACCTACGTATCGTTCATTAAAAAATTAATTCTCTGCTTTCATTGAACGAATGATCCAAAACAAATTAATTATCCTTTGAGGTTTTCTCGAAAGTCGAAGTGGTCGATTCTAATTCATCTTTTCGGTTCCTTATGGTCTGTCTGATTTCCATGCATATGTCACGGGATGTTCACTATCAACGCAATATTGGTGGATAATGAGAAATTTCCTTTATATTTTACACGAAGAATATTTTACAGCTTCCGTAATTCGAAGTTAATTGATTGATGTGATAATCTGTGCGTATTACAGCCTTGACCCATAAACGCGGAACTCTGCTCACGTTTCTACCCAGTGAACTCTGCTGCTTGCATTACGGAACAATGAGCTTAGAATGTTTGTTGACGATATAGGCTTATGTAATGACCTACTTCGATTGCCCATACGCTGGACATGTACACAATACTGATTACGTAGGCCTCTACCCAAAATTAATTCAGCGATAACGGACGTTTGTTTAGCACGTAATAGAAATTGGAGGTAATACCTTGTCTTTTCGTAACTGCCAGAAATTCAGTATCTCCAATGTTTGAAGATATGTGCAGATATTTCCTGCATTATATACGAATATTTCCAGTACCGATGTGATTTACACGAAGGTATTTATTTCATTGAAAGAACTGTACTGAATTAAGCAAACAAAACATTTGTAAAATGAACCAATAGTCAAAATCTCATATTTATCTATTCATCCCAACAGCTTGTATTGTGCTTTTAAATATTAAAGAGGTGCGCTCAATGACATTTTGTTTGATCTTTATGATAATCTTTATGACAATTCATATTTATGACAATCTTAGAAATCGCCTTCATTCAAATTACTTTTTTAATATATTATTAAAGTGATATTCACTCGCTACTGCGACCTCCCCCCCTGTTACTCCAAACACTCAGACCGATGCATTGTCCTTGCGTCAAGAAAGAGTTTCATTACCGAGTCCATTATTATTACATTATACATATTACACCGCCCAGACGTTTACCGCATGCTTCTGATTGCTAGACGTCATCTATTGACAAAATATAAATTTATATTAAGATATATCAAAGAAAATATTTCGATGGCTTAGTGAAAAAACGGTATTTGCAATGTAGAAATATCTGCACCAAAGAAATGATATTTAAAATTGGCTTAGGGGTGCCCTAACACACTATTTTTTACCTATTGAGCTACCTTTTTCAAACATACGAGCGAATATTATTTATTGGTATTTTTTTCAAGAGTTATTACGGCTAAGGTAATTATCACTATAATCCCATAACAATAATCTGATTAAAAAATTTTTACTTGTATGACTCACAAAGTGTGTCAGCTGTAGACAGAATATGGCTAATTTTTTCGTGAAAAACTATGAGACAAGGTAATTATTAAATGGCTTTAGTTTCCTGACTTTTCATAAAAATTATTTTAGTTGGTATACAAATAACGCTTGAAATCTCTACATTAAAATCGCGTTTCAAATAATTGAACAATTTTATTGCGATCGACTAACATTTAAACCGCGCGCAGTCAGTGCCACCAGTGTCTGTTAACGACCAACATTTTAAACCACGCTGCTGTCTGATTTCTTTATTTGCTGTTAGATTGCGTGGAACATAGTATTTGTGGCAAAATTAGACGCTTTGAAAGTTACTAACCTGATTTTAAATAAAATGCATTACTCATTTTTTTTAAATAAAGAACTTGCGTTACACTAGGCCTTTGTTTTAATTACCTGTAGACCCCAATTGTGTCTATCAATCCACAGAAAAGTATGGTTTAGAGCAGCGTTAATTCCCATCCAGAGATCGGTGAATTCGTTCAAGCTATTTAGCTAGTGTCGAAAATCCGCCACCATCGGGACTCAAACTCAACAAACTCCCTGTCAGAGGCACTGCAGGGAGGTTGCCGCCTTGAGGCCCTGAGGCACTCAATCCGATCAAATTATACGATTATATATAGTATCTTTATATAAGAAAACTTTACAACACCTAATTGTACTAACTAGAAGTAGCCCGTCAAAAATCTAACTCCTATATTAATAATTAATTGTAATGACCAGTAGAACACAATTTCTTTAATACTAAATTAGTTTTATGGGATGGTTCCCAAGATCCTCTACGAGACCGCGAAGCGATTTTTAAGAGAGCACTAGGTGAAGTTTTTGAGCTATTTGTTATCGTTCACTGGTTTGTACGTCTCATGAAGAAATCGAATTTAATCCTTCTTACATTTTTTCTAGCCATTTTTACACCTCGGAATCCACGGCAGCGTCCTCAGAATCCACGATCGTGTGTCGAAGATTAAGTTCACTGCGTTCTCAGAAAAAGCACGTACATGCGCAGTCATGTCTAGTCTCATTTCTTCCTCCACTTTCTGTCGTACTTTTTTTTATATATTTCGCCCATTTATTTCTTTTCGCAAAATAACTTTGTATATATGTTATTTTTTATAAATATTTATGTTTGATTTATTGAGTAATTGATGGTGGATTTATTTCAAACTGACAGTGCATTTCCAATTAATCTCCTTTAGATCTTCCTTAAATACCAATGCCGTCTGCGCGTCGACTCCAGGGGTATTTAGTCCTCCCTCTGCAGATTTCGAATTCCGAAGCTTACGATTGCCCGGTCGTGCGCCGACTTCCTGCATAAACGAGCCAAAGCGACTGCCGCCCTCTCCAAACCCACTCAACCTGCCAAACCAAATAGAGCACCGCGGAATCTAGCTAATTGTACCGCCAGATGTCGTTACAATAGCACCACATTTTACAGCGACCCGATCGTTTTTTTTAAATGTGGTATTGCTTGTGGAAATGGTTCTATTCGCAAAACCTTTTTTGGAAGCCTCGTTGCAAACGACCTTGATCGTCTCCTCGCTGCAACTGCGCCCCTTCTGTGGTGGCGACTTTGTAAACTTATCTATTGGCTCACTGAAACTATTGGCTATTGAAAAACTTTAGAAGCAACTAGTTCCTGATAATAATGTAAACGAACCCATCCGGCTATTTGAGTCCTTCCTACGGTTTCGATCTGCTACATTTACTCGCTTTTCTGGATCAAACAGGCTTTTCAACTTTCTTTAAGTCCAATGGGGCTTGCTCGTCGAACGATTTATTCTCGTCACCTCGTATCATTTCCCATGTTGTCGTAAATCGTCTCTTCAGAACTAGGAGTTATAAGCATCCTCTTCCGTTTCCATTAAATTACCACATAAATCTCAGTCCAGTCAGCGGTAAGTTAAACAACTTCTCTTGTAGCTTTACAATGAATTTCATAGAAGATTCCAAAAAGCGAAGTCCATAAAGAATCCCATTAAGCTCTTTATGCGTAAAATTGAATGGGTCCATGCTGGGCATAAAACGATTCGCTCTTTTAATCATGAAAATATCGCTCCATACATCTGTGGACACTGCTGTATCAGTGGACACCTTGCTGTATGAAACACCCGGAAACGAATGAACCTCACCGCAAACGACCTTTCTTCAGTGTATCGCTTTCTTGCTCAAATATGATTAATTTTTCAACCTTGGTCGCGCGTGCGACGACTTTCTGATTGTTCATCTTGAGTTGGCGGGTAATTTGAAGAAGTCCCCACAGTCCCCTGTACTTTCTATTGTGTGATCTGGCGCATCACACTGTTCATGCACTTCGGCTATATTTAAGTTTTTCGCCATCATTCTGCAGTTTAATTATACATAATATTAGTTTACTTTGTCTTGCATGTTCATATTTACATATTCGATACAAATAATAATGAAACATGGCCATTCTCAGGTTTTTAATATTTTATTTAGCTTTTTTCTAAAAAACGTGAGATATGAATGCATATAAGTAAAAACTCGAATCTACAAGTACTTCACAAGCAAACATAAAAGTTCCCAACTAGAGTGAGCTCCAATATGTGTTCTAGTTGACAAGCATATGTGTAGGAATCCTCATTAATTCGAGAGGTCATTGTTGCGCTTTAATACAATTGTAAGTAAACTTTTCCTACTTTAATAAATATTTGCTCTAATCCACAAATTGTTCGTTTTTTAATATTACAAACTGTTGATACATACGTACTCATCGCACAAACACAGAGATAGCTTCATGAAAATTACGTTTCCAGAACAGTAAATATTGTCTCCGACAGCAAAGTTCTGTTGTTTCACCCGACAGAATATTGTGTCTATATTCAACATTACATTTAGATGCATTGACGAGAACTCTCAACACTAATTGCATAACTGGCTTTATATTCAACATTAATTGTATAACTGGCTTTATATAGGAACCACCTTAGCCATTTTCAAGTAAGGGTAATTTATACCAAGAGCATGTAGTTATTAAATATGACAACATAATTCGCGTAATTTTACACAATGGAAAATGTTAATGATATTTGAATATATAAGCTATACTTCTAATACATAGAAAGTTATTACAAAGATCCAAAATTATACGTAAACATTTTGATATTTTTTGTTGATTTGCCCATTTCATCTTTCACTTTGAAGTTCAGGTTTTGAATGGTTCTTACCAGGCAAATCCAGAAAGTAAGTCTGCTTACGTCTTCAAAGTAAAGGAATCACAATTCCATGGAAAATCGTAATTGTAGCGGCTACATCATACGTTGCACTATTTTCCACATAATCACCAACAGAATTGAGACATTTGTCATACCGTGGGATCCGCATTGGCATCTCTGTGTCGTGGAAGAGAAACGAGAGATTAACAGCCACCTGCAACTTTGCGACACGGTGACTGTGACTGGACAGAAATTTCTTGAGCTGTAAGAAAAGATGGAAATCGCTGGGGGTGAGATCCAAAATATGCGGTGAATGTTCAAACACCTCCAAGCGGAACTACTACAAGAGATGTGTTGTAATTTGAGTCGTATGAGGTCTAGCGTTACTGTGCAAGATGACCACATACACTCTGACCTCCATACATCGAACTTCTATACATCGAAATTCTTAATAAATCGACTTTTTCTGTGCCTTATAAATTCCGTTTAAAATACTTTCTATGTACCAAACATTATTTCTGTATATTGAACTCATTTTCTGAGTTGACTACTTTCTTCGTGAAATAAAAAGATACAGTACATACTATAAATTATGTTTCTAAAAAATTAGAATTGTTTAATTTGGAAGGGGAGTATTACTACTACGAAAAACTATAACTTCCTTCTCGACGTTTTTATAATTGAACAAATGTTTATGCACTTTACGTCCAGTTCCTAGCTTTCTTATGAAGGTAACTCACTCCTGCTATTGCTCCCCGTGTGAACTTGTCAGTCGTGGGAATGCCTTCGCCAGAGTGATCTGAATGTCAATCGCGTGCCCCTTCGTCTAATGGACTCACCTTTGCTATTCGTTCTTCAGTTCAGTGCAGTTTTAGTGTGCTGTTACGCGTTTAAGAAAAATATTGGAAATGCCGAAACGAAAATCTGTCAATGTTACAGAAAAAGAATACGAATTTCATGTCCCTATTTATATAATGTAAGAATGATTAAAACAATTGTTAATTATTTAGTGTTTCAATTTTCCATTTGACTCAATTTTACCAAAACTTTTTTAAAAGCGTTTGCGAAAATTTCATAATTATTTCTGTACATCGAAGTCTCGATATATATATATATATATATATATATATATATATATATATATATATATATATATATATATATGGAATATTATTGGAAGAACCGTGAGATTCGATATAGGGAGGTCCTACTGTAGTTTCACAGTAGCTTTTAGCGTTTTCCGTCCCACCTCCGGTCAGGAACTCGATGAGCAAAATGCCCGTTCTGTCCTACGAGGCCGTACACAACACTTACCGCGTCGACAGTCTGCTAGAATTTAGTCTTGTTTGGACATCTAATGTAAAGCCAATGCTTAGCCTGCTGTTTGATTTTTTGGTAAAGTGTGCATCCCAGGTTTCATCACCTGTGACAATTCGATCCAGGAACTCGCCATCATCGTTATACATCTCCAGAAATATTCATACTGATTCCATTTGCAATGTCGGTGTCACGTGCTTCGGCACACACCTAGCACACACGTTCCTAAACAACAGATGATTCGTAATAATTGTTTCCAATAAGGAAAGGGGAATCCGCGGGAAATGACTACTGATTTCTTTAATCGTGAAACGATGCTTCTTCACAAGGCGTTGCTGCACTGTATTCCCAAGGCCACCCACTGCACATTTTGCGGACCTTCTTAGAATTTCCTGGACCGGCGACACAACTTTTGCTTGCTCATAATGCCCGGCAAATACTGTTGACAGAGTTGCATTTCGATCGGTGTCATATTCTATACCTTGAAAAACTTTATTGCACACCGAACCTCGCAAGCTGAGGGAAATGGAATTGTCACGCCATCGGCATGTGCTACATTTGTTTTAGAATAAGAAATCAGACAAGTACTACTTGGCGCATACGACTGCCATGTCATTACTCTCTCGCGCGGGCACACTAGCCTATTTAAATCTGGCCCGTTATCTGTTAGACGCAGGTGCGTAGCGTGTGCATTTTTCTGGGAAGGCTTCAAACCAGATACATGCATTTTAATTAAATTCTAATTTGAGTTAAAATTCATGGACTAGCATTGATATCCAATGATGACAGATCTAATTATCTAAAGATGACAACAGCTTATTTTCTCTGAATTTCTGAAGCGTGTTCCATCATAATGTACTCTAAGAGTTGTGTATCCTAGAATATTCTTTAGCGGGTTAGGTGGCTCAGGGTATCAACTGATGTTACTGCAATGCCTCTGACAGGGAGGTTCTAGCGTTCGAGACCCGACGGTGGCAGGATTTTCGACGCTAGCTAGGTAGCTAATTCGAGATCAGCCGCTGTCTGGAGAATTCTAGTGACCTGTTGCTCTGATCGATAGTTTTCCGTGGTTTCTCTGATCAATAACAGGCGAATGCCGGAGCAGTACCCTAACAAACGGACTGCTCGCGATCTTTCCTTCCACTTCCTTGTCTTATCCTTACTCCTTTCTTACACATATTTACATGTACATGCCTATTCTACCAGACATGTCAGGAGACCAAATCGCAGCTTGTCTTGGTTGAGCCAGTGCCTCTCTGGTGGGAAATACCTCGTTGGGAAAACCTTACAAGTTGACTTTTGGTTGACGCTGAACGAAGAATACCACACTTGTGAAACATTCACCACAATTATGAAACTAATGACCATAGCTGTTGACGCTCCTGGAAACACGAAATAATCAATCAATAGTATGTTTCCACGAATACTAAACGCTCATGTAAGTGTGAGCGAGAGAGTGAGCTCCCTCTCCTTGCGAAAGCAGCCGTCGCAGAGATATCATGGTAACCTTAACAGAACGTCTGCTACATAGGCAAGCGTTGATAATTCGGACCAGTTTCGCTATTGGATATGATATCGGACAAATATTTACTTCACTGCCCGAGAGGAACAACAACAACAACAACAACAATAATAATAATAATAATAATAATAATAATAATAATAATAATAATAATAATAAATTTTCACCTCCATTATTGCCACTAAACTCGACGAGCATTTGAAAGAAAATGAGCTGCTTTTGCGAGAACCTGCTGGTTGTAGGAAAGGATCTTGAGAATGCATAATGTCGTGTTCGACAAAAATACACGCAGGGCAATAATAATATCACTGTCCCATTAGATCATAATATGCTGTCAACAATCCAGAAAAGAAAAGAAAATACCAGCCACGCAATTGAATGAAAAACTTATACAAACTAATAGAGGTGGATATTGTACCGGTACTTATTTCAACTAATGGGCCTGTCACTGAAGATTGGAGGAGTGTGAGAGAGAATCTCCATCTAAAAGAGTGGCACTTCAGAACCATGCAGAAGGCTATGTTCTGGCAACCACCAATATTGTACGTAAGGTTCTCTCTCTCTCAGTCATTGAAGCGGAACCTGAGTGCCCCTCGCTGGAGCACGAATTTCTCATCATCTCACGATATGTGCTGACGTTCTGTCCTTGAGTTATACCTGCAAACTCCGGAAGATCGTGAAATTTTGAAATATGAAAATAATAATAAAATAATAATAAAATAATAATAATAATAATAATAATAATAATAATAATAATAATAATAATAATAATAATAATAATAATAATAATGACACCAATGTGTGGACAACGGGTTTATAGCAATTTTTGTCTCACTAATCTATTTTCACTCTTGTTCCTTTCACATACAAAGTTCCTTCAGATATAACTTTAAATTTAATTTTGATCGTTAGAAAATATTTGTTTTGTCTTCAAACGAACTTATAAGAATAAATCTTCACACGTCATAAATACATTGCTTTCCAAAAGTGTGAGTTAAACGACTAGCGTTGGCCATAATCGCCCCGCTAGCGAGACACTTTTGTTGCCTGTCTCTTCTTTCGGTGCCTTACGTTTTGAGAGGAGATTGCGACAAGCCGAACTGGTGTATGTGCGAGTGCTCTTTGCCTGAGTGACCACCGCGGGATCCAAAGGATCTCTAGTCACCCGAAAGGCCCGCCCAGGCCAGCCTTCGGAAAACAAAGTTGCCTGCATTCCTCTCTACATGCGTGTCTCTGCGAGCGTGTCACGCACTCACGCACCGCATGCGTTGAAGGCTCCAAATGCTAAGGGTGGTGGTGACGTTTGCAATAAAGCTGGAAGTCGTACTGTCGGCCAGACGAGATTTGTGGTATGAGTGTACTGAAAAAAATTGCAAAGTTTATAATGAAAACTGCATATTTTTTCATAGATTGTTTGGGTAGGTTCCGCCTTGTATTCTCAAAGGAAGATACAGTACTGGTTAGACGTAAGGGAAACACTTTCTGGATGCGTTACGTACATTGCCAGTTGCTCACTATTTACTTTGGACATATGTTTATAACGAATATTGTATTTGTAATATTTTACATGATTAAAAAAGTGATATAAAATAACAAATAAATGGTGAAAATATTGAAAGAATGTATTTTGAATTAATTTATTGAAATAATTACTTTCTTCCAAACTTTTTGAAAGAAAATAAAAATAAAAGAATACTAGGTTAAAAAGTATATTGTGTAATTTCGTCAATATGTGAGAAGGTTTAGGGAGAATCCGGAAGAAATTCAACTAGTTTCAAACTCAGCTCGTTTTGTGACGTGATGAATGCTTCAAATTAATTTCAGTTTTTTGTGTATGATATAAAATGAACTAAAATAGCTACATTGTTTGTTAATATATCTCTACGGCTTGATGTGTCGGAAACGAATATTTTCTCGTATTGACATTCTCATCAACGAAGTTCCGAAAAAGATATTAATACTCATGTACATAGCACCGAAAGTACCGTTATACCCTAATTTTTTCTCAAAAATTCGACTATATTATGCATCCTTTACCAATAATCAGACAAAATGTGTTCTACTGTAGCACAACTAATTTTTCTACATGGTCATACCCCGCAGCTTTTAACAAACAAGGATGATCGATGTCTCGTGAAATGGCTGCAGTAGCCACTAAAACTTGAGATACGAAAGTAATCGAGACGACTTTAACTTGCGTCCCTCAATAGCAGAGAAAGAGCTTCGCCCAAAGACGACGCAAAAGAAACCGCCGTCGAGAACAGACACAAAAGCGGCTTACCGGCAAATGCTGCGACCGAGCACCGAGGGATTGAATACGGAATCTTCTAGCTCCCTGTTAACGATCTTTGTAGTTCACAATTGTATGATATCAAGCAGAAATAAGAGTATCAGCTTAGTGAACGAAGCGCGATGTCTTTAAGCCCGTTCCTGGTGTACAAATAACATTTTATGTGGTTGATGAAAATAAATTCATAAAAAAAGAAGCTAATAGGGGATTGAACCAATTCGAATATTGGGACTAGGCTTTGGCTAATGAGAATTATCGTTTCCTTCTCCAGATTTCCTCAATAAAATTTGCCTTTTCCTTTTGTAGCGACTTTAAAATTTTTACGTATTTCGTGCCAGAGAAGATTTAATCCAAAATTAATAATAAAAAACATCTAGTTAAAATATTTCATTATTAGACACAATATGTCCAAGTGTTCCTTCTGAGAGTTAAAATTATTAAATATTTGCTGTTCATATGTCAATAAATGGAATTCATTTTTTTCCATTTTATGTTTAATGTTTGAGAATAACATTCCGTATTTGTCACTTATTCATAATTAAAGTGGAAATATTGTACTTTTACAACGAATTATTTGAAAAGTAGGCATAATATGATCCTTTTACTTCTTGAGCATTACAACCAGAGGAATTTAAATTAAACATTGAAATCTCTATACCAAAAGACATGCCTGTAAGTTCACGTGAGGACACAATCTATTACATAGCCAGTGGAAAATTGATTGAAAATTGATGAGCGACCGATTCATCCCCCACGGCACAATCTCGATTTGGCTCAATGACTTTCTCGCTGCAACGACAGAGTATGCTGCTTCCATTGGCATCCATATGCGACAAATAAATCTGCAGTCGATATAGGACGATCGGAAAACTCTCGAGGCTTCCGCCAGAACGATACGTCTTAAGCGGAAGCCCCCGCGAACGCCACAAATCTATCTCACGCGAGAGGGGGTGGGGGAGGGGGAGGTTGCGCGAGGAGACGGCGGCAGGGGTCGAATCGCGAACGGATCGTTAAGGCCCTTTGTCACCCCAGGGCGATGACAGCTCCCACAACGCGCTCGCGAACCCGGCGGCGGGAAGAACGCCAGAGCGCTGGAGCCCACAAGCCGTTTCCGCGCCCCCACCCCACCCCACCCCGCACCGAACTCTGCCGCTATCGCCACCCTTCCCTCGTTACCGCTTCCGATGCCACCCCATTTCCATTGCCTTTTATTCAACGGATGACTAGCCTTCTGTGAGGCAAGAGGCTACAGAGTCAGAAAACACAATCTACTCAAATTAATATAGTTAATCTATATTACTATAAGATTAATGGTAGTAATAATAATATATTACGAGTAAAAGCAATTTATTTTGCACCTAACGTGTGGGAAAGTATGAAGCTGCATTTTTATTCAGAAGTACAATGTCATTATTGACTCTTAGAATCTCCACGAAACTGGATGAAAACCATGTTCCAGACTTGTTTTGCTCCATGGAGCATTTAAATTTACATGAAATATATTAACAAATTGAAACATAAAATAGAATTTCAAATACGGTCATTAAAACAATTTTAATCCTTCTCTTTCATTATCGAAATCATATCATCAATCTAATTAAAATTAAATCCGACCGTTTTCTTGAAGTCTGACAATGTAGACGATTGTTAAATTCAGCACTCTAATCCCAGCAAACCTTACATCCCGCCCACATACCTCTACACTCCGCAACCCGACATTCCTGCCCCTTGGCACTCAGCACGTGTTCCCCGTCCCTGTTCCCGTCGCCGACCCCGACCCAGCCCCCCACCCCAGCCCCGCCCCACGTTCCATTCGTCCGCCGTCTCGCCCTGCCGCGCGCGCTGGTCGTCGGCCCGCGCCTCGGACCACTTGCTTCCCAGGGTCGCGGATTTTTGGAGATTTTTCGCTAAGTAAAATAAACGACAACGTCTGTAGTGCGCAGGACTTTTCTCTCTATACCCCGAGTCACCACAACAGAATTTTTAGAAGCCTGCAGTCGCCCACGACAGAGCGGAGAAAACTCGTAACAGGGGCTTAGAGAAGGAAGATGTGCTCGCGGATGGCGGAAGAGTTCTTTATCTGAATAACTTAGGATATCTGGCGACGTGAAACAACCAAATGATTTGCGTGTAAAAGACAGCGGTAATTTAAACTACTCGTAAATTGCGATTTTTTGGTGTGGGATCTCCAAGGTTGAAGATGGGCACTGACATCTGGTCCTTACAACAAATGAAGACGAATTATTACAGTGAATGATAATGACGAATTATGACAGTGAATGATGCGGTGGATGATATGTCATTTACATTTTCTCTCCTCAATTTTTAATTGTGTTATATATGGTTCAGATAGCCTATTCAAAAATTGTTTCATTTACTTCGTTAAATGCAACATAAAACGGCCAGGAAATGATGTAAGGCGAACGAGGAAAAGGGTTCACTGAAATATGAGTGTAAGCACTTACTCTTGTGGGAATTTACAGGCGTCCAATGGCAGGGCATGGAAAGATTCAAGGAAAGAGCAGGAATGGACAATCCCAGTGCGATCTGTACGTGGAAAACCGAACAGTTTGTTTCCGAAAACTTTCATCGTTACAGTCGACATGTTTATTCATCAAGCAGTGTATTCACATCTATGAGACGAAACAATCTCAGGCACGTTATTAGAATGGAAATTGTGAAATATTCTCTTGGGTTTATCATCACCACGTTCAAAGCAATGTGCGTTTTGCATATGAGGTTTTAATGCTTTAAACAAATAGTAATTTGATACGACAAAATCTGTGTGCGATGTGTTTGGCCCGGGTTGAAAACGTAGCGTATTCAAATGACAGCTCGGACATCTGTGTGTTACCTCATATTTCCACAAAGCGATGGAAAGTGGCCTGTGGAAACGATCTTTTGGTGCTTGAATGTGGTTCCATTTCTAAACCCCACTAAAAACTTTGTCGCCATGCAATTATCGTTGGTGCTAATTTGCTGATTTCACTACCAACGTTAATTGATGTCATTTTCACACAGTATCCAGCTCCCCACGCTGTACCTGCACGTTGTTGCATTATGCACAAAATGTCCAGTAAATAATTTTACTTCACATGATTCTGCATTTCATTCTGTAATATTCTCAATGGTATCTACAAGAATATTTGGAATTTGTTTTCTGGGATTGTATTCGTATTAAATATTAATTCATATAAGAATAGAATGTTTAAAAATGCATACGAAAAAGTCGGCTGCAACGGCATAATATAGCCGTCGCTTTTATAGTGTCGCTGTCCGGGATGTCATAAGGTTAAAGTTCTGACAAAGGCGGAGTTTGGACACTAGTTTCATACCTAGGTAGAATTTAGTCACTGATTGGTGGATAAATTCTCGCAGCCACACACGAATAAAAAATAGATTCCCTTTTGAAGCATTCCTCAAAATGTTAGCCAACGACAATTCATAACACCGAGGTTCTCCCCTAGAGTATCCTCTCCAATGCATAGATTAAGTTAGCTTAGATATTTTAACTAGAATAAGTCTGAAAAAATATATCTGTAAAGTAGTTATAGTACTGAACGATGTAAATCCTCCAAAATGAATAAATGTGTGTAAATTCTCGCAGTCGGCTGCTCTGATTGGCAGTTTCTCACATCAATACCAGCCGAGTGCCAGAGCAGTAGGAAATGGGACACCAAGTGTGCGCGAAATCTCCTTCCTCTTTCGTGTCCGCTCACTCGTTACGCGCGCGCGCTCGCGAACCCCCCCCCCCCACACACACACACACTCACGCACACACACACACACACACACACACACTTCTATGCACTACACTACCACGTACGTCGGGAGACAAATCTGGAACTTAGAGATTCTCCAGCGGAGCCGTGCTAGAGAAGGTACTACATGGAGGGGAAAATCATCAAAACGACTTTTAGGTCGGCGTTTGGGGCTCACTTTCTTGTAGGGAGAAACACCGCCACCCCAGGGATATATAATGCACTACACTTACGTCACTAATGGCGAAGCTCAGTGCATCAACTGATGCCACTGCAGCGCCTCTGACCGGGAGGTCCTAGGATAGAGTCCTGACGGCGGCAGGATTTTCGACACTAGCTTTTCAACTATGTAGAATTCAGTCACTGTCTGGATGAGACTTCTAGCGGCCGGCTGCTCTGATCGGTAGTTTTCCGTGGTTTCTCCGATAAACACCAGGCGAATGCCGGAGCAGTACCCTACCAAACGGGCCACGGACCGCGCGCGACCTGTCCTTCCTCTTCCTTCTCCTATCCTCTCCTCTCCTCTTACACACACACTTACACTATCATGCACCATACTATCACATATTTCGGGAGACCGGTCGGGAGTGTAGAGCTTGTCCCGGCTGGGGCGGTGCCCCGCTGGAGGGAGAGTCCTGGTTGGGGGAAATCCCACTAGCCGACAGTAGGTCGGTGCCGGATCTCGCCATCCAGCGGGGGAAGATCACCGCCATCTCCCGAGAAAAAACATGCACTACACTAACGGGAGTAATGACCAAAGCCGTTGACCGGAAACACGAAAAAATCAATCAATCAAAACCTAATGGCGAAGTTGTAGACGCCCACAGAAAAACTAAATGTATACTCCAAAAGAAGAAGAAGAAAGAAACAATATAAATTTAGAATGTACTATAAACAAAAATATTTAATGAATATTCAGAGTAGTATTCTGGAAACGACACCTTCGTCTTCGCAAAGCTTCCAGAAGGAACAAAAAATTTCATTAAAAATATTAAATCACTCCTTAAAAATAGAATAAAAGTACAAGCAGAATTTCAACAATGGAAAGAATTCCAACATTCTAGGTAAGACGTTCATAAAGACGGAATTGAGGAACTGTTAAAAGAGACATCCCTTTCTTTAAACATTTGATAAAGGAAGGTATTTGCATTACCAGAGATTTTATGGCGCTGAAGGGGGAGCTTTCTGACGAATCATCTATATTAAATACTTCCAGGTTTCGTTCCTGATTGACGAACGTTCTCTCTGAAAGAAGTGCATTGTTTTCACCAGCGAAGTGTTTAGACATTTTCATGGTGTTCAATGTCTATCTACATAATTGGGATACATTGTTTTATATATTTGAAACAAAATTTCATTCGACTGCTCGGCGCTCAGTTAAGCTGTTCCATCAATTGCGTTGTACCTAATTGCAATTACAGGCGACCGTAAATACATGCAGTGTGTTTTTCAATTATTGTTGTGACTTTATTATGAATGATATTCAGAATAGTTTCTTATTCAACATTTTTTCGGATACCCTGAGGTGCCGCGAATGATGCTTGCATTGCATTCATGAGATTTCATTTTGTTCCTCACCATCCACCTCCAAATTCTGGATCCTTTTCATAAGATGCTACTGTGCGTCTATTTTATCAGCCTCTCATACTTTGACATCGCAGTTTTTCGGTGCCATGGATTACTGGAATCGCAAGCATTGAAATGATCTTTTTAATAATTGTAGCAGACTCGTATCATCAGAAACCTAAGAATTCGTTTAAATAGTTTCTCCAAGAAATATATAGATAGATATAGATAGTATTCGAGTGATCATCTCTCTCTCACTCTCTCTCACTCTCTCACGTTGAGCACACTCGTTCTAGCCACAACAACCCAACATTATGCATGGCACACGAAATCGCACAATGCTCACTGTGTGATTATGTGTGGCTGTTATTTTCATGTCAAAACGTGACGTGTCACAACAAACGCAACTACGCATACTCTCCAACTGCTCGGGGCGTTGCACTTGATGACGGCGGCGGCAGCGGTAGCGGCGGGACAGGAATGCCGTACAACCTACACTACGACGACGTTGCATTGATTTTCCAGTCAATACTCGATCCGTCGCGCCAAACGCAACCCGGCGTGCACTCCGGCTGTTCGGGATGCTGCACTTATTGGCGGCGGAGCTGCAGTGTCGTAAAACCTTCAGTGGGGCGAAGTTGGATTCATTTCCCAGGCAACACGTGACTATTCGTGCCAAAGGAAACCAGGTATGCATCCCGCCCCCCGTTCGGGATGTTACGCCGCTTGTTGGCGGCGGAGCATTGCTCTCTGGTTCCCGACGTCCCGAAAAAGGCGAAACGAAGGTGCCTCGCAATACGGTAGCCCATTTACGTGCTCCGTGGGGCATGTAACAACGGCGCCCGGCGCGGCGCGCCCTCGGAGGCGACGAGGCGGCGCTGCGTCCGGGCCTCTCCGCCGCCCGGCGCCGCCCGAGGGACGGTCGCGACGGGGAAAGAAGGGGAGCACGGGGGCGGGGAACGCGAGCAGAACGGGGAGAGAAGGGAGTGCGGGGAGAGTGAAGAACCCGGGGAGGGCGAGGAATGCGGCGATGGCGGGGACGCGGGGAGGGCGCGGACGCGGGGAGAGAGGGAAGCGTGGAGAAAGGATCACGGATTGGACGGAACCCAGAGAGAACAAGGATCGCGGGGAGCAGAGGACATGCGGGGAGGTCGGGGTAACGCGGGGACGCGGGGTGGGTGCGGCCGCGGGGAGAGGAGGGAGCGTGGAGAAAGGATCGCGGAGTTGACGGAACGCAGGGAGAATAGGGATGGCGAGGAGCGGTGGGCATGCGGGGAGGGTGGGATGGGTGTAGATGTGGGGAGGGCGGGGTCCGCGGAGAGGGCGGGGGTCGCGGAGAGAGCAGGGAGCGCGGGAAACGGAGGCAATGCGGGGAGGGTACGGGAACGCAGGGAGGTTGGTGAATGCGGGGAGGGTGGAGGGTGAGGAGGGAGTGTGGAAAGCTGTGGGAATGCGGGGAGGGCGGGAGAACGCGGGGAGTGCGAGGCCGCGAGTGAGAGCAGGGAGCACGGGGAGTGGGGAGAAAGCGGGGAGGGCGGGGAGGAAGAGAAAATGGCAGGAGGATGGGTGGAGCAAAAAGGGTGTGGAGCGGGGGGAACGCGGGAAGGGCGGCCTGAAGTGAGGTGAGTTGGTGGAGTCTGGGGGTGGCAGCTGGTGCGCCGGTGCGGCCCTGGGAACTATAACTCGTTCCGACACGACACGGCAGAACAGATTTTCGAGGCAGCGTCTCCTCCTTTTTAACTCGCTTGTTTCCTCCTCCCGGCCGCTCGTGCCTCTGGCTTCAAATTTTGGAATAATGGCGTTGCTTGTAAAGGTGTTGATACTGTTTAGTAGTGAGTAGCATTGCTATTTAGATTGTCTAAGTTTATTTCATGTAAGAGACTATTTTCAGTTCCTGCCAAATTAGATAAGTTAATAATCATTTTCTTCAAAATATTTATTTGACTTTTTAACACATGAATTTTAATAAAAACGATTCATACGTATGGATGGGTTAACTATTAATTCTTAATAGTTTCATTTTTCCCCTAATAACACTACTTGCGGAATCCATCATGGCACCTCATACTTCAATGTCAATAGTACTCAATTTTGAACAGATTATGATTTGAAATAAAAAAAAATAATTCACAATCGTCATAAACGTTAACTGTCAATGGGAAAATTAAAGAGTAGAACTAAACCATGAAAAACAAAATTCAAGAAATATACTAACAATAAACATAGAGCTGTTACGTCTTGATTTACAGCGAAATGTAAGGAAATATGTACGTCAATTACTTCTATTTTTAAGCCATTGAAATACTTATTATTGAACAAGTTACAAATGTAATACATCTCCACAAGGCGCATTTTGCTAAGGTCATTGAATGTTGAATGCTGATGAATGTTTTCTTTACTGTCATGTGTTTTATGAGTTAGAGAAAAAATATGAGCCCACCTCCAGGAAAGTTTCTTTCCACGAAGTCACGTGGAGGCGCTTGACGCAAGCCCCCGGAGGGCGCAAAGCGGCTACTTCCTTTTCTCGGCCCATACCAGGGAATACAGAAAATGGCGCTTTGACATTTCCAGGATTTATGGGCGCGCCGCCGACACGAAAGGGCCCGGAAGAAGTAAACACTGCGTCTCAGAGTTCATTAGCTTTCGACCGCGTCCTTTCACCACGTCTTTCCGTAAACATATAATCCGACTTCACACATGATAAGTCATGAAAAAACAAGCTCATATTTCTTGTAATGGGCGAGAGTAGACGTTGTCAATGCCCGATATTTATGGTATAGGTACAAATCCGTAAGAATGAAAGTGTCTGAAGGAAGAAAACCGTCAGAGATAGAATACTCGTCTTCAATTTCACAAAATAATGCAGTTAAAAGAATATAGTTTGTTCGATATTTGGTATTCGATTTGTGTATATCTTTATTGATTGCTTTTGTATACCTCCAAATAAAGATTGAGTAGACATTCACATCATTAACCCTATTTACAGAACATGCGTCTTGTCTCACTCAAAAAGAGGGAACACTCATCTTATTTTTAAGCATTTTTGATCCCCCAACAGTACACCAGTTTCAGGGAAGATATGGAATAATATTCGATAAATGGGTATCAGCTATGAGAAAACCATTGGAAGAGAAAAAACTGAAATTATTTAGGCAGTTACGAAAAGTAACTACGTGGAAACTCAGCAGTAGGTCCGAGCGCCGGCCCTCGACGATTGTGTTTAATTTATGCACAGGGCATTCATTATAATTTGCAGAACAACTCTAATATTGCTTGCTATTATTCCACACTATGGGTTTAATAACATTATATGACGATTGCACGTGTTTATTGTGATTTAGAGATATGGCAACAGTTGCGACAAATAATTCATTCAAAGAGTCGTGCCAGGAAATGATACAACCCAGAACGTGAAACGACACGTCTGCGTAAAGAACGACTACGGAAATAAACCATTCTGATAGCACGCAGTGCCAAACGATCGTTTCAAGCACCTCCTGCGTATGACACGATGCAGCATTTTATAGCGCGTGTTTCCAGACCAGGGGGTATTTAACACAGGACTACACGACGCTTTGTATACAAAAGGGTGTTTGGGTATCTATACCTTTAGTCTGAGCAGGCTTTCACAATCCACACCCACGCAACAGGTACACATAAAACCAATAACATACCCACCACTCAGAAGCTCTCATGTATTCCCACCTGAAAATTCAAAAGCACGTCTACCTTCGTATTAACACAACGTGATCACATTTGATTTTCACACCCACTTATGTAACACGTAACTAACGTTGAAGGTATACAGTACACAAAAGTGAAAAGAATAAACACATTATTCCCGTTCAATTGCCACCTTTGTATCTGCTACGCAAAGATACGAAATGGTTATGCGAGTAACTTACATACTTTCGGAAGGAGTTTATGGGGGGTTTATTCATCTAGAAACAAATCTTATGGAAACTACCAAAAATTTGTATTTCTCCTTCAAATGTTTTCATCAATAAGAAACATATCTGTTCACCGTCAAAAGGTTAGGGCGTATAAATAATCGTATACCCTTTCCCTTGACTGGGTAAAATTGTAGCAATAATTAGAATACTAGAAAGACAAAATAGAGAGCTGCCTGAAGATAAATAAAGCTGGCGATCAATTATTGTGAATAAAACAAATCTATCGAAACATGCTCTAATGCATCTACAAGAGATGATTATAACAAAATTGAACAAAAATACCTTTCAGTGAACAATTGTGAATGTTGAATGTAATGAAGCAGTAACTTATTTCTGCGTCCAAAAATGTTATCTCATTCTTACTCATGGAACTGAACTTACTCATAGAACTCAGAATCTTCCCTGGCATTACCATATTTTTCTACGAGCAATTATTAAAGAAATTAAGATATCTCATTTTCGTGGTAAATAATGTTTTAGCATAAGAATACAATCAAAGTTTCCATTTTCTAAATTCATTACTTATCAATTGAAAAGGTTTCCTAATAATTACTTAAATGTATTATTATTGTTTGAAGTGTTTTAAAAATAAAGGTTCTCATTATTTATGAACATGATTTAACTGCGCTTAAAAAGTTCTCGTATACTTTTAAATGTGGATATCAAACATTTATTTTTATTATTTTGAATTTAATTTAACACATTTAATTAATACAAGAAAATGCGTCTCTAACGCCATCGAAACGTTAAATTAATTTAAAAAATTGGGCCATTCTTTCACTGAAAAATACGTTGTTCCGTATAAACTACTATTGTTAATATTTTTCCAAATATTAACTTCCTAGTTTATCGAGGTATGTCAAAAAAATAGGAAGTTAACAGTGTTACGATAAAATGTGAAATTTCCTACATGACAATGAACCTCCAAAGGCAGCTTCTGTTTTTTATTATCACTCAATTATACAGATAATATAGATATACGATTATGTAAAATATTACTTATATACATCTTTCAGAAACCAACTAGCTTGTATTTAGCTAAGATGCAATATATATTAACACTAAAACCAGTTGGACTCCATCCCATATTCGCACATTGTACTATATTATTCGGCACTCTGGGCAATTTCGTAAACTGTTTATTTTTTAAGTTTTCCGTTTATTTAAAGCCTTTCTTAAGTGCAAGTCAACTGCAGATAATTGGAGACACGTAGACTCATGAAATTAGTAGTGGAACATTATTGGAAAAAGTTTTTCGTATAAAATGTAAGAGTTTACATTTCAGGGCGTCGTAATGAACTGCAAGGGCGGAGGGTGGCGGCGGCGGCGCGCCAACGTCAAAGGGCTGCGCGACGGGCAGCGAGAGGCGGCGGGTACGGCGAGAGCGACATCGCGCCGTGTCCCGCCGTGTCCCACCGCGTCCCACCTCGTCCCGGCGCGTCCCGTCGCGTCGGGCCGCGTCGGGTCGGGCCGAGCCGCGCAACGCCGCGTCGCGTCGCGTCGCCTCGGCGTCGGCGCCGGCGCCCGGCACGGCACAGTCGATCGACTGACTGCACCACGTGACGCGGCGCGGCGCGGCGCGCAGCTCAGCCCAGCCCCTCGCCGCGCCGCGGCTGTTGAGGTCTGGCCTTTAGTGTTGCCGTGGCAACAGCCGGGTTGTGTAATCGGGTCAGGAGGCGCATTACGGTTCTGTTTAGCGCGCGCAAGACCGGCGCTGCAGCGCGCGTCCCATCCGCTCGCCCCGTTCTGTTTCCACCCCTCCGGCGCACTCACACTCACACCTACACGCACACGCACACACACACGCGCGCGCGCGCGCACGCGAACGCAGTCGCAGACGCGCGCCGCCGGCCGTTCTCGTTGCTTCCCGCCGCTCGTCACCTCTGGCGCCGGGTGCGGGGCGCAGACGCGTCGACACGATGGAAGCTCGTACGCGCGTTGTAGGAAGCGCCTCGCCAGGAATGCTACAACGCACACCAGTGGACAAGCCCACGGGCGCGCGGCGGCGTGCCGTGGTGAGCTGCACCACGCCGCTCCGTCCCGCACGCGCTCGCGGACAATTGACGACCTCCACGTGTGTGGATAACGTCCGCCGCCCGCCTCCCCCTCCCCGCCACACTCCAACGCTCCCCGCCCCGCCCCGCCCCGCTCCTCTCCGCCCCGCCCCGCCCCGTTCCGCCTCGCTCCACCCCCTCTCCACCGCAGCCCAGCCCTCCGCAGCCCGCCCCGCCCCGCGTCGCGCAACCGACTTTTGGAACGCAGCGCGGATTTCATCCTCCACCCCCGACATCTCAATCTGACCGATCCCTAAATAAACCGCTTTACATCCTCTCCGAATGATTTGGATTGCCGGCGTTAAAGCATTGAACATTCAACAGCAAAGGGAGAAAAAAATACATCCGTGTTCAGTGCAGTCATTAGAAATGAAAAACGTAATGGAGAAAAACGAACTTCATAAACCCGGTATTAATAAAGCGCCATGTGTTCTGCGGTGGAGATTGTCAAATCAGCAAATAAATGATAAATAAATGATAAACGATACAGAGAGCGGGAAAAGATTGCGTTCCCTGCCCCTCGAACACCCCCGGCCAAGAGAAGGATCGCGCCGACGGGATCCGAAAAGAGCCGCCTCCAGCAGGGGACTATTTATTTTGTGCGTTTAATTAGCGTTCGCTGCCTTCCGCGTCCCCGCGCGGCCCTCACGAGCTTCCTGCGGGCCCCGTCTCCTCCCCGGCCCTCGGCTCGCGGCGCTCGGCTCCGCCCCCGCCCTGCCCTCTGCGCCGCCTTCCGAGGTGTTGCGGGCGGGCCGCGGGGAGCGGGCGGCCGAGAATGTTAAATGGAGATTCGCTGCCTGTCTGGGCCTCGCCGGCGGAGCCACCGCCCTCCCTCCCATCCGGCCGCCCGCCCCACCCCTTCTCCGCCTCCCGGCGACCTCCGGCCTCCCACCGTCACCTGCGCGCCGGCAGCCTCTCCGTCACCCTGTGGCCGCGGAAGGATTTGGGCTCGGGGGCAGAAGCTGCGTTGCTCGTCCCGCCAACCTCGCCGTCGCACCCCCCGCCGCCTCCGCCCGGACGCGGCCTGGCTTCCGCTCCATCATGTCCGTCCCCCCCCCCCCGCAGTCACCTCCACTCTCGTGGCACTTGTGCTCGCGCGCACTCGTCTCTACACTCTACGTCCCCGATGTTCGCCATGCGGCCGGCGCTTGTTCTACACCTCAATTCGCAAACGCACTACCGTCGCCTGGTCTAACCCTCTCTCACCCTGCTCTCGGAGAACGTGCGCATGGCTCCAGCCCCGTCCACTTCCCTCCACTGCCTGTCCACTGCTCCGTCCACTGTCCGTCCACTGCCCTCTACTGTCCGTCCATTGCCCGTCCACTGCCCGGTTCACTGTCCGGCTACCAACCTGCCACGCCCACCTTAACTAGCTTGCGTCCAAATCTGTTACAGATCTCAACAAGCTCTAAGAAGGTTTTAGCAGTGCATTGATCACCTTACTTTATTTCCTGTTTGTTTCTTTCAGTCGCGTTTTTCTGTTATCATTCTGCAATCACAGTTCAAATTTTATGTATTCATAAAAATATAAAAAGTTTCCAGTAGTGACTCATGAACAGAACGCAAGATGAAATAGCTTCAGGTTACGGACATTTCATGATTTATGGTTATGTACTGTGTTGTATAAATCCGTAATTGCACAAATATTTGAAGTTCGTAAACAAAACCATAAGGATTTCGAAAACCACATTATAAGATACATTGTAGTGATGAAAAAAATTAAATTTCTTACTATCGCATTTCAATAATATAAAGCTTCCTATCCTTAGTTAATTTCTTATTTATTTATTTTAACAATTATTAATGAGATTGCGCTACTTCTTTTCTTTGTAACAAAATTTTTCGTGTAATTTTCTGTTCGTTAGGTTTGTATTGTTAACTAACCATATTGTAAATCTTTTATTGTCGTATAAATGATCTTGTAAATTGTAATATAACTCAGTTTGGTTGTAGTTATAAGTTTACATAAACTGCACCAGAACACAAGCAGTAATTCATTCCGGCGCATTTGATGCCTTTGTTACCTTATGTGAAATATAATCAAATTTTATTATTATTACTATTAATTATTATTATTATTACTATTTTTATTATTTCCCAGTCTCTCTCCGTCTCTGACATATATAGAGCATTTTTTATCTTTTTTATAGATCATTAGTCCTTTCACTCTCCCCCGTTGGTCTCCACACGAAGCAATGAATACCAGGTCATTCCCGTGCGAACGTCCATCCTCTCTCCCGACCTCACAACCGTCTCGGAGGTTCATCCTCGTACTTCATTAGCACGGTTCCGGCAGGTCATTGTCCGCAACTCTTGCGTAATGTCGCTCTCTTCTTGGCGCCGAGTCCTCGTTCGCAGAGCGTCTCGCGCTGCCCTGTCCGCCGCGCCGGCCTCCTTCGCCCAGCTGCGCCGCTGGACTCGCGCCCGCCCTCGCGCCCGCCCTCGCGCCCGCCCTCGCGCCCGCCCTCGCGCCCGCCCTCGCGCCCGCCCTCGCGCCCGCCCTCGCGCCCGCCCTCGCGCCCGCCGCCCTCGCGCCCGCCCTCGCGCCCGCCCTCGCGCCCGCCCTCGCGCCCGCCCTCGCGCCCGCCCTCGCGCCCGCCCTCGCGCCCGCCCTCGCGCCCGCCCTCGGGCCCGCCCTGGCGCCCGCCCTCGCGCCCGCCCTCGCGCCGCCTCTGAGCTCATTCGGAGGCGAGCGCCGTCCGCGCGCGGGATGCGCAGGGAAGGGGGAAGGGTGTGCGGGGAGGGCGGGGAGAGGAGAGCGTGGGCGGTCGCCGCAGACGGAGACGGCGCGGCGCCCACAGGGGGACCGTTGAATGCGACAGACGCGCGCCGCCAGAAGAGCGGGAGAGCGAAAGGGGCCGAGGCGCAACGCTACAACGCTCGTCCGTCCTCACGGCAGTCGGAGAGCGAGAGACGGAGGGAGAGCGAGAGCGAGAGCGCGAGTGACAGAGAGAGAGCCACAAAGCGAGGACGAGGCAAAGAACGCGACAGTCGGCGAGGGAGACAAAGAGCGTATGCCACGGCCGCAATCATTCAGCTGCTCCCGCTGCGAGGTGCCGGGCGCGGGCGCGGGGCGAGGCGTGGGCGGCGAGTGCCAGAGAGCAGTGCGGTGCGGAGCGGCGTGTGGTGCGGTGCGGTGTGGTGTGGCCCGACGCGGCGGCCGAGCCGACGGAGGCGTGGGCGAGCAGAGTGGATTGGGAGCCCCAGAAAGCGCGCCAACGCTGAATGACATGGGGGCGTGGGCGACGTGCGCGACGTGTGGGCGTGCGGACAACGCCGAGGCGCGAGGCGGTGGCGCATGGGGTGGCGCATGGGGGGGAGGAGGCTGGCGGAGACTGCAGATGGGGTTTACGGGGTAGCGGGAAGAAGAGGCGGCTGTGCCGGAAGTGTCTCTGAGGGAGACCTTCGCGGACGCTGCAGGAGCGCGTAGTGGAGAGTGCACCCGGGAGAAGCGAGCGATGTAGCGGCAGGTGGGCGAGCAAGGAGTCGGACGGAGATGGTGCAAGTGCAAAAATAAAAGGTAAAAGGCGTTTGACAAAAGTGCAAGAGCAATTTCTAGAGAAAAATAAACGAAATAAAGAACAGTTAACCTGATATTAAAGAGGCGTGCCATAGGGATTGAAGGGAAACGGGGAGAGCAAAAGGGAATTACTGCAAAATTAGGGACGTGTGTAATAATAGAAAGGTTATCGCTCGAGACACATGGGAGAGTGAGGGAGCCCAGAGGAGGAGCCCACAGATTTTTCAACGAGTAACACGTATATATTACTCTTTAACCGAAGAAAAGGGACTTGGTAGAAAAATCCATGGAGGAATAAAAACGCAGAGGATCAAACGGAAGAAACGAAGGGCGGCGAGAGGGATTGCTTGTCAGTGCTTGCGCGGCGGCAGCCGGCACGCCACGAATGGTAAATGCGCGAATGGCGGGAGCGGACGCGGATCGGAACAAGCACTGCGCGGGCAGGTGAACGACCAGGGGTCGGGTAGGGAAAGATCAAGGGGAAAGCAGAACAAAGGCCACATTGATTGATTGATTGACAGACTGATGTGTCCGGACACCTTAACATCTATTGTCATTGGTGTCTTAAGAGTAGTGCTTGTTTTATCTCTGAAGATGGCGGTGTTTCCCTCCTCCGGTTGGTGAAATTCGGCGCCAATCTAAACGTCGGTTCCTCCTGTAGGGACCTCCCACCACGGCGCCGTTCAAGTCGGTCTAAGCTCCTAATTAGTCGCCCGACATGAGTGGTAATGTAGTCCATACAAGGGTTTGTGAGTAAATGGAATATAAAATAAGGAAGAGGAAGAAAAGATCGCGCGCCGCTCTGGCCTCTTTTGAAGGTACTGCTCCAGTTGATTGATTAGTGAATCCGGGTGGTCAACTGCTAAGGTTATTAGCTCCGTAAGAGTTGTGTATGTTTTTTATCGGGACCGGTAGCGGTAGCTCAGTGCATCAACTGATGTCACTGCAGCGCCTCTGACCGGGAGGTCCTAGGTTCGAGTCCTGACGGCGGCAGGATTTGCGACACTAGCTTTTCAGCTAGGTCGAATTCAGTCGCTGTCTGGATGAGACTTCTAGCGGCCGGCTGCTTTGATCGGTAGTTTTCCGTGGTTTCTCTAATCAACACCAGGTGAATGCCGGAGCAGTGCCCTACCAAACGGGCCACGGACCGCGCGCGATCTGTCCTTCCTCTTCCTTGTCCTACCCTCTCCCCTTACACACACACTTACACCAACATGCACTTACACCAAAACACACTACCACATATTCGGGAGCTTAGAGCTTGTCCCGGCTGGGGCGGTGCCCCATTGGTGGGAGAGTCCTGGTTAGGGGAAAACCCCACTAGCCGACGGTAGGTCGGTGCCAGATCTCGCCATCCAGCGGGGGAAGATCACAGCCATCTCCCGAGAAAAAAACATGCACTACACTAACGGGACTAATGACCGAAGCAGTTGACGCGCTCAGAAACACGAAAAAATCAATCAATTTTTTATCGGGAGTGTTGCGGTGATCATCCCCCTGGTTGGCGAGATCGACGTCGATATCCACGTCGCCTGACAGGGTTTTTCTCTATCAGATCTCTCCCACAAGCTGGCGCGGGACAAGCTCTAAGCCCCCGATTGGTCTCCCAGTATGTGTGGTAATGTAGTGTATAAGTCTGTGTATAAGTAAGGGGAGAGGAGGACAAGGAAGAGAAAGAATAGATCGCCCGCGGTCCGTGGTCCGTTTTTTAGGGTACTGCTTCGACATTTGCCTGGCGTTGATCGGAGAAATCACGGAAAACTACTGACCAGAGCAGCCGGTTGCTAGAATTATCTTCCTGACAGCCGCTGAAGTGACCAATGTTACTAGTGTCGAAAATCCTGCCACCGTCGGTACTCGAACCTAGGACCTTCCGGTTAGAGGCTCTGCAGTGACATCAATTGATGCCTTAGACACCAAAGCCGGTCAGTACTGTTGCGTCGTTCCTCTGGTATCCTAGAAAAACTACAGAAAACTACCGGTCAGAATAGCCGACCGATAGAATTATTCTCCAGACAGTATAAATACGACCTAGCAGAATAGATAATATTGAATCCAAAAGACGCAACTGTCGGTACTAGACCTCGTTCACAGTCGCAGCAGAAACAGCGGAATCCTGATTCTGAGCTAAACTAGGCCAGAAAGGCGGTCAGAATGGCGGTCAGAATGGCGGTCAGAATGGCGGTCAGAATGGCGGTCAGAATGGCGGTCAGAATGGCGGTCAGAATGGCGGTCAGAATGGCGGTCAGAATGGCGGTCAGAATGGCGGTCAGAATGGCGGTCGGAATGGCGGTCAGAATGGCGGTCAGAATGGCGGTCAGAATGGCGGGCACCATAATGTCGGTCAGAATGACAATCCAAATGCCGTCCAGAATATGTCAAATTGGTGGGTAGAATGGCGGGCAGAGGGCGGGTAGAATCTCCAGCAGTGGGCGCGCGGACAGCGAGCGGGTATTAAGCGGGTTTTGGGCGGTGAATAGGCGGGCAATGGGCGGGAAATGGGTGGGCAGTGGGCGGGCAGACTGCAGTCAGAGGATGAGCAGTGGCTGGGCAGTGAGTGGACAATGAGCGGGTAGTGGGCGGGCAGTAGGCGGGCAGAGGGCGGGCAGAGGGGGCAGTGGGCGGGCAGTGGGCGGGGGGTGAGCGGGCAGAGGGCGGGCAGAGGGGCGGGCAGTGGGCGGAGCAGAGGGCGGGCAGAGAGAGGGCGGGCAGAGGAGCGGGCAATGGGCGGGCAGAGGGCGGGCGGGAGGCGGGCGGAGGGGGCGGAGCGAGAGGGCGGGCAGTGGGCGGGCAGTGGGGGGGCAGGGGGCGGGTAGCGGGTGTCGCTGACGGGCCTCCCCCGGGCGGCTGCAGGAGCTGGGTAATTTGAATGGCGGCGGCGCCTGCGCTCCCCGCCCCGTCAAAGCGTCAAAGGGGCCGTGTTTGAACGCCGCCACTCGCGCGCAGACCTGTGCGCCGCGCGCGGGGCGACAGCGGATGCAGAAGAGCAGGGGAGCAAGAACCCCCACGCAGCGGGGAAGCACGGATATCCGATGTTGCACCTTGTGAGATATTGCACGACAGTGCGTACTCACCACAGATGAGCCCCCGGAGGGGTGGGAGGGTGGGACGGTTAGTGGGTGAGAGAGGGTGGAAAGGAGGGCGTGAGGGAAATAGGACAGGAGCGAAGCAGGGCTGGAGGGAAGGAGAGCGGGACAAGCGGGCGTCGTTTCAAATACAAAGGGCGCCCGCAGCGTTTACCTCTCGTGTGGGTACGCGAGCGACGGTAGGACTATTGGCGAGAGCAGACACCATCTGCAAAATGTAAAATTCTGCGCACTGTCTCTCAAAACATTTGACTGCCCAGATGCCGCAGTAATTCTTTTTGTTACTCATGTAAAATAAAGATAAGCTTGAATATTTGTTGGGTTTTTTTTCGCGCGCCCTGTACATACAAGTAGAACGCTCAAAAACTCTGGAGCTTAAATATTGTTTTAGGAAGCATCCCGAAATAGCTCTGAGGCATATTTCATTTTTAATGCGTTTCATTACATTTCTTTTTTCTTTCGTTTATTTTGGGAGATTTGGTAAAATGTGAGTATACGTTTCAAACCCAGATGAAACTAATACAGTGGTGTATAATAATATTAGTATTATATAATTCTTCCACTCCAGGACGTCAATACATTTTTCTAACTTCACTTGTGAAGTTTATTTCAAAATTATTTCTTTTTTTAGAAGTTAGCATTCATGGTGAAATGTTTGCAAGTTTTTCAGCATCGATCACTCCTTGCCGGCAAGCAAGTGGAGAGTCTGCTCTGAAAAGCTGAACGTTGAATTCTAACGAAAAGAACGCGGGTAATCGAAGTAGCATGAGAAGTTCTCCGAGCTGAATCAAGTTAAAAACTCGAATGTGACTTAAGAGCATTGTTACATAGGGTTTGGAAATATATATATTTTGTCAAGTATAAATGTATTTTTTTCTTTTACAGGGAACGTGAATTTTATATGCTTCTTACATTGTTTATAAATGAAGGATATGCAATTATAAAATACTTATTAAAGTTAGATCATATCTCTTTCTTTACTTGATTAAACTCTTTCCAACGTACCTTGATATAAATCTTTAAATTCTACATTGGTTCAAATCAAAGCAGCAAACATTTAATTATGCTAAAATTAAAGTTTTAAATTTTTGCAATACAACGATATGTCGGAGGCGTTTTTCTCATTAAATGTTCTGAACTCAATTACAATATACCTCACCATATTTATTTTCATCGTTGGTGTATCGGTTGCAAAGCATCGTTCGAATCAGATTTTAATCATACATGTTTTTTTCCCAAATGTAAAATATCCTCATTTTAAATAAAAAATTGCTCAATAAGTTTCCGGATATGTAAAAATTTTTACTTAAGATCAATGCACAAACTCAAGATATTTTACTAATTAGAATTCAACATATTTGAATGATATTTAATAGTTGTTTATGTAACAAGATTAGAAGAGGACGTGTTTCATACAATGTTTTTTTAAATTTCTAGATATTCTAGTTATTCAAAATAAACATTTAACACTTAAATGAGTTAAGAATTGGCATTACTCCCCATGTTCTATAGGTACAGGGTCTTGGTACCGTTTTAAAATAACAATCGCAATGTGCGGAAGGACCAAAAAGACAAAGGGGGACAAGTGAGATGAAGCTAGGAACAAACGAAGAGGGAGCAAGGGGACAGTGGAGACAAAATGGACAAAATTGGATAAGGGGGAAAAGGAACAAAATGGGAAAATGATAACAAATTAGACAAAGGGAGAAATGGGTTAAGGGGACAAATAGGACAATGAGACAAAATGGTAAAATGTTGACAACATGGGACAATATTGGACGAGGACAGCACTTGGCAATATGACATTTGACAAGTGGACAAGATGAGACTAGGGGACAAAATGTGACCATGGTACAAATGGGACAAGGGTAAAATGCGACAAGGGGAACGGAACAAAGAGACGAAATGGGACAAGGGGGCAAAATGAACCAAGGGGGTCTGCGGAAAATGGGGACTAATGGGAAAAGGGGGCAAATGGGTCATGAGGACAAACGGACGAATCAGGGCAAAAAGGGCCAGGAGACGAGTAGGACAAAAAGGACATACTCATTCAAAGATTTATGAGCACTGGTAAAATCTAAATCTGAGAGTCCGCTAAAATATTTTTAATGACCCTCGAGCATTTTAACGGCCGTTGCTATGAACGCGCTCTTAATGCGTTGTTTAGATGGTTGGTTGTTAACGAGCCTAAGTGCGTGTTTACCGACGTAAATAAAAAAATATTGTTTAAAAGACTTGTCACATGTATTGTAAATCTTTAAAAGTTATTTTTCTGTGTTTTTTTCTTGTCGACTGATGTACATAAATCTGAAATAATATTGGACAGGTAGTTCATGCTATAACTATAAACACTATCTGAAGTGTTCATAAACTTTGAAATTGTAATGGATTAGAAAATATGTAGGAGACTATTTCCACCATGCCCTACATTTGTAACTCCCCACCACTTCTGTGTATGTAAAAAATATTAACATTTATATTACTAAAATATCTCTAATATCAAATGTGAAATATTTTTTATTAGTTTCGTGTTTTATCAGTTTTCTTTTAGAGATCAGGAGCGCCGATTACGTTATGCTTGTGTGTATCGTAATGTCTACCCAAACTAGTTCCAACACATGTGAATGATTGTTGTAACGGGGAATTCAACCACATTGAAAACGCAGACAGTGAGGGGATTTTCACCTATCAATAGAACATATCTCCGAAACTAATTACACGGTCTATGATCTAATGAGGTGACAAAAGCGACAACGATGTTAAATGGGACCACGCCAAACATCCTCAACCGAAACCGATGCATTATGTTTCTCAATTGCATTAAGATTAAAGTTGATATCGCAGCAGTCACAATTGACGGTAAACGAGAACAAAAGGTACAGAAAACAATATTGCCGCCATAAATGATTAACGGAAAAGTACACTTGGCTTTTATTTTCAGTACTAGCAAGTTCATTTATTGCATTATGGATTGTTATGCATGATGTATACTAATATTCAGCTTTGTATTTTGGACATTACAATGGGTCCAAATACCGAAACCTGCCGAACCTTTGTGCAATCGGGAGCTGTTTCTACAAAATGACTGTGCATGATTAACATGTTTTTGCATAATACATAAAATATTCTGCTTTGTATTTTGGACATTGCATTGCATCAAAATACTGAAACCTGCTGAGCCTAAATGCAATCGGACCTTCTTTCTATAACACGCAAATCCGATGGATGAAAGACAGTTTAAGCCAGAGTTTAAAACTGTTAATAGATATTCGAGCTACATAGAAATAACACTGAAAACAGTACGTCTACATCAAGCCAATCATCGAAAAGTTACTATGTAAAATAAATATTAACACAGAAAAATTTATTTCATAAATATATAATGAAAAAAATATTGATATAGTTGAAATTCATTAAAGGATAATTTAACATAAAACCTATGACAAAAGCGCCCAGTTGTAATTATATCATATAATAAAATATTTACATTTTAGAGTATTTATAAATGCAATTGATTGAAAATACGATATGGGTGACATTATTAATAATTAAAATGAATTAGATTATGAAGATAAATGAATTAGAATAAAATTGTTTTAAAATTTCACAATTTATTATTTTATTTTAAAATTATAAATATCAAAACTTACTTTTCTATGGTATTCCTGTTACGCGAATCTCTCAGTAGATGCTATCGGCCAAATTGCCTCTTATTGACGCAAGAACCTTATACGTTGATAATTTGTAATAATAATAATAATAATAATAACAATAATAATAATAATAACGATGATAGTATAGAAATGTTTATACAAATAAGATCTCAAAAATTGCATATCACTTGCAATGATCAAAGATATTCTCTGTATCCTAAAGAATCGTTCGTTAATTCTACTGAGAGCTTTTCTTTTTGAAACAGTTTACTCCTGCAGAGCTATAAAACGTTTGTTATCACTTAGTGCAGAATTTTCAGAGGTCAACTTCAAATAAAATGAATGATTTTAAATGAAATTGATCAATCATAACTCAAAATGCAATTCTCGTATTTATCGAGTAATTATTAATTTTAAAAATATCTGGATAATGAAACGCGATTAACTGGGCCTCTGTCACTAACCGAATGTGGAAATAATAAAACACAAAGCCTGATCCAAAATAAAATACAAAACCTGATCCAAAATAAAATACAATTTTGGGTTTAGTACTTTTCAAATGACTTCGTTCGTTATGTACGAAACGGCCTTCTAGATGGCCGACCAGTTAGAGAGCAAACTGACTCAACACCACCGTTTCAAGAACCGCAAGGTTGAATCTTGCACAGGGTCTAGATTTTTTACCTTAGTTTTTGGTGTGTTGAATTTCACAGAGTCGCGCTTTACATTGACCCCAATCCAAAGTCTTTGTGTAACATCAGTGTAAATGTCAAATGCATGGGCCGTGGAACAAACTATTGTGGAGAGAAGAATTAACTCAACGCCTCAGTTTGAAGGGCCCCGGGGTCGATTCTTATTCTCGTCCTCGATATTTGGCTTCCAGCTTCAGATGGAAGAAATTCTAAGAAAACCAGAATCTACAAAATGAAGAAAGAGACCTGGATACGCACCCGAGTCGCGATGGTTGTGTATGTACGAAATGGCCATCCGAATGGCAGACGAGTTTAGAGAGCGAACCGACCCAACACCTCGGTTCCGAGAACCGCAGGGTGAAACCTCGCTCAGGGTCTGGATATTTGTTCTTAGATTTTGGTGTGTTGGGTCGCACAAAGCCTCGGGTTCCCTTGCCCCTGATCCGAAGTGTCCTTGCGTAACAACAGAGTAAATATCAAAAGTAAGGACTGTGGTACATCCTATTGTGGAGAGTTGAACTGACTCAACGCCTCGGTTGCAAGAGCCGCGGGGTCAATTCTCGCACCCAGCCTGGATGTCTGTCTTCCAGCATTCTGCAGGATACGCACCCGAGACGCATCAGTACACGCTGGGTACGAAATGGCTATCGGAACGGCCGACCAGGGTAGAGAACAAACCCACTCAACACCTCTGTTCCAATAGCCGCGGGGTGGAACTCGCTCTGGGCCGGGATGTGTGTCCTTTGTTCATGTGTTTGGTCGTACAGTGTCGCGTGTTCCGTTGATCCCTAATCCAATGGGTCCTAGCGTTACCTTAGCGTAAATATCAAATGTATAAATTGTCTACTTGCAAACCCTCGTACGTCTGAAAATTGACAAAAATGGTGTTTTGATACCGTTGGTTGACTGTTATCTGCTTGTCTGGTACACATTGACGAGCTCTCAGAAGGCAAAACCGCATTTCAGTGCTTTCGATCGGCGATACTCAATATTTCACTGGCTAACAGAGTCACAAATCAGTTTTTCTCTCACCTGAAAAATTACTGAAAAATGACATGCAAGGTTTTGCAAGTAGACCATCAATATGGTCCACGATGCGTTCTATTATGGAGAGCAGCTAGCTCCAGCTGGAAGAAATCCCAAGACAACCAACATCTACACAGCGAATAAAGAGACCTGCATGCCGCAGGATACGCACCCGAGTCGCACCGGTCGCCCCCGCGCCCCAGCGGACACTGGCACCTGGGCGCGACGACGGCGTTGGGCGGGGCGCCCTCGGCAGGCTCCATGACGCACGCGCCGCCGGCGCCGCAGTCCAGGGAGCAGGGCATGGAGGCGCCGCCGGCCTCCAGGCTCTCCGTGGTGGGCGGGCGCGGGTCGACGGTGCCGCCTCCGCCGGGCACCTTCTGCGCCAGGTTGGGGCTCTGCGTGGTGACGAACTGCACGCGCTGCCCGGGCTCGTCCACGAGCGCGTCGCCGCCCGGCCCCGGCCCCGCCCCCGCGGCCCCCGCCCGCCCCGCGTCGCCGCCCGCCGCCTCGTTCAGCTGCACGGAGTTGGAGTCCAGGCCCGGCGAGCCCACGTCGAGCTCGGCGGAGAACGAGGCGTCTTTCTGGTAGAGGATGTCTTCCTCGGCGTCGCCCGCGCCGTCCACGTCACCGTCGCCCTCCCCCGTGACGTCGTTCCCGGTCTCGGAGGCCGCCTCCAACGTGCTGTTCATTTCTGGAACAAGGCAGGGGAAAAGCTCGGTTAGACCATCAATCTTCCGCAACGATACTTTTAACCAGATCCCTCCAACTTTCTTATTTTTCGCTCCACGCGGAGGGCTAATATCCTTAGATAGCAGTGGTTCTGGTCTGTCTGCAGAAGTGTTACCGTCCAATATTCAACCTGAAACTTCCGCAGTATCAGGTTTACAGCGTTTATAGGATCAAAATTTGTATTAATGGTTATTCGTTAAAATAAGACGTTGGGCTTTTTAAACAGGATCACTTGTCTCACCCATGATGTAGTTTCATATCTAAATGGTAATAGTTCAAATAGGAAAAACTCATAATCGAAGAGGTTTGCATAAAACAAATATCAATAAAGTTCAGTTAGGCATCAATCAGTAAGGAACAAAGTTTGATGATTACTAGAACATTCCAAATTATTTAAAACGTATATGAATTTTGTCTCTACACCGTCAATTACTATTGTTACGAAATTGAAGAATTAAATGTCACTTAAAGCACTTCGCTTGAGTACAACCTTTAAAAACAACCACTGCCTTCTTTAATACGGTGTAATGTTGAACTGTTCGTGTCGTTTCTCAAAACCGAATTCTGTGATCAGCGTGCGCAGAGCACAGCAATGAGCAGCTTTTGTTTGCTTGTGCTCTTTAGAACTCCTTTAAAAATCGCTGCTCTCGTCGCAGCGCTTGTACTCCTGCGGACAATGAAGCGTGCTCGATAATGGAGATTCGCAGAAAGCAAAACGGAATTCTATTGTGTCCATCCGACACATCTAGGACGTATGGGGATATTCAAGCTCACAAAATTAGACGATTTGGCAACGTTCGCCGAGAACCCTTTAACATCATATTTCGTGGTAATTAACTCTTCCCCGTCCGCTTCTAATTTCTCATGTTCGTTGTCCCTGCGCAGCGTCATGTCTCTTTCACAAGCACTCCCTAGCGATCTACTCCATTCTCAAGCTAAACGCAATTTTGTGGGGCTCCTGAATATATACACAAAGATTATATTGTTATATATTTTGTAATCAATAATATCTGACAACATGCTATGTAAAATGAAAAGATTATGTTTACAATATCAACGATACAAACATATTTAAATGAAATTACAAAACGAAAATATTATTGATTTAGAAAGTAGCATATAAAGCGTTGTTACGTTAACTAATAGGAAATTTCACATGGAAATTTAACTACGGTGTGTCTGATTGAGCAAGTCTTTTGAAAATTACTGTATTGTGTCAAAAGTTGATTGTTAGAAGTTTCAAAATGTTCGCGAAACAAATCATACGACTATTAGATTGTTTAGGCTTCCGCGGTCGGAGTTTGTTTTGTATAGGCTATCCGGGATGAGCCGCGTCTCTGTCATGGAGGTTGACGTTGCGGCCAACATGTTGTCGCCTTCCTCAGCAGTACAAGAGGAAGAGCAGTCTGAGGAAGGTCACAATATGACCGAAACGTCAGCCATCATGATAGAGACGCGGCTTATCCCGGATAGCATAGACAATATATACCGATGGTTATTCCTCGAACGAATCAGGTTATTTAAAAATAGCATTGTCTATGTATGACATGGAGTGGGGTCATGGGCGGCGTACTCGCTTTTCGTAGTGCTATCCCTTAAAATTGTCTCAGTTTCTGTAGCTGTGCGACAAACAAAAGCTCTGGAGTTTGCTAGTAACGGTGAAGGGACTACCCCATGCCCGCCACACGTCTCTCGTGCCCCCCAAGCGTGGGAATTAACTTTTGCCAAGGCAAGGGACCTCGTTAGCTAGCCGGCAAAGTAGGACACTCGACCCAAAATGCAAAATACATACATCGTCTATATGTTATATAGGGACTTGAAAGTTTAATTATAAATTGATAACATTTGTTCAATACAAAAACACTCTAAAATGTAAAATGTTCCATAGAAAAACTGCGTCAACATCGATAGCGAGTTGTTCTTTAGCAATATAAATATGCACAGAAAAGCTGCCATTTATTTTGCACACGATTGGGCATTACGCAATACAATAAAATGTGTTGTATCAAAGTAAAATATCGTAGGCCATTAGCCGAACCTACCTACTGAAGAACTTAGACTACTGACCCCAGAAATCGAGTTCTACCAAAAACATTATTTGCTTGCGTGGCACAAAAAACTTCTAGTTATTACGAATATTCCGTTCTTAAATTAACAACACTAATAGCGTTGAAGTATGAGTATACATCTGTTATGCACCAATCAAGACTGTGTATCCCCAAAATTGTTGCACTTTCTTATTGCTCATGCTGACCACCTCTTCGCTGCTGGCCAAACACAGGTGCCATACCATACCATGCAATCATAGGAAGCGCTGTTACGAACACAATATAGTTAATATTTGGCGAATTCTAAAACATTTTTGAGAGTAATTTTATTCGTCTTATTAAATACCTCCCGTGGCATTGAAATTTCCAGATAAATTCCCTGGTCGCTACGCGATTCAGGAATACCATAAATTTCCAATGCACACCTGTTATTACCTTTGAAAATGCGGCAGATACTGATACTGCTATTGTCACGAGAGCGCAATGAAATGCCAATCACATTTTTTTTCCTTTCCAAGGTAGCTTAGCTATGCTACGTTTCGCTGACTGCACGTCAGACTCTCTTATTGCCTTCTCACCCTTCGGTTCGCATGGCATACCTCTCCTACCCCTACGATCGTAAAATTATTTAGGAGCGTCTAAATAAATGAATGGCCCTTAGGTGGGCACCCGCGAAAGAAGACCGCCCGTTTGTGACGTTTTGCTGCCGTCGTTTCGTGTTAATGCTCCCTCGTCCGTCCTCACGTGGACAAAAAGTTGAGCTGTAAAAAGAGAAGAGACTCGTAGGACACGCCGCGCGCAACCCCACCATCGTCTTCTCCAGCCTCAACACCGCCCTCGTCTCCCCTTTGGCCACTTCGAGCACCATTCGTAAGAAAAGCCCTTGTCCTTCACGAAGATCGCCTCCTCAATCGCGCCCAACATACTCCGAGGCTCTTGAACCTATTTGCTTCATATAGAAACCACACAACAACACCAATTTCTCAATTGTTTTCACCATGTGTCTATCTTTCCTATAGACTTACGTGGCTCAGGGTATCAATTGATGTCACAGCAGTGCCTCTGAACCGGAGATCATCGGGTTTGAGTCCCGACTGACACAGGATTTTCGACATAGCTAGGTCGAATTCAATTGCTGTCTGGAGGAAAATCTAGCAAGCAACTGCTCTGATCGGTACTTTTCGGTGGTTTCTGCGAACAACTCCAGGCGAACTATACAACAGTAACCTAGCAAACTGGCTATGGACATTTCCGTGCGTTCTTTTCTTCCTCTTCCTTTTACTACCGTCACCTCTTTCTTACATATACCTACACATCCATGCACTACACGACCACACGTGTCGGGAGTCCTTTCCGGAACTTAGAACGTGTTCCGGCGGTTCCCCTGTTGGGAGATACCTTGTTAGGAAAATCCGCGACCTGCCATGTAAGTCGGCACCGAATCTCGCCTCCAGCTAAAGAATATTACTGACATCAAAACATGCACTATACTTACGGTACCAATGATATGCCGCACCCGGAAATTATAATCTACCAATGAAACCACCACGTCTCCTCTATTCCTCACTGCACCCCTGGCCTCTCTTGATCGCAAACCTACAACACCCTTAAACTGCTCTTGGTAATGATCCGCAACTTTTCTTGCTTCTTTCCAACATCCTTACTTTCTAACAGCTCCTTTACGTCCCGAGTGCTCCTGCACTCTGTCACTGGCTCTTTCTTTATTAGTAGATTCTTATGGAGCTTGTCTTCGTCCTTCCTCTAACCTCGTGGCTGTTACGTTTACGTTCGGTGCTTCTGACACTTCGCATAAAGAGGCACAAGCACGAGAATTCAAACGCTACAAACTAGGGACAAGAAGAATTTTGGAAATATGGGATCATCAGAAAACTGTTTTCAATGTTTTTTCTTTCTGACTGCCGTCGGAAAACGCATGAATATTGCCAAATGTAACTTTTTATTTTGAAATATTTTGGCAATTGGTTTATTCACTTTTCTTCACATTCCTCGCGTTTGCCGGAGGAAAATCTATAATTGCAATTAATTTAAAAAAACAGGAATAATTTAAAGTGTAAAATTGAATCGCCAATTTCTGTTCTCGCTGAAACAAATTCACCTAATTTGTTTCAATAGAAAATAAATTCCATTCCAAAATATAAATGTGTAAGTAGCGATTCATTTTCCACTCATCCCTTGATATAAAAGCATCTCCCGCCTACACACCACCCCGCCCTTCGACTTTCTTCGCATCTGCAACCGCCCCAACCTTCCTCAGCAATTTCAGCGCCTTCCGCATAACCCACATCGCCGACGCGTACCCCGCGGCCCGCGCAGCCAAAGCCGCCGCCTCCGGCTCAGCCGCCCCCATCACCATCGCCCGCCGCCGCCGCCGCCGACGCCCGCGACCTCATTGGCCCCTGCGTGCTCGCCTTCGCGCTTCCCTCGGCTTGCTCAGACGCCTCGAGAGTCTTCTGTGGCCTCTTGTGAACGCCGTAAGGCGCGCGTCTTGCGCAGCCGAGGGAGGCCACAGCGACGGCGGCGGTAGGCGCGGCGGGCGTGGGGCAAGGGCGGAGCGGCAGCGAGGTGGGACGGGGCGGCGGCGGCGGAAGCAGCGAGCGTGAGGCCGCCCCCGCCTATCGACCGGCGGGCCGCTTCCGCCCCGCGCCGCCCCCGTCCGCCCTGCGCCGCGCGCGCCGCCGCCGCCGCCGCCGCCGCCGCGCGTGGCCCAGAGCTGCCGCGCGCGCGCTGCGGCCCGGGCCGGTGGGCGGTCGAGGTGGCAGCCCGCACCCCTAATCGTGACTTATTGCCCCGGCGCGGAGTGCAGGGCGCCGGCGGAAACGGCGCGGAGGCGGCAATCGTGGGAGATGCAGTGGAATTAGAGGTGATGGTAGCGGCGGTGGTCGCCGGGAATGGCCAAAAAGGCGGAGGTGGCGATGGAAAGGAAGTTAACGGGAGGAATGAACTCATCAAAGAGAAAAGTCTAAGGTGCGCGAGGACAACGAGGGGAGTAGGGGAGTGTAGCATGGGTTGTGAGCCAATCGTGCTGCGATGGAATGGAGGGGGGGTCGTAGAGGCAGAGAAACTGTGGAGTGAAACGGGGTGATGGCATAGGCGACTGCGGGACGGAAGGTGGAGTACGCGGAGACGATTGAAGCGGAGGGGCGAGTCCGCGTGGCCACGAGCGTTGTGGGAGGTACGGGGGATGGCGGGAACTACGGGATGGGGAGCGGCGGTGGGCAGCTGGGGCTGTCGTGGGAGGAGGGGGCAGAAGAGGGAGGGCGACGTGTTCGGCCTTCGGTAGAGATGCCGCCGCGAGATCTCCGTGCGGAATCGCTTCACAGGTTTCATATTCCGCACACAATACGAACATTAACAGTATATGAATTAATCATGGCTATGTATATCGTAGCGTGCCCGAGGCGTACGGGGGGTCGTAACCTCTCATGAAAGTCTGGTCGGCGAATTGTAAACGGACAATGCGGAACAACGGCTACGATCGTGTTTTATTGTGGCCAGAGATACAATTTGAAATATATTTTCTGGGAATCGAAGGTATAAGGCAAGGGGCATTGAAATGATCTTTCTCTCAGAGCTTCGTTTAAGTTATTTTTTTACTTTCCTTTAGAGTATTAATTTTAAGATTTTAGACGTTATCGTGAAACCCGTGATGCTTTAAAAACAGATAAAAAATAATAAATAGTTGAATTGTGAACTAAACATAAAGCAACATACAGTATATTAATTGCTCTTCTCATTTAATATTTCGCCGGTGCAAATAAAAATTTAATAATTATATCAGATTTCACGTATAATCAGATGGAAATGTGTTTTTGTAGCTGCTGATGATGTGGCTCAGATGTATTCCGAACAAAAATGATTCTAAATGCATGACGTAAATACTCGTATGTGCATTAATTGAACGAGAATCTATCGGTTATTCAAAAATATTATATTTTATTGCACAGCAAATCACACTAGTGTTGTAAGCTGATGAATTCAGTAGTACAATGTATTCTACATGCGTTCAATGAAACATAATTAACGGTAAAGAGTAATCGTTTGATGATTATCCTAGAAAGTATTGCAGTCGAAGGAAAGCTATGGGACTCAGCTAACAAGCTGAGTTGCATGTTATTGAGCAAATGTGAAATGAAATATTTGCTTTTAAGCACAGTTCATATATATGCAAACATACTCAGAGAATGTTGAACATTTAAAGAAGTCAATAGTCGCAATTAATAAAGAAATGAATTAATGATATCAAATGAAATGCTGTTACCAAAGAGTGATCGCCTCAATGAATGAAGAAATCGCTGAATGATAATTTTCTTCACATGAAATCGCATGTGTTTTAGCTATATTTATTTCTAATAAATACTACGTAATAACGTTACGAATTTGTTAGTGGATTTGAAATGGACTCAATAAAAAGTTCATAAACATAAAAAACTCGAACAAAATGAATTTCAAGAAAACGTTAACTGGGTGGGACGATGTATTGCGGGAGAAATTAAAAACGTCACGGGTGGATAACGAATTGGAAAATTATAGAAAATATTGAAAATGTTTTGTAGTGATTTATGTTTATTATCAGAGTTATTTATCGCAACTCTCACTGTACTGATGCGCTGATGACCGGGCACTGATTGAAGTCGAGTTAATAAAAATTTTGCTTCCCACAAAAAACTTCCAACTTTCATTGATCTGAAATATTGAGCACTCTCAAAACGTTCGGAAAAAAGAGTCCAATTAAGATTAATTACCTTATTAGGACTCATTATTTAGAAAGTGGTTTCGCCATCTTGCCACTTCAACCGTAGTTCAAAGCATCCACAAAAAAACAGCCCCTACTATTTTCGAAGGTTAATCAGTATAGGCAATTCGCAATACAGTCATGTATAAAACGCAATGAAACGACGCTTTCCCCTTGTGCGTTGCAGCACTTAATTTACACATAAATGTGTGTTTAACACGCACGTAAGTGATGTTGTCTTCATCTGAATACACTATAATTTAAACAAAAATGGCAAGCATGAATATTTGCATAATGATAGATGAAGAAAATAATATTAATTGCATATTAGTCTTATAACATCGAATTTTTCATTAAAATATAGGTTTAACGAATTTTAATTAATTGCATACTATTAAACTAGCGATGCTAAAACAGCACGTATTTTCTCGCCCGTATTTTCACGCAAACTAACCCGAAAAGTACTCACATTTTCGAAAAATTGTACATGACCTTATTTCAAAATACATCTTTAAGGAACAGGTTTCATTAAATGAAAAAATCTCTATCTTCATAATTGTAGTTGTAGAAAGACGCTGAAAAAAATTTGAACTTTTGCAATTTTTGAAAAATAACAGTTCTCAACGAACGTGAGACCTGCACCATTCTCTGAAACGTTATTCACACTATCCAAAAACAAAATTTAATCAAACATTAGGAAGCCATTTTTTGAAATTTTTAAAATGTCCCAGGGTGTTCATGTCAAGTTGCATCAAAATTAGTGTTTCTGGGTGAAAAGTGAATTCAATATGCACAAGATATACGGAGATATTAAAATGAACCTCATTATTATAAGTGCGTCATTTTCAGGTCACTACCATACACGCAGGACAACGTAAGGATATTGTCACTGATTTTTTGAGCATTTTCCAAAGTCGCAACAAAAATCACTGCCTCCAGTTCATACACTATATTCTATCCAAGAGCTTATCTTTTTTTAAGCATCCTCTTTGTTACACTTTAATACAGAAGTAACTATTTTCTCACTAACACTCTTCATATTTTTTGAGGATTTCAAAGGCGGCTGCGCGCAAAAATAATACAATATCCCGCAAATATTCACCATTTTTATTGCCGATATATCATTATTAAACATTTTTAAATATCTATTTCTTTGTAAGAAACAATTGAAATTAAATAGTATGAAATGCAACATTTGTGCCGAACATGGTTGGAGTTTCAAACGTTTTGATCCCGTTAAAAGAAAACGCAAAAAACTGAAAATTGTACTCCGCCACGAATATGAGAATCAAATAGGAGTCCAAGGGTCATCCATTGATTTGTGATTATTTGGCGTTAATTTTCCACCTAGAACACCGAATCATTTTCTGTGCAAACTCTTCGCACGCCTTACAAAAATCAAACAACAAAATAGAACAGTACGAATGATAATACACACACGGAAATCATTTCCAGCACTATTCTCGCAGATTCCAATTCTTCCCTTCCCGTGTATTTCAATAGTGTTTGTAATAACATGGTCAAATATTTTATGCAAATTCCGAAATACGTACATGGCATACAAATAAAAATCACAATATTTACTTAGTATTCATACTACCATTCACGACAACTCTAACTTTAAGTATATGCTCCGATCAATATAATGTTCTGCAAGATAGTGTAAAAGTAACATTCTACGTACACTCACGATTAAGGAAAAAAATTCTACTGCATCATCATATTCAGAAAAATTATGTACATTTTTTTTTTTCATAAATTCAAAGTGTAGGGCAAGAGCTCTATTTGCAATGCAATACAAAAAGTAGTTTAACTTCCGAGTGTGGTCCGTCTCCCTGCGACCACTGGCCCTTCTCCACGCCATGTTACGAGCGCAGCACCGGAACATCACTGCACCGCGAAACTTTCATTAATTTATTGTTACTAAGCTACTAGAAGTTTCACGTACATTTTTCGTACAAAAAATAAGAGAAGTTTAAGGAATTTATTAATAGTTTTGTACGCTCATCTCTAAAATAAGCGTTTTTGTACTATTAATAGTCTGTAAAGTTGCGATTTCTAAAACTAGAGCAGTAAAGTTTTTCTATCGAATTAATTCGGTGAAACTACACAATGTGATTAACAATAATAGGCAGAACACTATACAACCAACTATCTCTGGTGATCAGTTAACAATACGATGGTCATGAGACGAGTAGTTCATATCGCATAGATAATTGGTTGCATGAAGCACGTCGGCAGAAACAAAACCTTTGTAATTGCTTTATTATAAAACAGAAACGAACACTTTAAGAGGCAGGTAGACCAAAAAATTAATGCAACTCGCCCAAAATGTGAATATCTTCGAACTCTTTTCTAAATGAATATTTTTTAAAATAATTTTCCAATATATTTGATTTTACATAGGAATTATCTTTTAATCCACAAATTGATATAATAACACATTTTTGTAAAATACATAATGAAAACTAAGTGTTTGGTGTAGTGTAATGTTTTTGTAAAATTCAACTAATCTTAAATTTTAAATAATACTAATTTATATAAATGAAAGTGTATACGTGTTTAACGAGCAATTTTTTTAAACAAATCAGAGATTTAAATGGCTCTCCAATTTAATATATAGTGCTGATATGTAGATGAGGAGTTAGTCTCTTGGCCAAACCCAGTAAGTGTGGGAAGTGGAAGGAAGGATTACACGTGAACCACGGTCCAATGCCCTGTATGGTTCGGTCCCGGACCTCGCCTGAAATGAATTACAGGAAACAACTAAGACTGCCGTTTCGAACTGTCAGACTCTAAAATTCTCATCTGGGCTGTGGCATCACCGATTCAGCAACTTATCATGTGTTGGAAACCGGCAACCGTCAGGACTCACATCAAGTACTTCGCGCTTAACAAATCATCTGTTTTAGACTCGAAACGACACCAAGTATAATCGTGCTCGAATTCAAAATTTTAATTTAATGCAATTGAATTGTATTCATTTGTCTTTAAAGAACGTTCATTTTACCAAAATACACACATTTTAATATATTTGTTTGTTGTTTTTTGTAGAATAGGAGTCACACCAACATTGTTCATTGAAATAATTTCCCAAGAAAACGCCAGAAACCTAAACTAAAATTGTGCCTCAATGAGTCAGAGTTCATGAGTTTTGCCTTCAACTTTTTTTATCCTACTGAGAATTCATAGATGCATCACTGACTTAAATTTTCAACTAAGTAGATTCACATTTACTGCGTTGGTTGTTTGCAAATCAAGGCGCGATACTACCTTACTGATTCTGCATTGTTTTATTCTTTTGAATACGACTCCAAGAAGGTAAATAAGTAACGACATCTATTAAATTAAAACCAATATTTTTTTAAAAAATCGTACCCTTTCAGTATATGAAAACTTTGTCACAATGCCTGAAACCAAAGCAATGTGTCATGATAAAAAATAGTAAACGAGTTATGAACATTTGACACAAATTATGTTCACATGTAAGTCTTTGTGTATTACTTTAGGGAAAATGTTAGTCGATAGGGCAATTTACTGTGGTTTGATAGACATAACTTTTTCACTTATGATACATTCTTCAGAAATGGATAGAATAAAACAAATTGCCCATGTAATATTCATCTCTTCACATCTAAATATTAAGACAAAAATAGGGAAATAAGGAACAGGTAACAGAAATGTTCTTATTAAAGTAAAAAACCAGGAGAACTGGTGGCGATTACGTGATCTGCGAAGAGTTATTTATTTTCTATTTACTTCCATTTAAAAATATAATTAAAAATACACGAAGTTATCCAATATTTTTATGAATCATATTTGTGTTACCTGTTTTCAATTTCCTTTGCTTTTCCCTTTGCACTTTTCGTGGCTCCTCTCATTGCGGAAACGTCACACACAGTTCTTGCTGTTCTTGACGTTAAACAAATGAAAAATAAATATCCCTTGTTTCCACTTTAATATTTTCTCAGAAAATATCAGATCGTAATTTTAAAAAACGGAATTGTGAAGGAAATGTTACTAACAAATATTACATGTAAGAGATATTGGCTGATTTAGCTCAGCCTTTTCACTGACATTGCAGAAATTATCACCAGGTGGTTCTAATGCTCGAGTTCCGTCAGTGAGGGATTGTCGATACTAGCTAGAAAGATATTTCAAGCCAATTTCAGGTAAAGTCGATTTCAAGCGCTGTCTTGAGAAGAATTCTGACGGCGGCTGGTTCGATAGGTAGTTTCTTGTAGTTTCTCCATCCATACCGGGCTAATTCCGGAGAAATGGGCACGTACCCGCACGCTAACTTTCCTCTCTCTTGCTGATCCAATGCTATTCTCTTAGACACATACAGTTACATGCATTAAATCACCACTCATGTCGAGCGGCTAGTCTGTAGCTTAATGCTTGCACCCGCTGAAGGGAAATGTCTGTAGTGGAAAATACCCCGCAAGGTGACGTGCAGGTCGGCGACGTTTCTCACCATCGAACGGGGAAAGTAGACTGCCACCACCCACGATAAATCATTCACTACACTAAAGGGACTAAGGATCATATCAATTGACGTGCCCAGAAATATCAATCAATTAATAGAGTGCGATATCAAAACAACTGAGTCTGGAGAGAAAAGCTTAAGTAACTCTTATAAGATGGTACTGAAACAGTATACCAAAATATTTCCACACATTAGTATGTTTTCAATTAATCAATTCAAGCCGACGTCACTATTCGAATTACTTAACTATGCTCTGTGAAATCACAGAGGTTAAGCAATTAGAGACATCGCGAATTCCTCGTTGAGTGACCGTCTGGGAATTCCGGAATCTATCGGTAATGACTGACTAGATTAAAGGAGTTTACTTCAAACGTTGCACGCCAGTAAGTGTGTGTAATAGAAAATTGTTACGGAATGTAACAGAACTTAAAAAAAACGTTCTCTCAGTTTAAAACAAATGCTGATTACGAATCATTTCAATGCACATTTCGTTATTAATTCCGCCATCATATCGTCTAAACAAGGTTAAATTGATGACAGTTGTTTTCTATTGTATTGTTGCGATCTCAGAGTGAGTGTAGCTTGATTTCTTCGATCTACCATTACCAAGCACGTCGGAGGGTTAGCACATAGACTCACGTAGGTCATTAGATTACAGTCAGATGGCATACAAATGCAGAGATTTTTTTAACGGCGATGCCCGAAAGTATGATCTATCGATTTGTATAGTTTTCATCGATTTGCGGCGTTTTTGGTGGGGGCGTGAAATCGACTTTGAATGGCGTTGTGTTCCTGCAATAAAAATGGCTGCCCTTCCAGTAGTGATAGATATTTACATCTACTCTTTTTGTAGGAGATTTGTATGTTGATGCATTTGCCAGCAATTATTCTAGAGCTGAAAATATGATGCTATTTGACAACGGTGACAAGTATTTGAGGAAAACTAATGTGACAAAGTAAAACAATATAGTTCCCAAATTTCTTTGTGCCCTGGTTGTAATATACCCTTGCACATTGGCGATTGTTACACAAAATATGACATCCTTAAAACCATTAAAATTGCTTTGATGTTGTCGATAAATTCTGTATTTCTCACGATACAAATTTTCATGTTCCACTGTGTTTAATATTACCTAAATGTCAAACGTACGTGGTAAAGAGGATTTAAACATTCACCGAAGGTCTTATCAAAAATATGGATTTTATATTATATTAATATATTATTTTATATTAATTTTTTATCATTATACATGTTACACTTGGAGATATGTTGCCTCTCCATTTTTAAAGAAAAATTGTATATTACATTTAAAATCATATCAAGCAAGTATCTTCATAAAGCTGTGAAGAACATATAATTGAAGTATTTTTAATGAAAAACATATTTCAATTGAAAAAGATTGAGTCCATACAAAGTGTCTGCCGCTTTCAACGATATCTGAACAACTCTACAGTATACTAGAGTTTTAACCAACACTTAAGTCTCCATGAAAGTGAAAAGTCTCAACTCCCTGAAAGTGAACTCTAATTCCGCAAGCAAACACGCAAGCAAAACAAAACATCGTAGATTATAAAAAGTGTCTACTAAAATAGTCTGGATCATAAACAATTATTTTTGTAAGGTTTTAATATGTTTATCTCATTTTCTCTTCAATGCCTCATTAATGTTTTACTTCAACGTGCAAATAACTTGTAGGATAACGTGTTTTAAAGTACGTTCGTAATACTAGAATAATCTGAGGTTGCCATTACAATAAACCGTATTAAGATCTAATTAATGTACTCAATAAATAACATAATCATTTATTAACAAATCACTCAATTCAATGAATCCATTGATCATATGAGAGTCAATGTGTCCATGTTTTGTGTAATTAGAAGCTTGGTCGGTTTGATTTATTCGCATTAACTTATAACGATTTTATGCAATTACTTCCTCCTCAATTAGGTTTTTCGTCCTGTCGTGTCCATTGAGATCCAATCTAGATGACACCTTACTTTGTTTCTGGGCACAAATATAGCTTCGCTATTTGCACACGTTTCTTGGGCTCTGTTTTTTGCTAGATGTGGGAGGAGAAATTCAGTTACTCCATCAGCGTCACCACAATTTGTCTGTGGCTAATTTCACTACACAAATTGTTTCCATTAAACGAGGGTGAGTATTTTTCTCCAAGTGTGGCCAAAAATGTGTGGCGAATGCTCTCGCTGGTTCCTACATTCACAATTCAAATAGGCGCAGAAAAAGAAATAATGTAGAGCTTCCGAAACCCAAGACGTGTGCAGATTGTACTTCTCTATACATCACATACAGTTCTTTCTGTCCATTTTTACAATCAAATAAATAAATTCTTACAGTAATTAAGTTGATGCGATCTATGCCTTCAGAACTTCTCAAATCTATTTGACCACGAATATGGATTTGTCCATTAGAGTGATGCGAATGTTATCCAATGCATTTACAAATGATAATTATGAGTAAATATTGTATTTTACTTGATATGAATTTGGTCATCAGATGAATTTAGACTGTACAACAGTTGCAGTTGTTTGGAACTATGCTTTATGCCATGAAATCCTCTAAAAAACATAAAATCTTGTAAAGACGCCTCCTAATGATACATTTCATTTCATCATTATTCTTTCAATGATTTGTAATTGCTTGCATTAGCTCTTGTGATCACATTACTTTTGGCGTTGGTTGGCGTTACTTTCGTCATGTTAATGGCGCGTCAAGCAGCAAATAATCTAAACAAAGACAATTAGGTCGGTATTGTTAAAGATAGAATAGCATAAAATGTCTAAAATGGCAAAAAATATTTCTTTTGGGTTTTTGTTAGATGCATCAATGGTTCCAAATGTAACAATAACTTGAACAGTAGAAAGTCTGGCATGCCTTGCACACCAATGTTCTTGCTCTAATTATCACATTTTTTTAAATTTTGTGTGCTAATGAACGGCCGGCAACCGAAAATTAATTTATCTTCGGTTATCTTCCTTAAAATACAGCAGCAATCTACGTATCTTTACCGGTCGCGATAGCTTTTTTGCACCAGAAAATTATTCCCAGGAAATTCTGTTAAATTGGCCGTGTTTTCCAGAAGTTATAGGACATGCCGTAAAGAGCAGAGGAGAGCCGGAAACGACGAGGAAATAGAAAGAAGACCGTGCAAAAACGCGTGGAGAGGAAAGGAGAAGAAAGTAAGAAGACAGAAACAAGAAAGACATCACAAAGAATTCAAGCCCCTCCCGTGGGAAAACACCAGCTGCGTTGTGCGAGGAAATGCGGTTCTAAGAGGAAGTCAGTTGTACGAAAGGGTGTTGGGAAGAGGGTGGGGTGAGGAGGGAAGACTCCAGTGTTGTGGGATTTTAGAAAGACCACGTCGGAATGACTGGTAAGAGTTTACAGAAGGTTAAGGAAAGCAATAAAGTTGTTCTTCACGAACGGGGTAACTTATTCGAGCATTTATGAACATTAAGAGGTTGTTTTTTAGTGCAACGGAAGAATGAATTCATGCAATCGAAAGCTTGTGGGTACAGAACAAAATGTATAGCTTACAATGTAAATACGCTTTTTATTTATGCATTGGTGTTAAAATGAGAATGGAATTGTGTTGGCACGGTTGTTTCAAATGATTGCATTTGAAGGTTCATTGTGATCTCATTTTAAGTTCCATTTGCACAAGTAATATATTTACCAGTTAGCGAACGATCAGAAAATTGAGAACCTTCATGTTTCACCCTCTCGGATAGGGTTCAATTATCACATAGAATCAATCCAATACAGAAGTCCTTATTAATTAATTGCATATTTGAATGTTTAATTACATGTAATATATATGAAGTATATTTCATAAAGTATATTAAAAGAAGAATACTATGCTATATTTCGTATGGAAAAGAATGGAACTTTCTATAAAACCACAAGATTAAAGGCGAATTCAATATGTTTCGTGTTAATTGTCTTTTCTCATATCTATTTATTCTTTCTGAACCTTCCTGTGTCTGAAAGGAAAAAGGTGGTATTTGACTTTCAAGGCATATTGATACTGTCAATCTAAATACTTAAGTCATTTTATAATTGTACATCAAAGTTCTTTCAGTCGGTTTTAGTTTTAAATTTGCCACTAGATATATACGTGTAAGGATTCCGTACTGTTTAAATCATTGTTTGGAAGATGAAAAAAGCTCTACATTGCATCTCATCATCGGACAGAAATCATTTAACTGTACTTTAAAACCTTATAGGCTCGTCAGGGTGTGTTTATTGATTCGACAATTTAATTATACATAGTATTTTAGTCTCTGCGAGTATATTACAATACACACTTGCTACAGAGTGAGGGTACCAAGCGCAGCTAAATCTCCAAAATGTAACAAAGTTCGAAAGGTTCTCATTTGGTAGGATACTGATTAAAAAACTGCTGTAGAAAGTTGCATGCTAGTAGAATTGCTTTGTAGCGTGCTGCTTGTTTTAAAAGAGAAAATAGTTTCTCAATGGAACCCAACTTCCAGAGATTCTGGCAACCGGTGCTGCAGGTTGAGGGAAACTTCCAAATATATATATATATATATATATATATATATATATATATATATATATATATATATATATATATATATATATATATATGTAATAAAACATCCAAAAAGGTCTGGTTTTGATTATGCCATAAAAACATAACTCATCTTCTAGCTAAACATGAAAATGCTTCTCAAAGTCCCTAAGACGCATCGTCTGCGGGTTATGTACGTTGGGAGTGTTATGCACGGTAATGTGTGATGCGGGTTGCATTGGCACGTTTTAATTTTATTAATTTCATATTAAATATGAATAAAAAATGGTAGATAATGATTCAAATTGTTATTCAATTTCAGTCATTATCTACCACATTCAGTACAAATAACTTACAAACGATATCCCACTTTTCTTAAAAGGCTCAGTACTTCGTTTGGAAAAGGAATCTATCAACAGAAATAATAGCGAGTCATTTCAGGTGGTAAATGATACGCCAGCGTGTTCCTCATAATATTAGCACAAATAATTCCTTTTTCTTCTGCCTTAATAAACATAGTTTTCCGTAGAAAGCGTTTACTTTCTCGCTCTTAAATAGGTACTTCTTCAGAAGAGAAATTTATGTAATCGTGCGCCGGGAAACAACGAATTTTCGGCAGAAAAACTTTTATTTTTCTGTTGTAATTTTTCGATTTTGTTACAGCATGCATATCACCGGAACATTATGCCCATTTCCAAAACTCGAAGTGTTCTTGTAGTCTCTGGAAGTCATTACCATTATTTCTGAACAACCGTACCACTGCAATTATGACGACCGGCCGACGGCAGGTTAAGTTTCAGACGGCATAAAATTGCAAGGGTACAATTGCATGGTCGTATGCGACACATAGCTGGCGTAATTTGCACCCCAATTCCGTCAATTTATAAATTTGCGTTTTTCTTCATTTGTACTCTATTTTTTTTTCTTCAGCGATACTTAAAACTAACTTCAGAGCTACTACTCATTATAAGCACATATTGGAAGGTATAGAAGAGAAATCATCAAAAAGTACTGTGTAAATGCCATTCGTTTTCCAGCTAATTGACATTAAATCTAGTGGTGCTAAAACAACATGTACTCTGTCACCCGTATTTTCGCGCAAAATAACACTAAAAGAAGAGAAAAAAACTTTTTGAAAAATTGTACACCACTTTATTTTAAAATCTATCTTTAAGAAGCAGATTTCATTATGGGAAAAATCTCTATCTTCATAATTGTAGTTGTAAGAAGACGCCGAATAAATGTTGATATTTTTCAATTTTCGAAAAATCAGAGTTTTCAACGGACATGAGACCTGCACCATTCTCTGAAATCTCATTCACACTATCCCACAACAAAATTTAATAAAAAATGATGGAGCCACGTTTTTGAAAATTTTCAAAGTACCCCAGGGGTTTCTTGTAAAGTACCCCCAAAATATAAATATCGGTTTGAAATTCAAGATTCCGCGACATCAACCAGATTGATTGGGTAAAATCAATTTCAGAGAAAATCGGCTGAATAGTTTAGCCGCTGGCGTTGTTCACAGGTAGACGGGACGGACGGACAGACGGACGGACAGATAGAAAAATTGAATGACGGAAAAAAATCTATGTCAAAGTCCCACAAAACATGCATTTTGTCTACACCACGTGTTAGAGGATTTAAAAAAAATTGCAACTTGATTTATCCACTTTTACGTTACCAGGGCCCTGTAATAAGAGTTGTATTAAGGGTAACTGTCGAAAATTCGCCGTTTTTTCGCTCAGCATTACATAACTTTCTCTCTACTCCGTTAGCGGTAGTTCAACACCTGAAATGTCTCATACGAATACATGTGTTTTAGGTACTATGTGAGATTGCTTGAAAGAAATTTTATACTAATGTGTGTTGACAAGAGGTAGCTCTAAGAATGTCTTCATTAGCAAAGAGAGCAAAATAAAATCAGTTGTCTGACTGCCACCGTGCCATATGAATGAAATCCGTTTCGAGTAGTGATCATACAAAAAGCAATTTCCAGGGAAGGAATGTCCGAGAATGTCACAGAAAATTTGTGGAATCTCTTGGAGCAATGCCCTTTCATATCGGACAGACGCGAGATGTGCAGGAGAGTTTCTGCAAGGATGCGAAGCAACCAGTAATCGACAACACACGTGACTGTCTGAGAGTGTGCGGGCCGATATGTATGGCTTTTGGAATGTTGTGAACCCCTATATGGTAAAATGCTTTGGAACATGAAACCAGTATAGTCATTTAATATAAGTTAATAAATATGAAAAACACAATTTTGATGTGCCGTTAAATGTCCATGCACTTGATTCACAACTTGTCCTTTTATGTGTATATTTCATTTTTCACGCGTGCTTATATTCTCACAAAACGGTTGCCATGACTAATGCCCCAGCCCTCGTTTATTTTGAAATTGACCAAACAATTTAATCATAAAAGTAACCTGCAACATATCTTATGATTTATTCTTCATGTCACGTTTTTTTTTGGCTTTTCCGCGCCATTTTAATAAGATACCAACTATACTAAGCTTTCACTTAAGTTAATACCTTTCTCCGTCCGGGCACGTACATTCGATGACCTGCTCCTCTTGCATTTCACGTTATGCACATACACACATTCATGTCTCAGTAGAAGTTTCTGCAGTACGTTAGTTACTTCCATCATAATGCTGCTCACCAGAGACCGAAAGGAATTCCTATTGTCCATCGTCTTATTGCCAAATAAACTCGCCATTCTCTCTGAGGTAGAATATCTCGTGTGAGGTTAATGCTGCGCTGTTGTAGAAAAGTTAGCTTGAAGTATGTGTCTAGAGTGCTTGTATTTACCTAGATACATTACTTTTTTGTTTACTTTAAAATTAGTTTCAAAATGTACTCTATAGAGTTCATACTCTATATAGTTCAATTTAACGATTCTTTCTGTAAAGATACTGAAAGAATCGTTAAATTGAATGAGTCAGATAAAATGGAAAGCATCAGTTTGTACCGAAAATGTGGAAATTATCCGATAATTTATGTTGCATTTGTGCAAGATCTACACTCAAATTTCAAAGGGAAAAATATGGGAAATAAAAAAAGCATACTACGTATTAATTGTACTTTTGCTCTCACATTGGAAATTAGAACAAACCTTGGGCTCCTCATTAGCATTGTGTTACTTAAAAAATACAATATTTTCTACGCTACGTAAGTAGCATGCGAGACAGTAATAAATTATTTACTAGTAAAAAAGGAAACAAACGATCAGAAAGAGTTGATACTTAGAAAATGTCGTAAAAGGTAACCATTAAATTTTATTTTTTAGGCTTTTAACACTTTTTGAATTAAAAAATATTGCTATTATTATCATAATGGAGAATTTATTAAATCGTCGAAAATATCGCCGCTGACATCACAATATTTATTGAATTTCTATGAAGAAATCTTTTAAAAATACATGCAAATGGATTTATTTAATTTATTCAAATAAATATAAAGTCATTTACGGAAATTTTTTTCAAATTCATTCGTCTGAAAGTGCAGCTTAATTGCTCAATATGTACGGCGCATGTCATGTTTCATAAAATGTGTGAGCTGCATCATCTTTCCTTCCATCCGTATTTCCATATCTAAAATTATTAATGAAGTAATATTATTATTTCAGACGAACAACAATCAACATGTGTATTCTGGTCAATCATATGGTCAGGCACACATATTAACAAATGCACAATACGATCAAGATTATTGCATCAGTTAAGAACAATGTATTCCTATATGCTATATCACAGTGCTTCAAGTGTTACATTTTGGATCATTAATAAAGACTGATTTTATTGCAGATGTGGTGACATTGTCACTGCGCAAATATGAAAGATCCATTTTCAATTTCCATTAAAGAAACTTTTAATACTTTTCATACAGTGGTATCCTTCACATATTAATGACAGTCAAAACGATTCTTTTTAGGTTACATATGTTTATTATTTTTATCTTGCCTATAAACCACGACGTTTCGCGACCTAATTCACTCCGACTCTCATCTTCAGTGGGTCCAAGTATCATGGATTAAACATGTAGGACTTGAGTCGATGCCATTTTGTATGTCGTGCAGAAAAATATGAGAGTATTCACATTCGTAGAAATTAATGTCCCGAATGGGGCGTGTATGGTTGTCCATTTTTTATATTAAATTTGTATTGCAATATACTTTGTGGTTGATACCTCCTTAATGTGGTTGATCCTTAATTAATAATCATAATGGATCACCACAATATCGCTGTTGCCACCACGGAATTTAGAATAAAACTTATGATCATACTTCAGAGTTAATAATATCTTGAAAATGGAATACCCATTCCCATACAAAATTCGAAAATGAATTAGAAGGAAAACAACGTTTTGGTCCATCTCACCTTGCTTTACTAAGTGCATGTAAATGTCCGCCTTCTGGTGAATAGAATCCTTTCAAATAGACGCTTGTGGTTCGGGTCGAAAAAGGATTCAGTTTCTTTACAATTTTCTTCACTAAGCATCGAACACTTTTCTGAGGGTACATCCATTGTGCGGCTTAGGTCGCATGGCAGAAACATTTGGTCCCTCGATGGCTTGGTTACGTTTTCTAGCCATTTCTAGAAATATCTTTGTAGAAAGGGCAGTAATGTTCAAATAACATTCATTCAAATGAATTTTTTTAAAATTTAGGTACCATTAGTGTAGCAGATATAATGATCTGTGTGTTCTTGAGAAACCACACTCTGGCAAAACGCCAAAAATGTCGTTTCTTGTGAATTCCTGGTACCAAAAAGTGTATTTTTTAGAGAGATACTTCATTAATATCAAAATATTGTTCAAGTTCAATATACTGATTATATTCGCAAAACGTAACAGTGCACACAAAAGTGCAACAAAAATACGTTTCAAATGATTTTAATGCTTCAGTTACTATTTGTACTTTATAATTCTCAAAGACAAATTTAATCTGTCACATGCATTGTACTTTAGCTTCTGGATGAAATTTCTATAAAGTGTTTCTTTGATCAATTGAGAAAAAGCTGAAAATGCCCATCGTCTTACTTCTGACAATAAATGTAGCTTCAATATCTGAATACATTTTCTTGAGCTCTGTAAGATTTTGGAGGAGTCTTAGTACTTTACTTATTTAGTATTTATTTAGTCAAAAACAGTAGAAACTGTATGCACGCTGTCTTGAGTTTCAGAATCCCTACCCAACATTTTAACTACAAATAGTTGAAAGATAAAAAATTAATAATAATAATAGTAATAATAATAATAATAATAATAATAATAATAATAATAATAATAACGACAACAACATTTCAAAAGCGCGAGATTAACAACATTCGAAAAACTAGATATTTGCGTTCCCGAGTTATAGAAAATTTATTTGCAACGAAACGAACTGCGGATTTGATTTTTTTGCATTGTTAACAAAGTAGTCACTCATCCTCAGCTCTACTACCACTACAAGCAAAAAAAAGCTCTAGAAAGCGTGCGCAAAGTGAAGCTACATTTCGTTAAGAGTGCCATTAAATCATTCGGATGAGGAATCATTCTCCCGCCACAACTATTAACGAGAAAGGGAGTCAGGGGTCCCTGTTTTGTCCGACCCTACGCTTCCCATGAGTGCTGTAAGCTTGAATAATTAAAGAATTTCGAGGACCGTCTAACCATCACAGCGACTCCCTTCAAGCTGCTGTCATTCTTACAGGACTGATGGAGCAAAACAGCTTTCGCAGTCGCTTTTCTTAAGGCAAACTACTGCTCCGCTTGGACAGTTGTTTGATAAGTCTTACATTATCCTTAGGAATAATTTACGTTTTATTTATTGGTTTAGATGTGCAATTTATTTTTCAGTTGAAATTTTCAAATCATTTTAACAAAAAATCTCTGATGGAATCCAAATTACACATTTGTTATTTTTAAATATTACAATTCACTTAAATAAGTGCCGGAATACGTATGGACCAATGCTAGTCAACTCAATATCTCTGCGAGCGGTGAGCGTCTCTCGAGCCTAAAAATTCGCCCGCGAACTGCGCAGCGTTGGAGAGGGTCTGGACGCAACTCAGCGGCAGGGAAAAGTCTTCGGGAGGAGATGCGGAGCGCTTGAACGCCTAGCTATTGGCGAGTTTCTCCCTTTGCCTTATAAACCGTTTAACTATTTTATTTTATTACTGATACGATATTTTTTAAATTATATCTCTGGGTAGTCTGTACAAATACTTGAGGCAAAAAAAGATTCTTTTACGAAATTGCACGAAAGGAGTGTATGGGATAAAAAAGTACGATTTTTCTGGAATTGTTGAACGTCCCCATTTATAAATAATAATTAATTGTTTAATAATTTATAAGAATGAATACTGTTTTCCTATTCTTGAAACCAAGATTAAGCAACCTATGCATGAAATCTTCCTGCTAACGAATGTACGTCTCTGTCCTCATAGCAATGAGCATTGAAGAAGGTGAACGCGCTGTTCCTTAGATGGTGCGAAAAAAGACCCGACGCCTGCTCCGACAAAGAATACGAAGCGCCGAGGAATACTGGTTGCTTGAGATCGCAAGCTGTTTACAGCCAGGCGACCGGTCTACTCGTAATCGCTGAAGCTCGTTCCCCAGAGTTCTCTTTCATTCGTTGCAAACCTACTTTAATACGTTTCCAAAAGCGCCCGGGAGGGAAATAACGGTTCGGAAAATAGTCTTATTTTGCATCTCGCATTAGGGTTCAAAGAGCGCCCAAAGACGTCGGTGACGGATTCGCCCAAAGGGTTTTTTAGTTCTTGTATGAATACTGCGCACACTCTACTTATGTAGGTGTCAGGAGCTAGAATGCCTGTTTGCAATTGCTAAGTTTTGTTGTTTAAAAAAACAGGACACCACGTCAGATAGTTCGAAACATTAGGTTTATTAAAATTTGAATTACAATGCGTTATGCAATTGATTTAAAATTGTAATTAATACAGTATGTAGGTGCGGCAAATTCAGACATTCCTTACAATTAATAGTATTTTGAAAAAGCAGATTGTATTGTAATTCGTCATTGTACTTCAATACAAGTATTAAAATTTCATATATATTATTTTAGGACATTATTTTGATTTTGTCGTTGTGTAATTTCGTGTCTACTGACTCCACCTGTAAACGGAAACATGATTTTCGGATACGTTCTGATAGTATATAATTATACCTGTTTGGAATCGACAGTTTTCATACATTCTGCTTAATACTTTGTTTACACATGCCTGGAAAATTGTACAGGACTCATATTCCAAAATCGTATAATAATTATGAAATATCCACTCAGTGGAAATAAAATGACTTTAAATTACAGCATATTACTTCACAATTATTTGCAATTCTTACCTTCAGTTATCTCGAAAAAATTTTGAACATTTTTTAATACTCGTCTTTTCTCGATGCATTGATATTTGAATCAGGAAATATATTTAAAAAACGTGCATACAAAACTCTCTTATCACCATTGTGCTTTCCACTGTCTGAGTCTGGACCAGTTTTGAAGACGCTCCTCACCATCCACTTCAGGATTTCGAACTCCTACAGGTCTTTTTTTTCATGATTGCTAGCGAACAAAGCAAAATCCGATAACCTTATCAGTAAGAAGTAAGAAGAACCGTCTCCTGCGTTGTCGAGAACACTGCGCGCATGCTCCTGGAGCGGTGCCAAAAGAAAGGACACGTAGGCGAATCCTGGAGGAGTCTGCTCGTTCGACGTGCGAACTCGGGCGCCGCTTAGTCAAGTGAATTCGTTGGATCTCCACGCCCGGATACGTCTCGATTCAACCGAGAGAGTACCGCTTTTGAGTTCATTTACACATGAATGGTTCGAAGTGGGCGAACCGACGCAAAATAATATTTATTGGTTGTATTCAGTGGTCACGTTTCTACTCATAGTATTGTTGACGTAAAACGAAATCGGATGGAAATAAAAGATGAATCTACGTAAGTAAATTGATTTTCTTATTTAGTTTATATTGTTTAAGTTTAGAAGCATAGAAATTGCTGTGAACCCTTTCTTCTTTGCAGAAGGGGTCAGGATAGAGACGCTGTACTAATTTGGTCAATTGCACCTTATCTGACATTTTTAGGTTTTCTTTTATTACATGTGTGTCAGTCTCATGTACAGTATACTTTATGTCCATATTAGTAGCAAAAGAAAATATAAGTTTCATACGGATCAAGGCAATGAATAGCAGGTAAACAGAAAAATTTCGTGAAAATTATACAGAGATTTTGTCTAGCTCGATAAATTAATTACCCATCATAAGAAATTACACAATAATAGACTAAAAACGAAGGACAATATCAAACAATGGCAACACTTTTTTAACACTTTCTGGTACAATTTTTGTGACTTTTCTGGTAGAATGGGATCTGCAAAACTCCGCGTTATTTTTGGCAATATCTTCCACATTTGTCTACTGAAAAACATTTTGTATTCCTTAACTCCAAATATATTTCCTAAAAACTACTATGCAATAATCTATCCAAGCAAATGCATATAAGTGGAAATATTAATAAACTCTAATTTTGTCACAAACTCATAGTGCTTCCTGGTTTTACTTTCTCGTCTTTCTACGTACTTATTTAGTACAGAGAAAGGATTTTGAAGTTGCGGTAAAACTGTCATTTTTCAACAAAAACTCGTACTGTGAGGCCCTGATAACTAAAAAGTGTAAATCTTATGTTTTAATATGTATTAAAGAATTCTTCCAACACGTTGAGGAGATAGTATTCTCGTCTTTGTTTCCGAAAAATTGATGGCCGGCAAAACGTCTGATTGTGGTCAACTTCATTTCTTCTCGTCATTTTCTCCAAAACTGTTATTCTTCGATCGATCTGAACAAGTTCAATGTTCTGCGAATATGAAACGGATATTTGGGATTTTCGGGAGTTCTTGTCACGGCGTCTTAAAACATTTTCAAAATTTTCTCAAAAATGCCTTTCTAAATTTCTTGATTAAACTTCGTCATATGGCGGCAAAAATAAAGCATAAAAATATCACCAGTGTTATTTTCGTTCAAATTTCTGAATTTTCGACGTTTGCAAATATTCAACTTTTTTCTGTATTCCTACAACAATAAAGACGACAGATTTTTTTAAATAAAATATGATATTCAAAGATAAGACTTGAAACTAGGTCGTGCAAACTTTTTTAAAGTGTGAGTAGATCCCGCCTAATTTTGGGTGAATTACAGACAATTTTTAAACAATTCTTTTCTCAAAAAGGGACCCGATTTTTTCTTTAAATATTTTACTCGGGTATAGCAATGGACGTAACAGAAATTGATGCTGGTCCCATTTTCGGCGAAATCTCAGAATTTTCATAAATTGCAAGAAAATACCCATCGTACCAGTGTTAAGAAAGCATAGGAACATAGAGAGCAATGTGTAATTCGATCAAGTTGAGACTTTTAAGAAAAGCACATTATCTAGTGGGACTTCTTTTCTCATTCTGTTTTATCAAAACTATTTTACCTGTCCTTCCCCTTTTTCCGTCCATATTTTTCCAAAAAAATATTTCCAGACATAAAAATATTATTACCGTTTCGTGGAGTATTCTTGTAGAGAGTATATGTACAGCGTGAACTGCTAAAAGCCCTGTTAAAATTTAAAAGGAGTTTTTCAATGCAGTTCTATACGTCCTAGTATTAGGTTTTCGATTATGAGCCGAGTTATGTACTTCAATTACACGATATTGTCGCTTCATGGACGTGCAAACTAATCCGTGCACAATGTTCATTCAGACGTTACGTGGCAGTATCGAGACGGAATGCCCTACTGCACATAGAGAAGTTTCTCTATGGACAGTAATGGAGCCCGGCATATTGGGCGTGGATTACAGTGCACAATGATATCCCTAGCCAGGCTGAACGCCATCTAATATTGTAGGTTTTTGGAACTTGATCTTAGTCCTATCTTAAGGTGGAACAGCATTTCCAGGCATGTCCGCCTATTGTTATTCATGACAATGCTCGTAATATAACAATGTTGCTTCTGTAACGAAATTTCTCAGTATGAGAAGTTATCCCCACAAAGGGTCTCTGCGGCTTCCATCTGCTCTGTAAATTCAAAGAATCACTGAGAGAACTACATCCACATCAGAAAAGTATTACTAAATGGTTAGTTCACGGCGTCGAAGAATATCTTGAAAGAAATTAATGAACTGGCTGCTCTGCTCGTCCATTGACAGAATTATCAACATTTTGGATGGAAATTAAATAATGAAAAAGTATTAAGTTTCTGAAACAAATTTTGACATTTCAGAATATAGCAATAGCGTGATATCGATACATTTCGAATATGAATATCGCTGGTATTTTTTCCAATCCTGAATAATTCTGCGAAACTTCATGCCAGCATTGCAGCCAGTTTTGCAGATCTTAATCTAATAATCGTTTTTTGAATCTATCTTCTTTCTTTGACAATAATCGTGCATTGGGTTTAAATGTTACCCAAAAATTCGGACAAACTACACTAAAATTGTAGCTTTTTTCATTTCATCGTCAAAATTCGCCCCCGTCAAAGTTCAACAAATTGTTCCATGTTTACTGTCAAATTCCCTATAAATAATATTTTTAATGTTTACGCGTTTGTGTACGTATTTGTGTACGTGAGACACACAATAAATAATTGACTGTGACATCAAACTAGAATCATAACTTTAGACCCTTTTGGATACGTTTTATCACTAGAGTTCTCATTATAATGAACCAAGAGCTTGGGATCCATCTTACATTCTAGAAATTTCATGGATATCCAAGGGATTTTTTATTCATTGAAATTGCATTCGTGATCTTCTCGGGTCATAGGTTGAACTGATCATGCTGACTAAAAAAAACAAACCTTGTACAGCTGGAAATACTGCACAAATGAAGACATCATGTCCAGAAGTGAAACAATGATGACGATGATGATGATGATGATGATGGAAAAGAAAAGTCTCTTCAACCGGAAGAGTGATGAGCCAGTAAGCTCATAAGGAAGGAGGTCTGCGTTTTAATATGTTTATGGCACCCCCTGACGATTTAATGTCGGGAAGTAGATTCCATTCCGCGCAAGAAATAAACAATTGTTTGAAGTTGAAATAATAAAATCAGTAAGATTGCGCAGCTAGTCGGAATCATGTGCATACATTAACTGTTCTGATCGGTGGTTTTTGTGGATTTCCGGATGACTACCAGACAAATATCAGATTAATACTCGCATCCAACTGGCCACGGATCGCGTGCGACAATCCTTTCTCATTCTCATCTTCTTTCCTTCCTCTTCGTAACCGTTGTAAGTGGTCCCACTCCCTCCATAGAAGAACATAAAGCTGATAATAGGTGACCAGTGATTTACAGTAGGGGTTAGCTTTAGGTTTTGCCTGACCCCATCCCAGGCTGCCACCTACAGGCGCCTGAGAATTCGACCAGGGTCTCCATAACATTGCTCGCTTAGGAACAATTCCTCGTGAAGAGCACTCTTCGTGCTCCCCGATGACGCTAGAGTAGGCCTTAGGTCCAGCTTGGTCCTGAACCATTATATCAAATAGAAGAGTTAGTCTTGAGGTTACCTTGGTGCGTGAATCATTTTTCTGGTAGTAGGGAGTCATTGAAAATATAATCATAATTCAAATATTGGTTGTTTCATAGCACACATCTGGCAAACATAATTTCGGACGAAGCCACTATTCCCGCCTCGCGTCGCTTCAGTTTTGGGCGTGCACACCTCTTGCGGTATTTGGAGGAGAAATGAGAGTGTGGTCAGGAAAAATGGTTCGTGCCCGCAGGAACGCCCGGCTTCCCAAGCGGGCAAGTAGCTCGGGCGGGTGCGGTTTGACAGACCTGGTTCTTAAAGGAACAATTGACGCATATGCAATCCGCAATACAAGCTATGCACGTTGCAACCAAGCATAACTCGGAAAGGAATCTCTCGACGGTAGGAGTATTTTAGACGCTAGCTAGATAGCTAGATCGAATTCAGTGGCTGTCTGCAGGAGAATTCTACCGGCCGGCTGCTCTGATCCGTCATTTCTCTGATTAATACCTGGATTGATTGATTGTTCGTGATTCCGGGCTCGTCAACTACGGCGGTCATTACTCCCGTAAGTGAAGGGGATATTTTTCATCTGGAGATTGCTGTGGTCTTCCCCCGCTGAATGGTGAGATCCGACGTCGATCTACTGTCGAATAGCGAGGTTTCCCAACCAGGTATCTCCCACCAGAGGGGCAACGCCTCAGTCGAAACAAGTTCTAAGTCCCCGACGGTTCTCCCGGCATGTGTGATAGTGTAGTGCATGTTAGTGCGTGTGTGTGTGTGTGTGTGTGTGTGTGTGTAAGAGAAGAGACTAGGACAAGGAAGGTAATAAAGATCGCGCGCAGTCCGTGACCCGTTTGTTAGGGTACTGCTTCGGCATTCGCCTGATGTTGGTCGGAGAACCCCCGGAAAACTACCGCTCAGAGCAGCCAGTCGCTATAATTCTCCTCCAGACAGCGACTAAATTCGATCTATCTGAAAAGCTAGAGTCGAAAATCCTACCGCCATCGGAACTCGTACCTAGAACCTCCCGATCGGAGCAGCAACATCAATTGTTGAACTGAGCCACCTCACCGCTGATTAATATGTGGCGAATGCCAGAGCAAAACCCTAACAAAAAGGCCTCCCCTCCTTGTCCTATTATCATCCTTACTTACACACACCTTTTTTATTCACAGTTCATAGTACGATTTCAGAAGTTTCAAATTGGTTTCGTAATAACAAATTAATAGTTAACACTGGAAAAACTGTTTCAATGCATTTTTGCATTCCAAATCAGCAATTGCATGCTCTATTGGAAATGAACAAAAGTAATTAGCTGATGTTAAGGTAACAAAATTTCTTGGTCTCTCAATTCAGTCAAATGGAATGAACATTCAACAGAATTAAACACAAAATTATGTTCATTATGTTGCGAGTAGAGAATTCTTTCAAATCCTGTCATCCATCATGCAGCTCGTTGCGTGTATTTTGAAAATGTACATTCCGCGTGAGATTTTGCATAATATTCTGAGAAAGCTCCCCTGTAGTACCCAGACCTTTCGAATGCAAAAGAAAATTCCTTTACCGTGGGAATATATTTTCATGCAAAACTGATATTTATAATTACAACGTGCGTCGTAGAAATCACGTTCATCAAGTGTCGGTATCAACAGCTCACTAGAAGAAATCCACATATAATACGTGTACGTTACTTTACATTATATTGCCAGATAACATTAAACAATTAAAATTGGTACACACGTTTAAGTTAAAAGAAAAATCGTCGCTGTTGCATAACTGTTTCTGTAAAATTAGACTATACTGATCTTCAAAAAGGAAAATAATGTTTATTTTCACAAAACAATTATTAATAATGCATTAGTTTACATTTGTATTGTATAATTTCTCAAAAAGACTTAACATCCCTCTAAGAAATAATGTACTTCAGCTTCCGGATCGAAGACCCCTATCTCGACCAAGTTGTTTCCAGTTGCCCTGATCCATTGGGCAAATGCTAAAATGGCCCCTTGTTTTGCTTCTGGACATAAATGTAGCTTCACTATGAGCACGTTTTGTTGAGCTCTCCTTTTGCTGGGAGTGAGTTACTATTTTGTTAGCAATGCAGAAAAATAAAATGTGCAGTTCGTTTACAGATGCAAATACGTTTTCTAAAACTCAGGAACGAAAATGTCTTGTTTTTCAATGTTTCGAATTTCGCGCTTTCCTAAAACATATTATTATTATTTATTATGTTTGGTATATTTTTTAAACTTTTATACCTCTTTCAAATTTGTATAGTTGAAATGTTGGGAAGGGATTCCTGAGCTCAAGAAAACGTGCGCAGAGAATCATCTCCCCATACGTCACGAACTGTATTTCTGTTTTTGACTAAATAAATCAAAAGATCAAATTACTACACTAACTCACATGCCGAGAAAGCGGTCGAGAGCTTAGAGCTTATCACGACTGGGGCAGTGCTCGGATAATGGGAGATACCTGGTGAAGGAAAACCCCGCTAGCAGACAGGTATGTCGGCGTCGGATCTCACCATCTATCGGGGAAATATTATCGCCACCTCCAGAGAGGAAACATGTAGTACACTTATGGGAGTAATGTCTTTAGCAGTTGACATGCCCGGAATCACTAATCAATCAACCAATCAATCGGAAAGCAATCGTCCTAGATCCTAAAAATCATGTTTTGCCCCATCACCATTCTGTTTCTTAAGTCGTAATGTACAAAATAAAAACTTTATGGACGTTGATTTACCGTTCGGAGGGTATTTCTATTTCTTTGTACGCGTTGTCACAAACGTTGGATTTCGATTACAGTATTAATCCATTTTCTCTTTTAAAACAATGATTTAAAAACTGCGGAAAATTCTTACAGGTCAAACTCTTTAATACCATTTGGTTCATTTCATCAACTGCATGATGCAATTTTTCTATTTAAAAAATGTCTGACCATAGTTTTGCGAGTAAAAAACTAGAAAAGACGAGCATTTTTCTAAAAAAAAAAGGTTCTTCAGAGGTGAGTGCTTCAGCAGTAAGTATTTTCGGACAATGCAATATCCGTCACTTACGTCCTACTCAGATCGATGACTCCAGGTAATGCAATCTCGTCAGTTTGATGGTGGTCACTATTTATTGCTGTGCCTTCGTTTTACTCTTTCAAAAAAGCAGAAAATAAATAATTTATACAATGCAATATGTATAATCGCTCCTATTAAAAAATACAAAACGTAGGCAAATCGAGTAAAATAATATCCAATGAAATAACCCAATCAAAGATTTACCTTCCATAAATTTATATTGTATGAATATTCAATATGAGATCCCACTTCACTGTAACTGACGTGGTTTTAAATACAATAAATTGCTCATATTCTTATCAATTAAAAACTTAAGATATACTTGGTCATCGTTACTATTACGCATAGAGACAGCTGTGATTACCATTAATGTGTTTACATACAATAAACAAATTACCTTAAACAATTACACAATTACCTACAAAATCTTTGTATAACAAAACTTTACAATCGCTAATTATACTCGTATTGTTCACTACGCAATTAATATAATTGCAATTCTTCCAACGTTTCAATTTCATTAGATTAAACTTTCTTCTTTAGAAAGTATAATCTACTTCTCGTTTCATTTTTTCTGATTTATACAGTTCTAAATTCTCTTTCCACAGACGCAACAGTTTCGTCCTGTGATCAGGAGATGCAATTATATTCCGTCGTGCGGTTTGCTGTCAATGGCGTTGAACGTCTGCTCGGTCCGATTGCGCTTGCTGGCTTCTGTGGTTTAACTTCGTAAAATTTTAACTATTGGCTAACTGAAAAACTTGAGTAGTAAAGAGTTCGTGATAATGAAGTAAACAACTTTAACCAGCTATCTGAGTCCCTCGCACATGGCAACGCCATCGATTCACCTACTCGTTTGCTTTTTGTTTTTGTTGTCTTTTAGAAAACAAGCTTTTTCTACCTTCTATTACTCCAGTACGGTAGCTTGCTCCTCGAACGATTTATTCTCGTCACCTCGGGTCGTTTCCCACGAGTCTCCAGCTCGTCTCTTCAGCACCACGAGTCTCCGTCCTCCTCTTCCGTTATTGTTCAACACAGGGGAAATCTCAGTCCAACCGGTAATTTAAATAAACTTGTATTTTTATAATTAATTCTATAAAAGATTCAAAAAATTCATAAATAATAATGTAAAGCTGAAAGGAGCAGTACATTTTCGTAGGACACAGAAGTGTTTGAAAATTAATTATTTAAACGATACATATGATTATTCAATTCAATTCAACACTCAATATTCAATTATCCTTATTAAGATTAATAATTGCAATGCTGATTCTTTTCCCAGCACCTCTATGGCATCTAAAAATGTGACGTTCTTAGATGACTCCCAACTGTATATTTTACAGCCTCAAGTCCTGGTGTTCCCGTTTCAGCCTGAAATAGTGGCCACCTGTACGACTTGAGTGCACTTTAATATGCTGACCTCTAGGGGGACAGACGCGTTTTTGAATCAGCCTAGCGCAGAGCGCCGCCCCCTTAGCCGAAGGATTTATACAGGAAAACTGCTTTCCTTGACCACCCCCTCTGCCTGTCTTCTGCGTTTGGGCACTTTTTTTCTGAAACAGCTAGTACATTCTAACACTACTATCCATATCATGCCGCTGAGGCATTAGGTTCATTTTGAATCCCTTTTTCCTAATGGGTGTGGAAGGGAGCGAATAAAACATAAAAATTCATGTATATCCGTTGATTACACACAAATTTAATTTATAAGCCGTTAAAAGAAGAGGAATTTACTAAAAATTGAACATGCCTTTCACGCGGCCCGCTAGTTTTGTAACAAATGATTAAACGGTAGATTTAATAGACACTTGCGTAGTCCGATTTCCTTGTAGCAATGCTCATTCAAAAGGCTTTGTCACACTTTGCGATGCGGTCAAGCAGTGGCCATCACCCTGTCACGGGTAGGAGCCACACGTCGGTCGACCCGCTGACCGCCCCTTTTCCACAGTGAGCGGTCAACGTGACGGTGGCGTCGATCCCCGGCGGTGGCAGGCGGGTTTTGTATATCCGTGGAACTGGCATCGTCTTTGTGATAGCAATTACCAGTTTAATGACATTAGATGGACGCAGGGAACCAGTGAGGGCTTGATGCACACACACGCGGCCTGTCTGGATCAGCGGTTACCTACTCCCGGTCAAATCGCGGCTCTATTACAAGGTTTTCTACTGTCGACTAATTTAACAATAATATTTGTTTTAATACCCTAGTTTTATAGATTTATGATTCAGAACTTTTGGATTTCTTAAACAAAAGTAAGGTTATGAGATTGTTTTGAACCATTTTGTGCGTGTCGAGCGGGGCAAAGTGGAACGTTGCTATTCCACTTTCTCCCGAAATTTGACACATATTTACAGCATATTATTACAATTATAACTGTTCGTTTTAGGAGTAGGTAACTCTCAGTACCTTTTACTCACAAACTGTTAAGAACTGACTTCTAAATCACTCAGTCAAAGTGGTGATCCTCAACGAAGACAGTTCTCCCTTTGGAGAAGCATTTGTAAGGGCAGGCACAACACAGAAAGCTTTCTCTGGATTTAGAAACACAAGAATATACCTCAAAATTTTCTTGTGGTACTTTAGCTCCAACAGAAGCAACAAATTGGAAACTGTATGCAGAATCTTTAAAAGCTACACCCATTGCGTCATTCGTGGAGGCAGAAACTCAGTCTCTGATAGTTTCTCCTGGAGATATTCTTCCTCTGCCAAAATTAGGACCAAATTCGCGGAGGTCCACTCACAGAACTGAAAAAACGTCAAAAAAGAAGCTATGTGCGTAGAGATAAAATAAATTTTCTTTATATCGGCATATGATTATTTTTAATTATGATGTACGTTATTTACTAATATTTGTATAACAGTAAACATCTAATGAGCTTTATTCCATTTTGCCCCAGGGGTGGGACATATGGGAAAAATGCAGACTCCCAAAAATTTTGTTAAGGAAAGAACGAGTTTTACTAAAAGCAGCACAGACTTTCTATACGTTAGAGCAGAAGGTGTGTCTTATAATATTTTAAGTACGTATCAATATTTTTTTAAAAAAATGTACGATAAACCGATAATCTCAATAGAGTTAATGCAGAAATATCAATTCAAATACAGTTGGCAAAAAGTGAGGATTTTATATTAAAGCCGAGCCCTTTACCCCTTCATGATCTTCTGATAGCACGGTCACGTCTAACAATTTACATCCAGGGACAGCAAGGATTAATTAATCGTCTCCATTTATCAAGGTCTCAGATTTACGAAGGTTCTCAAACTTGAAAAATAATAGGACTTTTCTTATGTCTGGTAGGATCGGAATCAAATATTTCGATGTCCAATGTATACAGTTTTAGAAAGCAAAACAGAACCATCACATCACTAAAGGAAATCGCCAAAGCCGCGATAAAGCCACTCAAGGAAAACGCCAGAGCTATGGGAAGATTGCACATTAATTTGTGGGGTTTGAGATGCAGGATTCTCTATACGATCTTGTGTAAATCTGATCGAAGACGAGCAGACAATAAGCCATCAGACATTCTCGTGTAAGAGACACTACCTAGATTGGCTAAAGCCATCAATTACTTAGGGTAGTTGGCGTAAAACACGTAATTTGTAAGTACGTGAACGTACTCAAATGTTTAAAATTTTGTTTACAAGTTTTCAGCTAGTGCACTCCAGAAATTTGCCACAAGTCACATTTGATATTTGGAGCAGCAGCTACTGATCTCAATAGTGGGGCTGAATTTGAAAAGTGATCAACTATGTCGAGAAAACCAGAAATAAAAATTTCAAAGTTACATTGTTATATATCAAGCTTTAAATATAAATTTATATGAATTCAAGGAAACTTCCACAACACTAATTGCATTTTCTACGCGGGAACACCAATATTTTATCTCAACGTTCTCTAGTTGCAAGGAGGTTGCATCTCTCGTACAATCTAAAAGACGACTAATTTGCTTCTTTTTAGACTGAATAGCAGCATTAAAATTTACATCTCCTTCATTCGATCTAGTTTCTATACTAAATACAACTTCCAGTTGACTGAATAGGATTTCATCCTAATATTTTCAATAACAAGTTTTGTAAGAAAAGTGTCACAGATCTTTTGACTATCCGGAACATTTTCAGTAATAGCATCAGAGGGAGTCTTCATCCGGGGAGAATCTGTTAGTTGCCTCACAAGATTGCTATCTAGTTACTTTCAAACATGAGGCAAAATGAACTCAGATTCAGAAGTGATTAATGTGTCAATATCTGCAGCAGCAGCGACTCCAGCACATTCCAGCTCATGAAAGATGGCAGTACATCGAACTGTGCAAGCTACTCCTCAGTTACCTTTCAGAGCTTATAGTTATAGCAAAGATCTGCATTAGTTGATTAAGGAAGGCGGTAATTTGTTGGTTGGGTGGTTGGTTAGTGATTCCGGACGCGTCAACAGCTATGATCATTAGTCCCGTAATTGTAGTGCATGTTTCCCCTCGGGAGACGGCGGTGATCTTTCTCCACTGGATGGCGAGATCCGGCGCCGACCTAACGCGGCTAGCGGAATTTCCCCCTAACGAGGACTCTCCCACCAGCGGGGCACCGCCCCAGCCGGGACAAGCTCTAAATTCCCGACCGGAATATGTGGTAGTGTAGTGCATGTTAGTGTGTGTGTGTGTGTGTGTGTGTGTAAGGGGAGATGATAAGACAAGGAAGAGGAAGGAAAGATGGCGCGCGTCCGTTCCCTTAAAGAATCAGGAAGTGTTGCAAACCAAAAAAACATGGGAAAATGAGATAGAAAAGGCGATGAAGGAACGAGATCTTCAGAAGGAAGATTGGCAAGATCGGAGGACGTGGAAACTAGGATGCGAAAAGCGGCATCAGCTGTAAAGGACCTTGCTAATACTACTACTAGATAAGTCTCTATGTGAAGGAGTCACTATTCCACTCCCTGCGATGTAGGAGGTTCCGCAGGGAGGATGGAGGAAAAAGGAGGTTCGGTTTTAGGCGGTAAAAAGCTAAGAAAGTGGGTAGTACGGGCTATTTAGTGTATTTTAAAGATTTCCGCCTACCTTCCTGAAAACACACCGACGCAAACAGGCAGACATAGGCACACACGCAAATAGATCCCCCCCCAGAAACTGACACAAACAGACGATGAGAGATGCATAGACATATGAAAACACTTTCTGGGATACTCCAAAACAGTTTCCGTTCCGAGACCTCGACAATATTATTCCCAGTATTACATATGCATGTCCTATGTAGTACATACTAATTTACTTGAAGGTAAAAGTAATATTGTAAAACAAAAATCATAGGAAAATAGTTTGAACAGTTGAACAGGTCGATGATTGTTTTTCAATTCCAAATCTCATTTCATGAGGAATGAGGCATGAAACAAACTTTATTTTTCTACACATTATCTCTAGCGACCCAGGGCATAGTATTGTTTTCTTTTAATTTCCTGCATAAATGTTGGCCTTCATACACAAAACACGACTGGATGTAATTTCCAGATGTTCCAAGAAATAGCTTTCGCGAAACGAATCAACGGTTGCAGAAATCAAATTATTTTCGAATTTATTTATTTATTTACGTTTATGATTTTCTGGTACAATAAAATCTAAGCAGGATTCGATCGTGACGCAAAACAATTCCAGTTTAAGGAGGTTTCCGTTCTATGCAAGGTTGTTCATTTTATGACACTTGTGATATTGATGTTTCTGCCTTGAAAATAGTATATTACATGAATTCATTATATTTATGAAAATACATTTACATATAAAGTATTTATGGAAGAAATCACCAATAAAAGAATAGTGAACACATTAATTCTTCATTGACAGCTGAGTGAGTTGAAAATACAGACCTTACTGGCTGTATTGGGGTAGCTTTCTGACTATTTCAACGCACAATGCGTCACAACCCAGTATGACTTTCTTAAACCCTCGCATGGTTTTGACCAATGCGTATCTGATCGATGGGTAACAGGGAGACGCGTGAATAAAAGCCGTACCCGTGCACCTTCCCGCGCTCAGACAGTCGGAAGAGAGGGAATTCTCCTACGGCCTACGCCTTCAGAGACAAGCGACCCTAAGATCGAATTCTAGGCTGACTGATGAAGCCCCTCTCCTTCGATGTCCAGCTGTCACGACTAAATCGCTTGTCCCAGGGACCGAGAATTTAAAACAAGCTTGCAGATGCGTTCATTTCTTTAGGGACATCTCCCGTCTCTCTGCCAATTGCATTATATTTGCAGGCATTCCGTTTTATAAAGATTCCCCCCTCGCTGGACATGAATAACTGTTCCGTTTCAGCGTTGGAGGGGTTCCGTTTTTGTTTACAAATTGTAAAATCAGTGACCTTGATTGATACATTTATTTATGGATTGTCCCGTAAGTGTAGTGCATGTTTTAGTCATGGGCGGTGGCGGTGATCTTCCTCCGCTGGCTAGCGAGATCTGTGGCTGACATACGTCGATTTGCGAGGATTATACCGAACCAGACATCACACACCAGCGGGGACATGCTCTAAGCACCCGATTGGTCTCCTGACAAGTGCGATAGTCTAGTACATGTGAGTGTATGTGAGTAAATAAGGAATGACGATAGGAGAAAGAACAGAAAGAAAACTTCCCGCGTGGTCCGTGGCTCGTTTCTTACGGTACTGCTCCGGTCTTGGTCCGAGGTTGATCGAAGAAACCGCGGAAAACTACCGATCGGAGTAGCAGGCCGCTAGAATATTCCACCAGACAGCGCACAGTGTCAAATTTAAGTGATCTAGATTGAAGAAAATAAATTTTACAAGTAATCTAAAGCGAGATTTTTTAACATATCTCGATAGTAGAATGTCCAAAGTGTCCGACAACGACGATATGTTTCCGAGAAATTCAAAGAGAGAGAGGTGATTCCTGTCTGAACTTGCTCGAACTTCCCACGACTGCGCGCAGTCCCAATAATGCACTTCAGTGCATCGAGTTTGCTCGAAGAGTGTGCCTCGCAAGTGCTGCTGAAAGTCTGATTTGTCAATGGATAGTAAAGTACATGTTTTCTTTGTTGTCGATAGTTTTTATTATTCATTATTAGTCTATATCTACTCACAGAAAAATACAGAAAAGGTGAGTGTTGTTCGTTTGTAGTGACAAGAGTTTTTGGATTTTGAGTAAGGTTTTAACATAGTTTCTCATCTAATTCCACTTCAAGGCTGTGTTTACATTAAAGCTGGTATCTTCGGATATTGAAGTAATAAAGAAAACATTTGCGCAAACTTGCGTACTAATTTTTATTTATCCTTAACAAAATAGCAGTGTCATTTTCCCGGAATACTCTTTTTGAAATATTGGTCAAGAACTCTAAGAATTCAAAATTTGATGTTATTTTGGAGCATGTTGTTCAAGAAATGGAAGAAATTGAATATTCGGAAACTGCCTCAAAGGACATTAAACAGATGATCAGGAATTTCTGCCACATTAACAAATGCCCGGGGCTTGCAATTTCTGTACACTTATTCGTCTTTGCAGAATGAAAATATTCTATTTTCAGTAAAATTTGTCCCGAGTGCATCGAAAACGTACACACTATAAACCTACAGCCGGGCCCTGGCCGTCCAACAAAACTTTTCAGTGCGTGTGATCAAACATCGTACTATCTAGCAATGAGGAGATTAGTCGCAGGAATGGAACTAAGAAAGGAAGGTAAAAGAGATACATCAATACTTAAAGAACGTATCATTGGATTACCGAATAGGGGAACGACAATTAACAAGACTAAAAGTGCATATTTGAAGATCAGGCTCTCGCATTAATGTTGGATGTAAATTCTTCGACTCGGCAGTACCGATGAATATGGTAATTGTTTTTCTTCTGGATATCAGTATTCTTGTTACCCTCATATACAGATTTTTAAATACATGTTACTGCAGAAATTTCTAATTTTACCCTTTTATTTTTGTACACAATCACTGTAATCTCCTGTCATTCTTTGACCCAGAATAGAAAAGCTACTTTTTTTAAACCAAACATGGCAGTTGATTCTGAACTGAAACAAAATGCATTATGTCATATATTCTTCTATAAGGCCAACTTTTACACTAAATATCAGTACATTTTAAAAGCGTAATGATTCTCCAAGATTTTCTGCTCCAAAACTAAGCAAACGGAAGAACACGTGGCAAGTGAAAGACAGCATGTCAGCAATCCGGCAGCACTGAGTCCCATCCTGATTACAAATGCCGTTCATTGCCTATTTTGCAATATCCTTGTAGACAAACAGACAGACTTGTGATGTCACATAGAGAAGAGATGATGAAAACAAGTGTCAAGTGCTAATGCCCGTCTCTTTTCGTCTCGAGGGTCACATGGACACTTAGACCTCGCGTGTAGTTGGATTATAGACAAGGGCGCGTGTACTAAAGGGTTAACCTTTTTCCCACACCTTCAAAATCTACGAGCGTAAGAAGAAACTTTTAAAGTATATGTTTCCAAATTTCACCAAAATACAACGTATGGTTACGTAGATATTGATTTTTTCCTCAGAGATTGCCCAAATTTGAAACTGTGCAGCGGTTGAATTAGACCTCGCTATCTGGCTAGTAGCTATGTAGCAAGTGTCGAAAATCGTACCACCATTGGGATTTGAATCGTTGAACATCCAGGTCAGATGCATTGCAGTGACATCTGTTGACGTCATAAGCCACCTTTGCCGGAATACAGTGACCTTGTGTGCTACAACATACCATACTTTTTCACATTCTTTCTAGCTTAAGCAATTTACGAACATACCGAGAGTTCAACAAAAAAACAGACCTGTACAATTTTTAAGTGTCCTTTGCTCTATCTGTGAAAAATGTAAAGAACAAAATCAGGGTATTTTTTGGCGAAAATATGTTGTTATAAATTTTAATAACCTCAAGCAGAGATTATACAAAAAACTCGTTTTTTGAAAAAAAAAAAGTGTACATTTATCCGTTTCAAACTCGCATATACTCTCAGTACACAAATGCGCTTCAAACTCATAGAGCCTTTAATTCATTCAGACCGATATGAAAATATCGATTTTGGTAGAAATCGTCTGAACGATTTGGGCGCCAGCGATGACCACAAACAGACGTTTTGCAATCAATCGATTTTTCGGAATCGAGTACTCAAAAAATGTGGATTATGACTACAGAAGGAGAGAAGTAATTTACTACAAATAGGAACAAGATTTATGCACATTTCTTTACAAGTGGCCAGTTAAATGAGTTTTTCTATCGAAAAATTGCCCACTTTCGGCACACAATTACAATACTTTTTCTCCTTACGAAATAATAGAAAGTCGAATTATTTCTCTGCACAAAAATCCTCATTGCCGTATCGTGACAGAGTGAACGGGAATACCGGCACAAAAATGGTACATTTATCAATTGATTGATTGATAATTGATTATTTCGGCCACATCCAATGCCGTGCACATTAGTCTCATTAGTATAGTGTACGATTTAATTACCGGAGTTGGCAGTATTCCCCCGCCCCGCAGGATGTGGAGATCCGGCTTCGACGAACACTGGCTTTCCTGGGGATTTCCCTCTCCCAGTATCTCCCTCAACAGGACTCCGCCCTAGTCGGGACAAGTTATAAGCTCCCTTCATGTGTGTTATTGTAGTGCGTGAATTTGTGTTTCTAAGGGGAGAGAATATAACAATGAAGAGGAGGAAATAAACGCGCCGGTTTGCGACCCCTTTTTTAGGGTACTTCTCCCCTACTCACGTGGTCGTGAACGAAATCACGGAATACTATCGATCAAGCAGTCAGTTTTAGTATTCTCCTCCATACAGCGACTACAATCAACCTATCTCTATAGGTAGTATTATCCCCGTCCGGCAGGGGACGAACTCCCGGATCCACCCTGTTTCCGAACCCCAGAACCTCCCGATCACAGTCGATGCCGGAATGTTCTCGAAGTAATGATCAACTGGAGAAGTTATCCCGTAGTTAAGACCCTGAATACCAAAAAATTTTAATCGATGAATAACTCAGAAAATGCGTTATTGCCAAAACATTTTAATACAACGCGTCTCCTCGCAAAACCGTCTAAGCGTAGTACTGAAATCTTAGTAGGCTGAAAATTTCCCTAGCAAGGATGATATGTCTATTCGCAGTGACGTGCTTTTCGCCTCGAAGGAAGCTCCTTACGTCTGTTTCTACAGTGACGCGCGTGCAAAAATTCCTTTCAGAGAATTAGGCCCGAGAAGACAGATGGGGATGTGTCTACACTGAGGCTTTTGCTTGATCTTTCAACCCGTGCTGACAAGGCGCAGACTCAGCTAAGCTTTTACTTCAGGTTTGAAAACTGTATCGGAATTGAAGTGCTGCTTTATATTTTTCAATTATATTTAATAGAATTACATGAGTAATAAAGTATTAGGATTTTTCATTATATTTTTTCAATTCAATGAACAGGAACTTCGTATTTTCCCTCACGGTGAGGTCACTGCTCATTTTCCGAGTTTGTTGATTATATTGATTCCATGAATTCAAGTTTCCAGAACTGTTTATACAATTTTGTATTTAAACGGAGTTTAATTAATAAAAACATAATTTTTATGTTCGATTGATTTGCTGGTAAAGGTGAAGATCGACTTGTAGGTTACGTTCGACTTCTCCTAAACCTTAAATACAATTTTTTTATGGATTATTGAAAAGAATCATTGATAACAGACATTCTAAATAAATCATATATTTTTGAAATTTACATTTATGTATGTTGCAAAGAATGTAACCATTTTAGAAGACAACCCGTCCTGAAATGTATACTAGATATTAATTGAAACTTGGCAACCTTATTTTCTTTTCTATAATAATTATATTAATATTAACATCTACATTGATTTCTAATAATTTACAAACGGCGTAATTTTCTTTATGATCACTTACAACGCTGCTTGTCGCATTCTGAATGAGTCCCGTTTGTCTCGTTTTTTGAATTGGGGAAATGTCAAAGTATTGTATTTTTGTGATTCAAATATTCCGCACCATTTACCTAACACATCGAAAGTAAAATACATGACATTTGTTTATAAAAATAGGGTTTAAACATATTTTGGTTTTAATAAAAATATAATAAACAGAAAAATCATTTATTTCTTTGCCAAGTATAAATAATTATGAATTTCATAAATTTTTTATCAATTGATTGGGTGAAACTATGAATTGCCCTTCTCCCCTTTATGTCGCATATAGTTGCTCTTGTCCCTTGATGAAAGTATATCAAATCGAATTACTGTTTCATAAAGTAAATAATAGTTATTTTAGCCAAAATTTTATTAATGTTTTTGGTCGAAATTTACAAATTCATCTTTCGGAGGACTATCACAAATACATTTCACAAATATTTCTGAATACTCGATTTTATTACTCCACTACCAGCAACTATAGCTTCAGGATTGTGATGAATCGATGATTTAATGATAATCTAAGTCAACGTGCCACAGAATTAGCAACTCACGCTCTACACGAATTTTCCTTTACCTTGATAGATATCAATTTTGTATAAAACCTTAGGTCAATAGACACATAATTCTAATATAGATAATGTTAACCTTGCGTCTTTACGTCTTTACGGAATTCTTATTTTAGAACGTCAGCAATAACGGCAGATTCAAACAGTCTGAATTATAATCTACACAAACTATCTTCAAATCCTATGAGTACTTCACACGATACTACTTAAGTAGCATAGAAAACGAATTGTAATGCTGCGGAAAACAGGTATTTCAAAAGGTACGCTCGTATTATGGGTAAACCAAAAACTCGTTTGACGGTAAAACTTCCGATCGTTCCTCTCTCCCACCATTCCTCCCTCCCTCCTTCCTTCCATCCGACCATTCCAACCCCACTCTATCCCTGCCTCCGTTCGTCCCTTCCTCTGCCAATTACTTTCTCCGTCTCTCCGTTCCTATCTTTGTCCCGCCCTTTCTCCCTCCGTCCCGCCCTTGCACCCTCCGTCCCGCCCTTGCTCCCTCCGTCCGGCCCTTCCTCCCACCGTCCGGTCCTTCTTCCCTCCGTCCGGCCCTTCTTCCCTCCGTCCGGCCCTTCTTCCCTCCGTCCGGCCCTTCCTCCCTCCGTCCGGCCCTTCCTCCCTCCGTCCGGCCCTTCCTCCCTCCGTCCGGCCCTTCCTCCCTCCGTCCGGCCCTTCACTGGTCCTTCCCTTATCCGTCCGTCTCTTCATCCACACAACACAAGTGATTAAAAAATGAATGTGAAATTTCAATTATGCTTAAATATTCACAACACTTGCAGTTCGTGTTCAAGGGTGGTTACTCTTAGATACAACAAAAGTTACCCAAGTCTGAATTTTGTATACTGTTTATAGTAACGTGGGCAGGAGGAAGATAACCCTGCCTTCTTTGCCGGGGTCTGCGACGAGAACAGGGCTCTGTCAGGATTGAAATTGTAGAGCAATGGCATTACGGACATACTTTTTGTGCCATCTTGTCAAATTGAGTACATTACGACTTGCCTTTTGAACTTTTGGATTACGAAATGTATTAAGTTTAAGTTTTCTCCTTCCTATAATATCTTCTTTCATTTTAAAACCTTCAAAAAATATGACCATTAATGTAGGTACTTGCCATTCATTTACACCTGGAAAATTACTATTTGCAGCATAATCAGTAATACAACGAATATTTTTGAAATTTTATATGCGATTCTAATGGTACATTTTTAATGATGATGAGTTCACTTATTTAATGCAGTAATTAGCATTGCAGAATGAAACAAAATAACTTTGCGTGACATTTTCCATTTAAGAAATCTAAGAAGTAAACGATGGTGCGCACGTATAGGTGAAGTGTGCTATTAATCATCGAGAACTACTAATAGAAAGTAGTGTTATGTAAAGCACTTACCGAGACAGCCGTATCCATTACGATGTAAAACGAATCCTTCTTTACAGTCGCATTCAAACATTCCATCATGTAGATCCTGGCAGATTTGTTCGCAAGGACTGCCATGATCGCAACGACCTGCAAAAACAGATTTTGTTACAAAATATATTGAAAGTTATTTTTGGAATTCTTAATAAAGTTACCATATATCTAGTAAAAATATAAAGAAAATCAATATAATTAAAAAAATATCTGCGAATTCCATTGGTTTGCTAGAAGGTATTCAGCAGTAATTAAAATGCAAATGGGAATGTCAATTGGTAAGGATAGAAGAAACTTTGATATAACTAGGATTATATTGAAACAAAATTCCAAATAATTGAATTGTGTTAAGTGTTCTGTGAGATGAACCAGCGAATTAAGACGCTATTTATATTTCTGCATGAAGTCTGCATCAAGCACATCTCCACCCCTTAGCTCCTTCGTAGTATCCCATACCATCCCCCCGATCCATTCATCCCAACCTCCCCATCCCATCACGCAGATCTCATTTTCGTTGACCTCTCTGAATTTTCGAAAATTGCACAAGTTAGAAACAATACGAGAATGTATGTACTGTTGTAGCCCCACTAGTTATTTTTTGGTGTGCTGAGGTACCCAGTAGCAATATATTAGCTCTGATAAACCAGGCGAGGGAACGATTATGGAAGAATAATTGCGGGGTATACGATGTATGGGGTTCTCAATTGGCCGCCAACGCACAAACGACAAAAAGAATCATGGGAGATTCGAGCCCACTACCTTTGGTGTAACTCGTACTTGGGCACATCTGCTTTAATTCCCTGCGTGACCTGGCCAACATAATCGTGTATTTGTATTTTCAATGCATTTCAATGGCACTTTTCTATGGTCTTCATTTTTTAAATAGTTTGAAGCTCTTTTGCGTTGATCTCTTTACTAAGAGATCAGAAAATAAAATGTGTACTAATTTAAAGACTAGAATAATTAAGAAGAATAAACAAACAAAGATCAATTTATCTAATGTAAGATACTTGTGTATCAAATTTCTCGATCACGATTCTGTTAAAATCACGATTCTGCTAAAATCCCGATCTTTCAAAATGACTTTTTTGTCACAATCACGATTCTGTTAAAATCACAAATTATGTTTGCTCATTTGAATGTTCAAGAAATTGTTGTTTATTATTATGCTTCAAAAAAGCGTGCTTTTCTATTGAGAATTAATTCTGAAACAGAATCTCTGTAAATGGGTTAATATAAATATTTCTTCGGCAACATCCTCTCAACGTTTGGATGATACAAAAAGGAAAGTAGCTGAATGCAATCAACTTTAATCGTCGAGGAACCTAACACCAGTGAGCCGTTTGAGGTTTTACAGGAGAAAAGGAAACTTCCACCAGTCAATGAATGTAAATGAAATTCGAGGTTTAAAACGCATGAACAGTATCACTTCGAGAAACGCAACCACGTTTATTAGTTTGTAATAACTTTCAGCAACTTTCCTAATTGTTCCGTTCCGTGAATTTAGCGAGATATTCTCAGAAATGAATTTATATCGTTCCAAGGAATGTTTCTGAACTCTGCCGACAAAATTAATGGAGCAAAGTAGCATGAAGATGCATACTCTCAAAGAGGCTGGTAACAGTTTAACATTTAAGGTGGAGAATGCTAAATTGAACTTGCAAAATGTGATAATTTAGAACAGCTATAGTTCGAATACCTACTAATTCACGCAGCAATATCCCCCATTTTGGGAGCATTATTATTTAGATTATTTTACAACATTAAATGTTTTTACATCATTGTTCATCATTTATATTAATAACGTTTTATCGGAATGATTTAGTTTTTGGAATACACGAGATTATTTAATAATTTTCATAAAATGTTCCAAATACTTAACCATTTTTTACATAACATTTATTCGGTATACTCAGACTACACAAATCGTGGATTTTATTGTAATAGGACTAGTAGTGATCACCTATCAGGCTGTAGTGATCAACGTTCTGATAAGGTATTGAAAAATGATTATCTAATTATGGTCAAAGCATTTGTCTCTAACCACATTCTTTTGTTTTCTGATAACAAATATGAATCTGATTACTTTTAATACCGTACCACCTTTTTCTTAATGCCGGGGTCTACATCGATTAAATTTGTGTGTTTGAAGTTTTGTTTTCTAAGGTTAAAGAAGTTTGCTGGAGAGGCTTTATTATGCAAACAATGGGAGGGAGGCTTGTTAATCATGAACGATTGAGCATTCTATGAGACTGACACGATACACGAATTAACAACAAGTGCAGTTGAGGGATGATTGTGCGTTTGCAACAAACACATGTAAACGTCAATGCATTCTGAAGCGAAGCACTCGTATCTAACAGCGTATACGAAAAAGTGTAGACATTATTGTTACATCCGTGAAGGTAATAGGAACTTTACAAATCTTACAATCATGTATATTCTGTATTTAGAAAAGTATTTTTCAATAGCAAACAAAGGTTACTGCTTAACTTCGTTTCATAACGTCATATTCAAAGAATGGGAGCTTGGAAGAATCTCTTAGGTACCTACCTAACAATTGCAAAGAACACAGAATATTCCGAAATAGACAATAGTCTACTACAAATATTCGAGAGCGAAATAGACAACAAAACACTATTAATGTTCATTTCATTAATTCTTATTCCAGGAAATTTATTGCACGTCTACGTATTTGACGATGCTGTCAGGGACTTACAGCGCAAAAACGAGGTGATCTTTCTTTCCCGGACGATCCATTCTTTGCCGTGACATCTATTCCCTTCATCAGTGCTCAGAGAAGTGACATCGGTGACACCTCTCTGGAGAAGCTCACACGGTTTTGATTGATGTTAAATGTCTGCGAAACGAGTCACCACTCCTTTGATGATAGCGTTATAAAGAAAGTAAAGGTGCTGCTAGAGTGCACCCTTTTGTTGAAATTTCTAAGTGAGACATGACACCAATTTTTTTGAAGGAGTAGAGTAATAAATGGTAGCTGAAGAAATAAAGGAATAGTGTACAATATTGATTTTTGTGACATTTGTAATTTGTCCCTCTTTCAAACACGACAAACTGTTTTTAAAAGAATATGGACATTTTTATATACACTAGTTGCAAAGATAAAAAATATCGGAGGAAGAACAGAAAAAAGTGTACGCAGTGCACACAAAAAGCAATGGAAAATTCTGTATTCACATGTGGATGTGGTTGGCGCGCGCGCGCGAGTGTGGGTGTGAGTGTGACTGAGTGTGTGTGAGTGTGACTGAGTGTGTGTGTGTGTGTGTGTGTGTGTGTGTGCGCGCGCGCTTGTGTGTGTGTGTGCGCTTGTGCATGCGTGCGCGCTTTCCCGCTTATGAGAAGACCGTGGATATTTAGCTAAAAATCTATTTCTTCTGAGTATCTTGTACTAAATGAAGTTTCATACATACCTTTTAGGTTTATGTCAACTAAAATCTGTCAATTTTATAGCGCCTAAAGAGACTTTTTCAACATTAATATCTATTTGAGCGTATTTTACTTTTAAAAACCTAAAATTAGACTTATTTCCCTAATATATTTTGTCTCTGGTTTCTTTCAAATTTTTTCTTTTGAGCCAGCACAACAGACAAGGATGATATTAATTTTAAAGTGCGTTTATCTGTAAGATAGCGAGAAATGAATATACAGGACAACGATCTTGCGATAAAACTCTCCATACCACTACTTCCTAACGTCGTGGAAAAGCCTGCCTCCGCTTCTAAGGTAAAGCAATTGAATTTCCACGAAAGAAAAGTGATCTTGGCCGGTAAGAGACATTCATTCTCTCATGAAAACTTGAAGAAAGTATTAGAATTATTTGTTCCGTATTTAGTCTCGTAATAAATTACTAACTAGAGGAAAAACAATTAAACTTGTTCATAAATAGTATTTTTTTGCAATATATACAATACTGAATCTAAATATTATTTATTCATGTATTATCTCTGAGATATATATATATATATATATATATGGTAAAAACGTATAATTTTGTAAGTTTCCTGTTTTATTTGTGCCTATTCTACCATTTAAAAAGCCACCATTTAGTTATCAGGGTAGGTGAAAAACTTTAAAAAACCCTGGGTAGCCTAGGGTGCGATTTCTTCTCAATAAAACCAAACCTCTGCTCTCCATCCTTCCCACGAAAGCGCCGGTAGACATTACATCGCGGAGAGTGGATTAGCGTGTCTCAGTCACATAACATATCTCTTCTACAATCTTGGTAATAGTCCAGCGGCCTCAAGAGATTTCCCTTTCTTTCTCCACTAGTCTTAACTCCGGCAGTTCTAATTGTGAAAAATCACATTCCGCCATCCCAACTTCAGAGCCAAGCATGCGCGTGACTGTTTTCGGAAGTCATCGCGACAATTCCAAGCATCTAAATGACGATTCTACGTTGAAGGTCCTCGATAACAGGTTTGCATGCAGTACAGTAAGGTATATCTTCCCGTCAGAACCCATAGAGGTACCCTCTAAAGCATCCATAATCCGTCAGAAACTATGTGAGATAGTAATATACTTTGCTGTGCTCCCGACTGATCCACGATTCAACGAAATGAATCAGTCGATAGATCCATAACGTGTGTCTGTGTGTGCATGTGGGTACCTGATGGTGTGAGTGCGTGGCATTCATGGAAAAGGGCAAGGGAGACGTAAAATAATCAATCTCAATTTTCATGAATAATTTTTCATCATTTATTCCTGCACATCTATTATTTTCCAATGTTTCAGTAATTTTTAATTCTTCGTTTCAATCATCCATCGATGAGTTTGCTAATAAGCAAATATAAGCATTGAGGAACCCAAATGTTCACGAGGTATCGTCAACATACTGCACATTATTTGCCACATATTTATAAATGCCGAACAACTTTTAATAATGTGGTTTACCAGGATTTACGCTGATTCCAACATGTTATGTTATCCACAGTATATAATCAATAATCTTCCTATGATTAATTACATTTCGATTTATCATCTTATATTTTTCATGCAATTTTTAAGAGAAACTTTAAAGAATCTAAGTTAATTTCAATTTTGTTTTCAAGGAATTACATGCTCATTAGGCGTATAAAAATCCAAGTCACATGTCTTCTCGATACATTGAGCATTTCAAACACAACACAAATTTGTTTGTAGTATCTTGAAACATAAACATAGGAAGAGCATCGATTACACAAATGTCCGTAGTAATCCTCAACGGCTTACGATTTAAATTAAAGAATTATAAAGAAACTCTCATTCCTAAATTCATCTTAAGTGCTGAGCAAATCGATGTTCTAAATTGAAATTCATTTCTTCATTAATAAAATCTGTCGATTTATTGAATGCAGTTGTTTCGAAGGAATTTAAAAAAATGTAGTGCAATGCGCAATCCGATTTATGGACAAAACTCTTAAGCTCATATATTGCTTAAACTCGTTGTTCGTGGGAGATCGAATTATTTGAATGTATGGAATCGATATTAGGTAGCGTTATTATGAAACATATGCTTACTATGCAATCTGCTAAGCAAATATTTAAGTGTTATAATATGCTCTTAATCTTTTGTTGGACAGTTCGAGGTTGAAATGTGTTCTCCATCTTTAACAGTTTTGGTGAAGTTATGCAAAGAATATGAAGTAGGTAATCTAACCTTGTGCAACATTGTGTTCTATATAACCTCACCAGCTGTTCTCAACTTATGTTTGCCGGAACTTCGTACAAACAGTTTCGTATAAATTCCCTTGTTAGTTCGACGCATGTAAATCTGACTTTGCAAACTATATACTTTGTAGATGGAATTTCCGCTGCCGAAATGGCTTCATTTTGAAGCATACGTACCAACGCTGGGAAGTCATTACTTTCGAGAACTTGCAAATTCCAAAGAATTGTTAAGTTTTAGCCTAATATTCAGACAAGCTCACAACTGCAAAATATAATAAAGCCCTTAATGAGAGCTCATAACCAAGATCTTTATATATTATATAACTTTACATATTTGTTTAGAATACACTTCTCCCTAGAGTACTTCACATAAATTTTTGAACTTTTTTACGTTAAATAAACAAATAAATAAAATAAATAAATACATTCTCATCTTACTCTAATACATAAAAAATTAATATTTGCTTCTTTGTATTCTATGCGCTGCCGTACCGATCACCCTATTGCGATAAAACTTTGTCAACTTATTGTTTGCATTTGCGTGAAGAATGTAGGCATAATATAATGGAAATCCGCGTATGTCTGTCACACATAGATGACTGCGTTGTTGACTGCACATAGATGATATGATTTTATGCGTTTATGCTTATGGCTTAAGCGCGCCTGAACACAAGCTCTACGCAACCCGCCGCACCCTCAAGTATTAAGTGAGACTTCCCTGCGTATTCTGCCCCTGAGATTGTGAAATATCTAACGGAATTATTACTAGAACGTTATCTCGGACACGTAAATCAAGTTTACACAGTGTCATAGCGAATGAATGGCCAAATTGAAGGAGAATGTTTTAACAACAAGATACTTGACAACAATGTCCAAACCAAGACATAGAACAAACTCACACTCACGAGAAAGTCTTTCATCTATTAACATTTTTACAGAGCGTAGCGTAAAACGAGATTAACAATCACGTAGCCAATACCGTCTGAAGTGTAATACATTGTAGAACGAAGCATTGCCGGGTCCACTGGTAGTGAATACAAAGAGAGTCATTTCAGGTGGTAAAAAGCACACCCGCTTGTCCCTCATAATATTAGCAATAAATAATTCCTTTACTATTTTGGCCATAAAAACATAGATTCCCGTAGATTTTTTTAATTTCTTGATTTCGAGGCAGCCTGCATATTATCGCACCTTGATGCTCATTTCCAATACCCGAAGCGCTTTTGTAGACTCAAGAGGTAAATACTGTCAATTGTGAACACCGAGTGCTCAAATTCGGACGAACGGCTGACGACTTAAGGCTTTGACGACCTAAAATCGCGATTGCAGAGCCGAGCGCAATACATGGCTGTCGTAATTTGCACAATTCCGTCAATTCACAATTTGTTTTCTTCGTTTGTATCAGAAAAAAGATAGTTTTCTTCGTCACTTCTTGAAGCTATCTTGAGAGCTTTGATTCACTCACTATTAACACAACTTTCTAGACGTTATAGAAAAAGTGATATTGTTAAGACACTACTATGTATAAACAAAGCGTTTCTCAGTAAACTGCTAGAAAAAACATTTCACCTAACCGAAGAGAATACGATGATGTATTTTTTTACTACCTGATGAGACTCGCCCGTGTTTGCGTTTAGTTGGTAGGTTGTCTTTGGTTGCCCAGTTGAAAGTTAATTTAGTAATTAAAAGGAAAAGTTAGAAAATAAAATGGTTCAGACAGATTCGCACAACTATGACATCGTTACCAATAACCACGTTCGCAACACGTTTCAGCCAAACACTGCCAGGTTGGTGAGTTAGAGCATAATTCCTAGATCATCTGAGGTGGATCGACGTAACAGCCTGTGCGACTACCCAATCCTTGAAGAGAGGCTGTTTGCCGCTAAGCGGGAGACCCACTTCAAAGGCGAAAGCTCACCGAGGGCCGTCAATTGAATTTGTCGCGCACAAAGGCCTTGGTGGCAAAGACAACGATGAATCGACGTTCGGTCAGTCGAATTATATAAGATCGAACAAGCCGGTAACCCGATATAATAATCCTTTTTGAAGGTGAAGAGAAGAACGTGGAGATGAACAAAGGGTTCTTCAGATTCTGAGAAACGAATACAAATTAAAGAAATTAGTGAAAGAAGATATTGGGTCACAAACGGCCAAGATTGGTGTGTGTCAGAAATGACAAAAGATTGGACTTTATTTAATGAATCTATTTACTAATTTATGTCTGCATAATAAATGTATTGATGCAATACGTGGAGATTGTCTTTCAATATAACCATCTCAATTACAGTCACGGTACGAATTCATTGTTTGTGATCAACCCCAAGCAGTAGACGGGCTACAATACACGTTGCCGCAGTAGACGGGCCACGAGAGGAGTATTGCTACCGATCCGGCATAAAGCATGGGTGTTTACGCCAAGGGTGATGTGCAATTTACGTGAAAGGGAATTGCAAACCAATTCATCTATCGTTAATCCCGCCTAATTAACCTCTTCATATTCCATTGCAGCCTTCCAGTGATAAGCCAGCGAATTGACCATTGAAATACCAATGCGAGATACAACAATGGACACCAGCGCAATTTTTCCCCTTGTATATTTCTTTAGGCAAGGAGATATTCCTTTTTTTATTTAGGACTTTTATTATTACAACCTTTCTTTACCGGAAGTGATACATTCGTCTTTCAACGCTGATCAAAAGTTTACAAAACAATATGAAATTTCCGAAATGCGTAATCGTATCATGATTGATTGATTGATTACTACTCATTCCGGGCGCCTCAACTGCTAAGGTAATTAATCCGTATGTATAGTGCATGTTTTTTGCTCCGGGGGTAGCGGTGATCTTGGCACGCTGGATGGCGAGATCCGGCGCCGACCTACCGTCGACTAGTGGGGTTTGCCCTAACCATGTATCTCCCATTAGCGGGGGAACCTCCCAACCGGTCTCCCAGCACCTGTGGTAGTGTAGCGCATGTAAGTGTAAGTGTGTATAAGAGATGAGAATTGAACAAGAACGGAAGAAAAGATAGTGCGCGGTCCGTGGCCCGTTTGATAGGGTTCTGCTCGGTAATTCGCCTGGTATTGATCGGAGAAACCACGCAAAACTACCGATCAGAGAAGCCGGCCACTAGAATTCTCCTCCAGACAGTGACAGAACTCAACCTAGCTATCTCCCTAGGGTCGAATATCCTGCACCGGAACTCGAACCCCAGGACCTCCCGGTCAGAGGCACTGCAGTGACATCAGTTGATGCCCTGAGCCACCACTTCCGCCATAATCGTTTCCTAGTAACTCCGGCATTCTATAACCTGGCGTACCCACACACACGCCGCGATCTTATTTCAGTATTTTTCGATGTAGATAAAGAATTTTCAATCGGAGTAACACAGCGAACTGGACAGTTCCTCCAAGATCGTTGTCATCTGCGTCTCCGCGGAAAGAACTGTAAGAATAGAAAATGTTCAGAATACATGTGCCGTTGCGATAATTAAAAACTGAAGATATTTTAATAACCTGCAGAAAATATTGTATTATATTCTTCAATACACGTAAAATTTGGTTCTTTAATACACAAATTTTACTGCAATTCTACTGCCATTTATTCTGGGGTCCGTTATTGACCCCACTCATTAGGGTTCTCCGGCATCGGACTGACATTGTTATGTGACTATTAATGAAGATGGCTCTTGAAGATGCGCACCGACAGTGGCTGTTTCCAAGTGGAGAGGGGATTGTTCCTCTTCGCTCTGAATGTACGATAACGTATTTCATTGTTTATTTCTAGATGAATTACGGGAATAATAATTAAATAATATTTTTTAAATTAGTTTTTCGTGCACTCGCCTTAATTTTGCGTTTTACTGTAAGTAAATAACCCATCAAGTAGAATTTTTGTGCTGAGGTCGATAAAAAAGCTTCAGCGGTCCTGTTTCGCTGTGCCTCGGGTGGTAAACCACTCTTTCGGAAAACATACATTTTGGTCTTGACAGATAAACGACTGTTTTGTACTCTCCAATAATTCTATAATCGAAAAAAGTGATAATTTGGTAAAAATAGTTTGTTGGAACGTAGCTGCGTAGAACATGCCCCTTTAAATTCTTTAAACATCTGCTATTTTGAAGTGCACAAATTCATTTTCAGAGTATGCCTATTTCTTCCGAAAGAGAAACAAAAAACTGACTGTCCTAAAAGGCATTTCTACCCGACGGTGATATAAACTATTATTAACACATCCGTGCAAATGCTTTTATGAGTTTCGTTTCAGCACATGCACTTTAACATCGTCACGGGCGACAAAAAATTGTGATTTTTTCAGTCGCCGAGAGAGTGTGATTGTTTGGGAGTTTCGTGCTCTCTGAACTGTACTCATAGATACAATTGCAAAATTAGAGAAATGAGCATTTATTACCGGCAAAATATCTCACTAAAAATCTACTCGACCGAGAAAAAATTGTAATTTTCTCTAAATTACAAAAATTTTCCAAATTACAAGTGGTAACTCCTAAACCAGATATTATTAGGGACAATATGCATAAGTTTTGATTGATCCTATAATGGACTGTCAAGTACTTAAAGAGCCACGATGCTCCAAACAAAGGGTTGCAGTCGAAAACATTAGATTTCTTTGCGTTCGCACATTTGAGTTACAAAGAGTGAGTGAGTAATGTTTGCGGGCGCGCCAACTACTATCGACATTTAGACTTTAAATAAAAAAGGATTTGTGTCTTTCTGTTAAATTTACGTTTTACCAGAATAATGATGAATGAATCAGACCCTATAACATAAATAAGAACCGAAGTCCAGACGCATTTCTTAATAGTGTTACGGGGTGATTATAAATGTCAGGAGTTGTATTTGCCAATAGATATAACATTATATATAACTCATTTTTCTCGAAAGTATGAAAATGGCAATTACATTCTTTTTTATTTCAGGTTTTCATTTGTTCCGTAAGTGAATGCCAGTTATAACCCGCGAGGTGGTGGCGATGGTCCATCGCTCAAACATGTCATCCGAAAACTTGGGGTTCTCCCACACTTATAAGTCGGTCGCAGGAATTCTTCTCCAGATAGTGGCTAAATTCGACCAAGTTATGTAGCTAGTGTCAAAAATTCACCACCGTCAGGACTCGAATCCTAGAACCTCCCGTGGAAGTGAGAACGGATATTGTTACTGGGTCATCTCAGTCGTTAGCTCTTTAATAAATTACTGTTACTACGATTATCGTAATAAGCACAACCAAGACATTTTAAACATTATATATCAAAATTAAAATATCACATCTATTGTATATTATTTTAATCATTCGTTTGAAAATTTCTCATACTTTCATTAATGCGAAAGTATGGTAAATATCAAATATAACTAGCAGTTTTACAATAGTTACTATTATCTTCAAATAAATTTGCACTCTTCGGAAGCATATTCGGAGAGCAAATCTTTAAACTTTGAGTTACAGTTTATAGAAATCGTATCTCAACAATGGTGCGAAAAAAAAATTCTCTAAAAAGTCAATTTAAAGCAAAATGTGAAAACTGAATTTTTATTGTCAGTTTTCACATTTCAATGAACAGAGCAGAACATATGATCATTAAAATAATCCATTCAAATATAAATACGTTCGTTTGTTCATAGTGAAATACTTCTGAACGTAATGTGTGTGTACATGTATGTGTATATATGTATGTATACATGTACGTATGTATGTATGTGTGTGTGTGTGTGTGTGTATTTGTGTTACAAAACAGCACTTCTTTAAACTCTAATACCACCGCATAGCTTTGTGAAGTTCTACCTAATCTGTTATCATATTGCTTGTCACATTCTTCAAGGTACCGTGAGGTGGGTGTCTACAGTGCTTTGCACTGAGGGAATAGTTACGATGAACCAAGGTTATAACTTTTATTGTCTATTTACAAAGGATGATGCAGGTCTGAATCCAGAAAACAAAAACTCCGCACCCACTCCGCTGCCTAACATTCATACTACCGTATCATTCTGCCTTAACTAACATATTTTGATTTGCCATTGAACATATTTTTACTCACTTTCGTTATAAGCATAAACCTATCTGTGTTCTCTACTGTTTCGTTTTATATATGAATGTTATGAATAAGGGATGGGTTTTAATAAGATGTCATTTTCTTTCTTTTCACTTTAGAACAATTCTGTTTAGTATATAAATTCATTTTATGTTATGACAAACGGAATTGACCCTATTTTAAATGTCATTATTTTGCATTTTTTGTCGATTTCGAATAATAAGTCATTTTTTACCTTTGTACGTCATTTTTAATGCATTTTTTTTCTGATTTCATCGGCTTTAACGTCATTTTAATGATACTTGCTTCAAATAATATTTACGATTTGCAACAAAAGTTCTTCACAGAATTACCTAGTAGCCTCTTCGATTTGTTTGCTCAGAAATTGTTTTGGTAGCCGTTGTGATGTAATTCTTGTGACGTATATCAGCGCCATTGCCGGTTCGGCCAATTTCGGGATAACTCTAAACACAGAAATTTCCTGGTAAAGAACAATCCAAACCAAAAAATTTCAAGCGGAATTCACTCGAACGAATGGAAGAAGCCTCGATTACATCTGTTATGATAAGATTTTTTACGTCATTTTCTTTAGTTTTAGGGCATTTTTAAAGCATTTTATGAGCATTTTATTGATCACTTTTGGCGATGTTTTAGATCATCAAAATCCGTCCCCTAGTTATGAATGTTCATAACGACAATTTTCTCAACACACTATGTCCCTTTAAAATATTTTTTAAATCCAATATTTGTATATTTTATTTCATAGTTCTACTATATCCTAAAAAAACTAATGAAATTATCCCCCAGGATAACATTAATTTTGTGCAGGGGTTTCATATTTTTTTTTTTTTGAAATTTGACTAAGTTGTACTAAATGAAATTTGACTAAGTTGACTAAATATTAATTTTACAAAGGCTTTCAAAGAGTACGACACCTATTTGGAGCTTTTTATAACGGCTTTACTCTGCCCAAAAAAATCAATCTTTAAATATTTCCATTTTTGACTGCTAATTGCCGTTTCCAGAGTGACAATAACAGCGAAGTTTGCCACTATATAAACATTCCCCAGTTGTTCTTTAATAGTTATTCTTCGTTCGTTTCTAATTTACTCTATTTAAATGTACCAGTGAATTTGTAATTAATCTTATCTATTTGTAGTAATCTTATAAAGATATTGTCTTTCCTTTCGTGTTTGTTTCCCTTGAATTTTTAATTACATTATTCGCCCGTTCGGTTAACATTCAGATTTCATCTGGAACTTCCATTCCATTAGTTTCAAATAAATGCGGTATCATTGAGCATTAAACACATTTCCCCCATCCGTGTCTGTTTTTGCTTTATTTCCCTATTTTAACAGTTCTGTATTTGACATCATTTACTTTTTTTACCAATATCACATTACGGTTTGCAATTTAACCCTTATATTTTGATGTCATTTCCATTACCATTAACCATTGTTAAGCCCAGCAAACGTTAGTTAATAATACATTAGAGACAAGATGACACCTGTTGAGATCACATCGATTCATAAATTATCGTTTGATAAAATATATTCGCAGTATTCCAATATGTATGAAATGCACAAATGTTCTCATATTTTATCAACACAAATATTATTACATATTATGGGTTTGAACTGCAAGGACTCATTGATAGAAAACAGTTCTTTATTTTCCATTCAATATAAAATCCCGGGAGAGGTGACTCAGGGCATCAACTTATCGGGAGGGCCTAGGTTCGAGTCGCAACAGTGGCAAGATTTGCGACACTACTTTGTCAGCTAGGTCAAATTCAGTGCCTATCTGGAGGAGAATTCTAGAGGCCGGCTGCCCTGATCGGTGGTTTTCCGTTGTTTCTCCGATCAACACCAGGCAAATGCCAATGCAGTACCCTAACGAACGGGCCACAAACCGCGCGCGATATTTCCTTCCTCTTCCTTGTCCTATCCTCACTCCTTACGCTAACATGCACTACACTACCACACATGGCAGGAGACCAGTGGGGAGCTTAGAGCTTGTCCCGACTAGGGCGGTGCCACGCTGGTGGGAGATACCTGGTTGAGGAAAACCTCGCTAGCCAACGATAGGTCGGCGCCGGATCTCACAATCCAGGGGGGAAAGATCACCGCCATCTCCCGATGAAAACATGTACTACACTTACGGGACTAATGACCTCCGTAATTAATGTGCTCGGAATCACTGACAACCAACCATCAATATAAAATATTTTAGATTTTTTTAAAAAAATTGTTTCACTATTTCAGTATTATATATCTTGAAAATAGTATCAAATATTTATCCGATTGTGTTTTAACTGTTGTAATTAATTATCAATCCACAGATCCTCTTCCCCAAACATTTTTGAAGCGCAGGTGCTCTCTTGTGCAGTGCACACGCCAGTATTTATCACATTTATTAGGAACGGAGCATAAGTCAGCGGTTGGTCGGTTCCTTGCCGTGCATTATCGTCGTACAAAACCCCTCCGCTACGAAGTGTGTAGTACTATTATTCTCAGTTTGGTCACAATGAATATTCAAACTGCCCCCGCCGCAGTCGGCCGCCGTCCGCGGGCTGCGCTGGCGAGGCGGGAAGGTGGGGCGTGCGCCACCGTGGAGGAAAAGCGACGCAAAACCGCAAGGGGGCCCGAAGGGCGAGGGGGTTGTGTGGAGAACAGGAAGCGCCGGTACAAACCAGAAGTCTCGAGGACCACCGGAACTGGAATGAGAGAGGGGAAGCAAGGAGCGGGTTGAAGATGCTAGGAGTGAGGGATCTCGAGGGCAGAATATAAAAGAACGTGAAGCGAGGAGGAAGTCTCGCGTCACAATGACGTCGTCGAAGGGTTCAGAGAATATCGGGCGGTCCCCGGAAAGCTATAAACGATCTCCGGACAATGAAAAAAATAAAATAAATAAAAATATAGGGATGCTGACCAGAGGAGAGGAGAGGAGAAACAGAAACACGAAACGATATGAGGAGAGAGGAAAACATGGTGAAAATTAATTCCAAAAAAACAAGTGGTCCCACGGGATGAAAAACGTATCCTACATAATGAAGAAAAGAGAAAAAAACGGAAGCAGGCGCAAAACGGCGCTAAGGGAGAGAACATGAGAGGCGAAATGTATCAGCAGAAGAATGCGTAAAACGAGATGATAGAAGTTGGAGAGAACAAGTGACGAGGAGCATGCAGCGTTCGATAACATGCATCCTGTCGCGCGGAGCGGGCAGCGTGAAACAGGGTTCGTCCAGCGACAGCGAAATAGCCTGGTGGGGGATGGGATGGCCGGGGGAGGGGCTGGGAGGGGACGGAAGGGCTCGGAGGCACGTCGCGAGCGCGGGGGCAACTGCCGCACCGGAGACGCGGCCCGCCCGCTCGCCCGCCTGCCTGCCTGCCCGCCTTCCCGCCCGCCTGCCGCCCGCCCCGAGGCCCGAAATTAACGGCACCGTAAAGCACCATTAATGCCCGGCCGCAAACAAAACTTGTTGACCTCGGCTAAATTTATTAGATGCACTTCTCGCACGCTCACACGCCCGCAGCCTCGCACATGCACACTCACACACAAACACACTCACATCCACACACTCGGCCGTTCTGGCGCCGGGGCCCGCGCCGGCCTCACTCCTTTCCATTAATTTTCCCCGGCGCCCGCAAATATCGACGCAATCTGCATATTAGCGGCACTGCGAAGGAAGTGACATTACCTGGAAATTTGCAGCCAAGTGATAGCACTCGTATGGAGATTCAATTGTTTTTTGAGATTTTTTTTGTTAATTCCCTGGTGTAACGTACATGCTTCAGAGACAGGGTGGAAAGTAAATACTGAAATGCAGTTGCACCGAGAACAAAACAGTGCTTTACTTCACAAATTAGGGAGATTTGTCCAATTTAAAACAATTAGTGTGCCTGATAAAGCGGATACTGCGAGTAATAGCTAGGTAGTTAACGTAATTTCCTCACATTCAGGAAGTAACCGACTGTTGTACAGAAACTAATATTTGCGCGAAACGTTTTCACGATTTCATTTCGTTTCAATGACCCGCCTCAATGCGTTCACATGAGTACTTCCTGATCGTTCTTACCCTTCCAATGACAGATTTCTTTAGAGTGGAAGGAAAACGCTATGTGATTGATCTTATCAAGAAATAATAACGAAACTAATGATAATGATAATTACGTCGTTCTCAAAATAGGTATCACCATATAAGGTTTGAAATTCGGAAAATGGCTGATAACTAGATATTACCAAAGTAATTTTGATGATTGTGTACTAAGTTTCAATTACAATTATCGCCAAGGTTACTACAGGAGGTTTGTGTGCCAAATATTTCGAGTACTTAAATCTATATTACACAAATAATTAACAAAACATAAGGCGTTGACTCCGATTTTAAGTGAAGATATAATTTAGTTCGCACACGCTTTGCCTTCCCTCATGGTACGAGTTTCGACTCCACATTGCTTACACGAACATTAGATACCAAAGAAATATGAAAATTCAGATATATTTTAAGGTACTGTGAAATTATAACGACATTCTCGTCTAAATAAACTGCTAGATTTGTTTTTAGTGTTATTAGATATAAAATTGAATAAATGTGTTCCTAAGAAAACTTTGAAACATAAATTATGTGCATTAATACTGTGATACTGCTGACGTTTTTAGTGCGTGGCATTTCTCCAAGAATTTAGAGGAAAACGTAAAATGTATACTGCTTTACAATTACACAACTATCCATAAAGCTTCTTTTTGAATTATTTGAAACAAGTGAAAATCATATATTTGATACAAATAGAACAGAAAGTACAAACTTCTCAATTATCCAGATATGTAGATATCCCATATCTTGCTAAAATTAAATAAAATCCCTTAGATGTAACAAGCCAATAGACATTTAAACTTTCATGATGGAGAAAATTGAGATTTACTTAAATTTACAGTACTCAATCCTGTAATGAAACCACATTAGAGAGATGATCTTGTGTTTAACTCTAGCATATATAAGGTCCCGTGCATTCGAAGCTCGCCGCATAAATTTTGATTTTTTTATGATTTTGGTACATTAAAACATTGATGCAACTAATATTTCAGTGCGTTTCAGATTTCAGTAAAGCTATTTAAAGTAAATTAATAAAAATGAAAAAATCATTAAAAATGTTCTTCCCTTTTAACAGAATGTTAAGGTAACCACCGCTGAAAGCATACGATAATTTTCTCTAAGAAAAAGTTTTAGTAATTAATTTCTACTACGTTTGTAATAAATATAACAAAATGGCTCTTGGAATAGTATTATCGATATAACAAAAATTAATAACTTCGCCATCGTTGCTGTCTGTTCATTCTGGGACCGCCTCCACGCGTTACGACTGTCGATCGACTAATCTAGGAGCTGCCTGATCTTTTTAGATTATTGGGACATGATTGGTCTTCAGTAACGAAGCTAATGCAATAAATTTGGGTAGGCTGAAGCATGATTATCTACATTTTACTTGCCTTAAATTTTCTTATACAGCAGATCTAAGCGTCGTTTTTTCATGGTCGCAAATTTGTCAATCATATGATCTTTAACAGTTTGATCACCCGCCAACTGTTTCATTAGATTTTTTCGATGGCAATTGTACTGAGAGTACTTAATATTTCATTTTCCATTGAATTGCGAAGACCATTCTTTACTCTTGAGAGGACTCGTACTTCTCTCTGTTGAAGCTGTAGTTACTGTAAATGTCAAAATACTCTTAGCCAATTTTGTAACTTCCTTATAGATATTCTGAAGATCATTTTCTAGAATGTACTTCATAAGGTCTCTGGCAAGTAAGACTTTTTTTGGCGATGTAAATGTTTTTTAATTCATTTTCCAGTTGATCTTTGTTGACAAACAAATAAGTTTTCAAAAGCCCATTCAATTTTGTAGTAGGAAAATTTATTTTATAGTTTTCAAACTGATGTTTATCTAGTAACTCATTAATTGCATATTGTCCATATCTTTAAAACGTGTTCCATTTGAATAATTATTGTGTCTAAGATTTCATTAGCCAAGAGTTTTAGAGGCCGGAAATGTTGGTCAAGATTACCTAATTCATTATAAAATATTTTACAGCGTTCAAGGCAAGAAGTCACAGTTTCTGCTGATCTCATGTTCTTCAATGTGCCGATGGTCTCTTTCATCTCAAAATTGCACATATTTACATCTGAAGTTTTTGTTGGAGCTCGAAAAGATGGTCAATATACACAAATAATTCTTTATATGGACAAAGAAGGAAAAGGAACTGTTTTTGTACAAATATTTAACAGATCAGAAGCATAGTTCAATGACTCTGGGTCCCAGTATTCATCACTGTCGGTGATATATTGGAAAATGTCTTTCATATCATTGTATTTTGTACAAATTATATGAACAGCTCGAGAATTAAAATTCCAACGCGTGCTGCATGTTTGGGGTATCCTGAATCCTTTACTCTCCAAAAGTTGTGTTCTTTTTGAAGCCTTGCTGAAAAGGTGTGGAAAGCGGCAAGATTATAAATAAAAGCCTAACTTGTTTGGCATTTTTAGAACAATGTAGCATTACTAGATTTAGTTTATGAGCGTAACAAAATAAAATAAAGCTCGAGGACATACTTCTTTAACGAAATGTTGAACATTATCTTGATCTTCTACCGTAACGGCGGCCCCAACATATTACGGACTTACAATTTTGTCAGTAATGTCATAAGAATTAAGCACATTGATAATAACTTTTGATAGTCCAAAGGCAGTGTTGTCACTTGAAACATCATCAAAACCAATGAATCTTTCCATGGGACCTTCTTCTGTACAGAATCTAAGAATAATACTCATTTGAGATTTACAAGAAACATTCAGAGTTTCGTCTCCTTGGACACCAACAAATACAAGATCGCAATTCTTCCATAATATGCTCATTCATTCCTTCTGTGAATGATTCAATGAGTTTAGTAGAATAGTACTTAAGGTACCTTGGAAACTTGAACTGCTCTGCAGATGGTCACGAATAAATTGTTCTTGTTTAGATAAAAGGTCCAATAATCCAAGATAATTTCCTTTATTGTCAGCAGTTTCATCTTCCGTAAGTCCTCTTAAAGCAAGTTCTTGTTTTCCCAAAAAAACATACAACATCGACAAGTCTCACGACTACTAATCTATTTTGTTTCAGTAGCTCATTATGCTTAATAGCTTGAAACTTGGCTCCTTCAGAAGTAGTGTGTTCAATTCTCTGACGCCCTAATAAATGCAAACTCTCTTCATTTTGAAGGTGTTTTCTTGAGGATTGATCTTTTTCTGCCTTTCTCTCGAAATTTTTGGTTACCGTGACATCACATGCAGCTGATGTCCATTCTTTTTCACCGCTATACAAAATACAAGTTCTATAACACCATAAATTATTAGTTTGAGAACATCCGGCTAGGCAAGCACACTTCTTATACCAGAAAAATTGAAAATTTCTTTTTTTGTTTCCCATCAGCTACTTTAACATCTAAATGAGGTGTGAACCTCATGTCTTTATACATGCATTTGGTTTCATAAGACCAACTGGAAAAAAGTTCTTTATTTAATTTAGTAAATAAATGATTAAGTGTTCTCTGAGTTTGAGGGCTAGACTCACTGAAGCGCTTGGTTGCCCAGTCTCCATTGCAATTCCTCCACTCCTCGAGTACCCCACTCCCAATTCCTCAGCGGGCACGCGGAGGCTCTCGTCACGCAGCCTCACAGAGGAAGAGTCGCCGCTGCAGAAGGAGATAAGACCACCGCGCGTATAAAAAATTCGGAAGAATATCGGAAAATCGAGTTCTTCGATACTAAGTTATCTACAATTCGTATTTTGAAAATTATAATTTTTGGGTTGGCTAAGCCTCAAAAGCATCTTCTGCGCTTCGCTGGATTGATTGATTGATTTTTTCGTGTTTCCGGGCGCGTCAACTGCTTCGGTCATTAGTCCCGTTAGTCTAGTGCATGTTTTTTTCTCGGGAGATGGCGGTAATTTTCCCCCGCTGGATGGCGAGATCCGGCGCCGACCTACCGTCGGCTAGTGGGGTTTCCCCCCTAACCAGGACTCTCCCACCAACGGGGCACCGCTCCAGTCGGGACAAGCTCTAAGCTCCCGACCGGTGCGCTTCGCCACTGTGGATCTTTTCGAATTATTGAGGCTTTTTAGCATTTACATTGGTGAAGAAAAGCTGTTTATTTGGGGCAGTTGTCTCCTAAAATCTCGTTTTTCGAAAAATGTGAAAACGCATAAAGTGTTTTTAATGGAACAAGACATTTTTCTATATTTTTTTCTTTTCATATGATTACGTTAGTTCACACTTCCCAATCAGTTGGGCAAAAATATTTTTTAATTGTGTTGGCATGAAAAGATGGTATATAACCATTTAAAACAGTAATCACGTTTATTCCTTCACGTTTGGAAGGCGATATTACACTCTCAAAACGTTTTTCCGCAAAAAATAAAAAAATACGTGAAACTTATTTTTCATTTCTTGCTATGTTTCCAAAATTAAGCAAATCCAGAAGAGGTTACCTGAAGATATTTATTTGTCAGTTAATTTCACGCTGACTCAACTGCACTTCTGGCAATGACTTCAAGCATCAACTTTCAAAAGATTTTACAGAAATAAAAATGATCTAAAAAGGGGAAACGCACTTTACTATGAGTTGGATTAAATGTGAATCGAATTTCATTAAATTCACCATTTAATTTTTTTTAAGTTTCAAGTTTCATGGCTAAGCTCTTGTCTAGTAGACTCTTTACAACCCCACTTTCCAGTATTTTATCACCATACATTTTAAATGGGAGCACATGATCCTTGCGAAAAGCGCGCGACCTCCCTCTGAGAAGCTGTCTGACCTGAGTCGCTAAAGCGAGTCACAAAGAGCCACAGTTTCCGCTGACAAGAAGCGAGCGCTGGATAGTTGTGAAACAGTCGTGCGTATGCGACAACACAGTTGTAATGTCGCGCATGCAACAAGCGGCGACATTCTTGTGAGCTTCCGCTGCCAGAATTCACGAGTTAGTTGCGCGTCACGCTGCCTGCAAAGCCCTGCGTTGCGCCACCAGGGGTGAGCAAGGACAAAATGTTCCTTCTGTGAAATCCATCCTAATTAACACTTTTTATTCATTTATTAATTTAACGTCAAAAGCAGTTAACATCCGCGCGTGACGTATTATGGGGAGAATTGTAGTCTGTGCACTTTTTCTCAAATTCTGCGATTCTTACCCTAACTCATGTACAAGTTGAATTTTCGGAAATTAGAGTTTTTTGGAAGAATTGTTAAGAAAATATTCGTTTCCATCTAATAAAAAACCTATTTGGAAAGTAAATCCGCTACAGATTCGGGCTATTATCCCTCATCGTACCCTTCTGGAAGGAATGGACTTACAGTCGCGAGAACGTGTAGAACAATAATAACTAGATTTCGCATAGAACGCTAGAAAATGTGCACGGATAGTGGTTACATTTATGCCCAGAAGCAAAACAAGAGGCCATCTCAGCATTTTCTCAAAACAACAAGGAAAGTGGACGAAAAACCTGATCGAGACGCTGGTCATTGCCCCACAAGGTAAGGTACAATACTTGTTACAGGCATATTTAGTCATTTAGAATTATACAGTCCAAATAATAACTAATACATAAAATATGAATATGAAACTTCTAGATACAAAAATAAAAGTTACAAATATCATGTTTAAGAAATTGTGTACTGCAGCTTATGCGGCCTTCTGTTATTATTAGTGCGATTATAGTTTGTTTATATTACAAAATAGAAAGAATTGGTAGATTGTTTCAAGGCCGTGTAATAATTTATTAAATGTTGAAGAGTAGAGTTAATTTCTCTCCAAGGGTGTGGTTACAATGGTTAAAAATGTTGTCGAAATCATTTATCGTTAAAGTGGCATCAAAATGGAACAATTGAGGTCACATCTTAGTGATAATTTTAGAACTATTGACAAATATATTTTTTTTTAATTCTTTAAATCATCATTTGATGAAATTTACAGGACGAAGTTTGTCAGTGGCTGATGCAGAGGCAGTGATTCAGCATATATAAATTGCTCTTCTCAGTGTCAATGTTTCAGTGAAGCAAATAATTTCGCAATACGATAAATAACCAATTGTAAAAAATCTACTAAAATGCATACACCTGTATAGCCAGGATCTTAAGTTCCCCTAAAATCATTAAATCAATATTTTCTTATTCCTATACACTGAATACTTCGCCACTTCTTGTTTTGGCCAGTTCAGTATCAACCACAAGAAAGGAATTTAATTGTTTTGTTGTAATTATCTGTATTGTATTTATTACTATAATAATCTATACTTTAATATGCGAAGATCCCCGCGAATCTATTTTTAAGCATACTCCGCGTACGGAAAAATGTGAGATTAGGTGTTGTTAAAGTGTATATGGAAAAGGAATTCAGAAGCTAAAATTTATATATAATGTGTGTTACAAATATATTAAATAAAATAATATAGCGTACAGATGCAACCCGCAAAACGCTCCAACATACTACCGTACATAAGTCGGAAACGATGCGTTTTAGAGCCTTAAAACCTGATTTGAGTGTCCCAGAACTCTAACTTTGTTTCCTTTACCTTAACCTACAAAATCAGTCAATCTTAGAAGTTTTATTACAAGCTTAGAGTTTAAAGGAAGGACACTTCATGTCATATTTAAATTTGTCTACGTGAAAAGCATAATATAAATAAGATTAATAATAAATGTAATAATAATTTCAGCACGTGAACGATATTAGTTTTGTACAAAAGTTCATAGTGATGTTATTTTTTCACTTTACACATAAATATAATATTGGAGACAATTTACGTTTCATACTTGGATGGGATGCAAGGTGGTTTCTGCGTGGCTTAGGATCGAGGGGGGGAAGCAACGTATATTGAAAGACTAATGGCAATTATATCTGTGTGCTTTGCAGCGATGAAGTTTGGATCCACATTCTCTTTTACTGCAATGGCACCTACATTTGTAAAGGAATATGCATGGGAACAGGCACCTGTTACACCCAAAAAGAATTTTTGACCTGTGATATATTAAGAGGTAATAAATCTCACTTCACGAAAGAGTTAGGAACTTTTTTAATGACTGAAGAAATATTACTGGTCGGTAGTAACTGACCGCAGCCTAGGCCGGTTATCAAATGAGTCATCACACTATGGTTGTAACTAGGTTTGTGGTAAGTAAGAATGAAGGCGAGATTGCGGTCGATTTTCTGACACTGTTTTGTTTCAGGTTTTGAAGATCGCAAAGCCTGAAAGGAGAAAGTACATGACATCCGCGCCTGAGTTCAATTACTTAAAAAGAAAGGAATTCCCCCCATCACCCGTACCAAAGGACTATTTTGGTACGAGCACTGCCTAGGACAATACCAGTTTTAATCACAAAACCTTAAAAAAACACCATATGGGGTGAATACCAGTTGTTGTTTTTTTATTTTGAAAAATAGAATTGCGGGTGTAGGCATTATAATGGCTTAATTTGGTACAGTCAAATAGTATAAGGCACTGTACTTTACAGTTGTCTATGCAAACGGTCTATGCAAAAATAGACTTGCAGCTTTCCTTAAAAAAACGTCTCAGTTTCTGTTGTGTGACGAAGAAAATCTAAGTAGGCTGATTTTTTTTGTTATGGTGAATGGATGTTAGAAAATGTTTAATGAAGTGACGTCATGTTCGCCACCTGTCTCTCTTAACCCGCAAGCATAGAAACTAGGCCCAGTTACTGTGGAAAGTAAATTAGGGCCAAAGGAAACCGTTAGCTGGCGGGCAAAGTCAGACAATTGGCCAAAACTGCCGAATGCATGCATACGTATATAAATGGTCTACTAAATACTATAAAATTGACATGTGTGTTATCTGAGAAGTGACTACACTGATAGTTCGGAGAATTTACAGCACAATATTAAATCTAAATCTAAAGGGAATCTACGGTTAGTAAAAAAGCTTTAGTCGAAAAAGGCAAATGCTGAAAATAGCTACCTATATACGATTTAATGTCACAAATAATATTTATAATAAAAATGTTACGCTTTAACAGTATATTTAATACCTGTATTTAACAGTATATTTACTGTTAAGAAGAAAGATGCTTCAGTAACTACATTTCCGCTAAACGAAGCAATTGCGATGAACAAAATTACAGTATGCAAGTAGATAATGAATGTAATAAAAACACGAAACACCTAAAAAATGTAGGCAATGAAATAAATCCATAAAAATATGCAATATAATCGAAAGTATTGGAAAACAATAACGTCAATTTACAACGTATGTCCCTGTAACTGTATTACAGAATTTATATTGGAATTATTCATGTATGAGCTTTACACGTTACACATTTTCCAGTTGTCTCTAAATTTCGAAACCTATGATTTTTGTTTCTCCTTCTTTGATATGACGGGAAAACTTAAGACATCGAAAACCATGCGTTTGTCAGCAAATAAATCATGTTTCAGCATTCATTTAATTAGGTCAACATCTTCGTTACCTTCAACATCATCATTACCATCATCATCGGCTAACTAGGTCAATCATATTAGAAATGTAGCTTTTGAATGTTGATGATAATTCTCCAATTCCGGTATCATGTACTATTTGTGAGGGTAGATGTGAACTACATGTAGTGGAGCGTATATGAACGAATTTGTACGTGTTGACACCATCGTAGTTAAGCGTTAGTTTCCGCCATGTGTACTCGATTGGAGTAATTTCTCACCGTTATCCTGTGTTGCGCGACATGTACCTCGTTAATTAATTCTGTCTCCGCTTGCAACCTCGTCGTATACATGATCAATCAAAATCATTTCCATTTTTTTTTATACATCCTAGGCTTTAAGTTGCGTTTTTTAGAATAGATAATGTAACAATAATTGCCACGTATACCTATGATTCTTAATTGCCAGATCATAACCCAAAAATCTTTTAATTTAATTGAAATCCTATCGAACTTTAACGTCATTACAACAAAACAATGTGATAATTACTAACCTGCAATTCTTATTAACACGCTCAACAAATATATAGATATCTTGTCTGTTTTCGTTTTCCCCAATCGTTTGGTTTCTTATACAATCATGTTTCGATTTCATCTGTCGAAACATCAAATTTAGATAATTCTACAATGATGTAATATGAAGTATTTATTAAAAGCTCTTTATTCCATTCACAACAAAATTATATATTATCCTCCGATAATTTCATATAAAGCTTGCACGTTAATATTTGGCACAAAATGATGGCGAATTTTCGGAGCACCTATATTCCATTGTCAGCGCGCAAGGGAGCTACTTCTTTCTTGGTCACTAGTAGGGATTTGGCGTTCACGAATGAAGTACAGTAGCTTAAATGAATTATTTCCAAAAAAGTAGTACGGTTTAATGAACTCTTGGTCGTTAAACGATAGGTACGATGGTTTAATGAACGCTTCTCTTCGGTCTTTAGCGAGCGGCCCTACATTCACTAGCGAGCGCCCATACGTTCAAGATAATACGTTCAAGGGTAAAGCGAATTATGATTCGATAATTTAACGTACGTTTTATACTTTTCTTATTAACTTTCTTTCTTACTAAATACTTATACTTCGTTTTTATTCTTTAGTTTTTAAAACGGTTTATACAATTTTTATATTATTATTAATGTTACAAATATAATTCTAGACTTCTGATAGCCGATGTACGTAGACTACTCGTATGACGATATTCATCCTTTCATCCTTCACTGATCATTTTTCGTTGTTCTCCTTAGTTCGTAGGTCGTTATTTTCCAGTGATTTCTGAGTTCACCGTAAGTCGCTGTACATCGGTCAGTGTACTTAAATTATGCTATGTAATTATTATATATTACATATCTAAAAAAGTATGCTAACTTATGTGAACATTATTCAAATGAAAGTAAAACGGAGATCGAAGTCGCTTATTTTTTGCCTTGTATTGTGATAATTTGTTAATGTTTTATATAAAGAACGTCGCTACACAGTTTTTCTTAATATAAAAGGAGCTAAGCATCTTACACTGAGTACCGAGTGTCAAACCTCGAGAACGCGAAGATATTGAGGGCCCACAAGATACTATGGGAGCAGGTAAAGCGTCCAATATTTTGGTTGCAATTAAAAAGCTCCTATATCTCCTAGAGAGATGATTGAGGTCTCATTTGAAATTTAAGGAAGTCTGTTTGACTAATAATGTTGTGTTAAAGGAGATTAACGCCGTTTAATTTCAATTTAAAGACTTGAATAAATTCATAAAAGCAAAATGTTTGTTTACTTTCTTTTCAGTTCAGTTTTTCATTCAATTAAAGATTCAATAAACTCGTATTACATTAATGTGACATTTTCTGTTTGGTTTAATTTCTTCAAATTGTTCGCCATAGTTTTCTAAAATAATTGAAGTTTTGTGAAAACAAGCTTATAAAGAAGGTAATCAAATGAACAATTAAATAATTACAAAAAACATGCAGACAAGTTTTACCCTGAAGTCGCATACTAGAGGCTCTAAGCAATTTCCATATTTTTGTTAAGAATTTCCGATGTAAGTATTCGCGAATGATACTTTCTGGATACTTTAAAGGCTTCATATAGCAATTTTGAATCAATTAAATATTTTTACCATACGTCAAAAAATTAGCTGCACTCCACGCACATACTTTCGCATGGATACTTTCCGTCTCAAGAATCCCTTCGCATCGCTTGGGTCTATTGTAAGCTTCCTTTTTAACGCTCTGTTTATTGAAATTCCTCTTGAAAAAAAACGAGTGATTCACTTGTTTCAATGGTATGCTCTAAACTACAAAAGATCCGGCCATTTAAAGCTGGAAAGTGTGGCCTTAAAGGAAACCTCGCCTTACATTCATTAGCCCAGAATGGGCTGGCACGCGCGGTCGCGAGGCGCGAGCGCCGACGGGGGCGGGGCGCCGGAGAGGGTTGGTGAGGGGCGGGGCGGGGCGGGCGCGCAGACGTGGGCGTGTATTCGGTAGCTTCGCATCCCATTTCTCGCGCCCGAGACACAGCAACGCCCTGCGGGGGAGGCGAGGGCCGAGGGGCGGGAACGAAGGCGAGTCCCGGGATAGGGGCGGGGGAAGAGGAGGGTGGCGGGGGACAGAGCGACGTGAGCCCAGCGGCAGCGCTACCGCGTTGGCGACGTCGACGCGGTCTCCGTCGCCAACGCCGACGCCGCACCGTGCCGCGTCGGGAAGAGCGTTACCAACCGACCTCCTTTTGTTTGCGTTTATTTCCGCGTCGACACTTCCGGCGCCGCGAGATGCGCCCGGAAGCTGCTAATGGGACGGAAGTCGCCGCTTACGAGCGCCGAGGCACCGCGCCGCACCCCGCCGTCTGTCCACGCGCCCAAAAACTAATCTTGTGTTATTAGGACGCTGTGGAAAGCCGCGCGGGCTCATGAGGCTGGTGTAACCGTTTTTTCGGCCGTCGTGCGAGGACAGTTCGAAGTTTGATATTTTATAGGTTGAAGTTGACGATGTTTTTTCCCGGGGCGGCAATTTTTATTTATTAATTTCACTTTCGCAGTATTTTTGTACGGTTAATTTTGTTTTCTTTTCCCGAATTCCTCTTGTGCATTTCCTCTTATTATCCATATTTGCATTGCATAATGGACTAATATATTACACATTTTTTCCGTCGAATTCGAATAATAGTTTTACAGCTACGAACGGTATGTATATTCTGTAAACATTTACATGCGTACACCTTGGATACTACATTTTTTTCGAAATATTAGGCGACGCCAAAAACAAAACAAAGTCTCCTTTCCGGAAAAAATGAGAAAAGTAATTTGATTTATGGTGGGCGGTGGCGGGAGGGGGCAATTTCAATAAAGCGCACCTTGTGTTCGCACATATGTTGATCTGTTAACCGAACATTTTCGTGAACTCCTCAGTTCTATTTTATTATTTTATCACGACACCAAAATGAAATGAGCCAAATTCCAGTTAAGAAAACTTAAAATGTTAGTATTATCCATTATTTTGCTGGAAGCGAGAAATCATTAAATAATTTAATCGATGTAAACTGGATGGACTCGAGTCCATCGGTTTGTTCGAAATCACATGGTTAAGCATGTGAGCTCTGTTCACCGGACACAAGTGTACGATATTTTCATAGAAAAAAATGGATTTAGTTCTTTATTTCTGTATAATATATTGAAAGGCGTTTGTAAATAAGGTGGAGAGTAAAAGCTACTTTTTAAAAACCACAGAACGCAATCGTCTTGGTATTTTGCCAATTTCTTGGTGACATTTTGTTTATTAACTAGTCAACCTCGAAAACTAAATGAAGCTAAATATATAAGAAAGGTCACGACACAAAGAAAAAATGTATGAATCCGTGTTGCTTCAAGTAACACAAATAAATAATCAGGAATGCAATCCAGTTTCTGATATCAATAGACTAAAACTACTAATACTATTTTAAGTACCAATAATTGTATAAAAGTAGTAATATTTCCATAATAATTTGAATTACCCAACATGTTTCCATTTTCTATTTTCTTTTACTTTGCATCATTCCATAATTACATTACAAGATACGCTCATGGTGAGGTAAGTTCGAAACACCAATCTTCATAGGAGATCCACATTTATCCAAGAATTTTCGGTCGCTACGGCCGACTAATATGTCAAACGGTAGTGGTTTCACTGCAGTCGACTGAGCCAGACATTCGTCTTCAATTCGTTAGGACAATCGTGTTGGAATCGATCTTCATAATGAAAGCGAGCAGGTTAAAACTTCTCGCCAAGACCTGTAATCTGAGATATTATTGATATAATATGAGAGAGATGTTAAAATGGAAACTATCACACTTCCATTGGGTTAGTGAGTTTAGGGTCATATTCTGCATAATTTATTAGCAACTTATACACGAACATTTTTTCTGAAATGCCCATTCACACTGTCAGAGAATTAAATCGGAAGTATTTTACAGTGTTAATCATTCTTAAACTAACAAAATTCGTGTATACACGTGATGTCAAATGGCTGAGTTCGGAGGAATAATTCAAGTTCATGTGATAATGATCTGCTGACTTGGAACTTGGGACATTTTCGCCAAAACTTTTCAGGCGCATTGCGACACTAGTGAGGGTTTTAAATATTCGGTCGTAAATGACCGTGTTCGCCCGTACACGAATTCGGCAGGACACGGCCCCGCTCTCGGCGTACCTTTAGGTTACGCACAGCGTGACCATCATCCCTACCAACTTCAGTGAGGCAACGCTACCGCACACAAAATAAGGAACACACGGTACCAAAATCAATGCCCAAAGCCGGTTACAAACACGCGGAACGTGGAATCGAAGCGTTGAACTGGCACACACCGTAAAAACCTGCACCAGGTTCGCTCGTGTACTATCGACAAAACCCTATGGAAAAATTATTAGAATACAGGAATTGCAGAATAAAAATATAAAGCCAGCGCAAAAGAACACGAACTGCAAACAGAAGATTTTCTTTTATTTGCTAAATTCAAGGCTAGTAAAAATTAATAGGTATTTCAACGTTTTAAAGGAGCAAACGGTATAAAATCACCCACGGAGTGAAGATTCTTTTATCATAAATTACAATTACTGTCAGTAGGTACACATTAAGCCATAAATTGACCTTGAAAATATTGAACGAGAATGGCAGGTATAAAGAAATATAATGGAAAAAGGAAAATCATTATTTTTAATATATTTAGTGCTTAGGAAAAAAGCACCTAAACTTCAAGAATATTAGCGAACGATATTCAGATTATTAAAGTATATCATAATAATAAGAGTAACAATAATAATAATAACAATAATAACAACAATAGTGCAGACAAATTGAATCCTTCTGGCACAGTGCAATAGTTTGGATTGGAATGAATGTGACCAGTCATCAAGTTCACCCTCTTACGAAGCAAGTCTTTTGGACAAAATATTGGGAATAGATGCATTGCACGTCTGGCAAGAAACAAAGCGAAAGAAATTATGCACCACCAAAACATCGCACACGCATAACTGCTAATGCTACTACGTGACATGAAACGAAACATTCATAGAATGAAGGAAATCATGGACAGACAATCCACTACATAGATAATATCTAAAAAGAATGGTCCAAGATATACTGCATCAACAAAAATATTTATGTGGATTAAAAGAGTACGTATGAAGCCAGACTCAGAAGCAGTGGAAACAGTTGCCCAAGATCAGACATTGTAAACACGACTTTATGGTAAAACTCCCCACAAAATTTCCGAGGATGATACATGCCGGTATTTGTAAGGAGGAAATACACACAACTAATTATATTGCCTTAGCTAATCTAGCAAAGTTACGTTTACTGGCAAATCTGTAACGCCGTCAAAGTTCCAAACACATGCTTTAATTTAGATGAACTCAACTGTGTCTCACGGAGCGGCCAAGAGCTCAAGCGACCAAGACCAAGACTCGCTTGTAACGAGCCCGGAAATTCGGCCGCGATCTACATTGTGTCGGGGAGGGGATAGACGTCACTCAACGGCAAGGAATACGGCTTGAAAGGGGAATGCAGGGCGGTACAATGAACACGACGACTCCGTAGTGCACGACGAAGGACCTACACGAATTATTGTTTTGCTTTCCGGGCTTCGTATGAGATAGTGTGTGCAAACAAACAAGTTCGGCGTGAATAGAATTAGAAAGCAATATAATACTATATAGTTTTTTAATACCATGGATAGTGGTATTAATCTTCTTACAAATTATTTTGCTGAGGACATCGTCAAATTCATATAACAATTGCAGTATGTGTTGGAATATTTGCAGAGTGACACGCTTCTCAAAAAAATATGAAACGCTTTGAGTGTAGGCATTCGTGGTTAGGCGGAAGAACGGGTGTAATGCTTTGAGCCTTCCAATTATTAAAATGCTTAATAATAATAATAATAATAATAATAATAATAATAATAATAATAATAATCATTGTAGAAATCACGACCGTTAATAAGTAGAAGGATAATGGATCACGGGATCGGTCAATTAATGGATTACACTAGTTTGCCAATTCTCCTCCCAGTTGAAATTGACCATTGTAGAAATCACGACCGTTAATAAGTAGAAGGATAATGGATCACGGGATCGTTCAATTAATGGATTACACTAGTTTGCCCAGCAGCAGTAGTTAGGCAAACTAGTGTAATCCATTAATTGACCGATCCCGTGATCCATTATCCTTCTAATAATAATAATAATAATAATAATAATAATAATAATAATAATAATAATAATAATAATAATAATATTGTTTAATTTATTTACTCAAAAAACCGTGTGAAAACTGTGTGACGTTTGGGGGAGAAGATCACATGCGCACCTTTTCTGGAGATCCATAATCGCTTCCCAAATTTGAATTATAAATAGTTGAAAGATGAATAAAAGTTTAAAACATTAAATAAACAAAATAAATAATAATACACATTTAAAAAGTGTGAGATTAGGAACATTTGAAAAACTAGACATTTTCATATTATTATTATTATTATTATTATTATTATTATTATTATTATTATTATTATTATTATTATTATTATTATTATTATTATTATTATTTTATAATTATTATTATTGGTACTTCAATAAATTTGGAAAAATGTTTAAGCCTTAAACTTTAAGGAATATATTTTATTTCAATTTATTCTTAAACTTTTCCAAAAAATGCAAAAACATGTAAAACCCCCGGTTTAATGATGGAGTGGGAAAAGAATCAATTATAAATTTATTTTTGAACAAAATCATTGTCCAATCGTTTTACTATATTTCGCTTTCTTTAAATGTCTTACCTAGCCATATCCCTTTCTTATGATGTACAAGTATTACAATACGGTAATTTTTTTATTGACACGTAAATTGATATTTAAATTTTATATACTTAAAATTTGTATATAATTTAACGCTTTTTCTACATGAAAACCTTCTTTACGCACATTTTGCGGGAGTTAGATATCACACGATTTAATCATTTGCTAGAATGCCAACAACAAGCTGCAACAAGGTGACGACCATTCACCAAAGTGACAACTTGTGTCATATTGGACTATATACAAAAGCGTATGACAAACAAATCCATACTGATTGTACGATAGCAGGAAGCAAACGGGATATTTTAATTCGGAATTTAGAGAAACATTATTTTCTAGTTCTGTATGTTGTTCAATCATGCGAACAAAAAGTTGCAACCAAGGAGGCAGAGAAAAGTGTAAAATACAAGAGTTCGGAAATCGATGTCAGCCGGATGTGGGGTATAAAAGCACAGGTCTTTCTGATAGCCATCGTTCTCTCTCTCTCATTCTCCCCCTTCTCACGTTTACTTTCTCTGGAAAATATTTCTAAGAATTTGTCCAAAATTCAAAGACGTTCAAAATAATGGGGAATGCAAGATATCGCGTTACTAGGAATAGCGGAAAGAATTCTAGTGGCATTCACTGCCTTGGGAAGCTAGTTGTAACCACGAGTAGGATTTGTGTATGTCTGGCACACATCTTTACTCGTGATTTTAAGGGTAATAATAGCAATAATTACGATAGTAATAATAATAATAATAATAACATTAATAATAATAATATTAACAATAACAATAACAATAACAATAACAATAATAATAATAATAATAATAATAATAATAATAATAATAATAATAATAATAATAATAATAATAATAATAATAATAGAAAGGGAAATAATTAACTTATTTTTAAGTTACGGTCAAATCTGGTGGTTACCAAGGCAAAAATTAGCTATTAATATAGGTTGTCGCTTAATAAAGATCGCGAGATAAATCAAATTTCATCATCCTAATTGCTATTAAACGAAGTATGTTCTCCTTAACATTTCTGATTGCAAAATTGACAAGAAAAAACAATTTAAATAGGTATTTGGGATCAATTTCCTCCTCTCTGCTAATATCAAATTACACCCTTGTCATGTCATTCATTCTTTTAGTCGACAAGCTCGCTTTCCGTCCTCGCCGAATCAAAAAAGCACACTGGACATGAAGACGCAATTCACATCCTGTAGAAATTATACTGCAGGGCCGTACGATGAAGGAGTTAGCGAATGACCTTTACATCGAATTCGCGCACGCGACATGCTCCGCGGGTCCTTAACAGATCCCCACAGAAAGGAAGAACAGGTCAGCAAACAGTCGGAATACTGTGAAATGGGAGAAAGGAGGAGAAAGGAAAAACGAATGTGTTGTTTCGTTAAGAGATATTTATTAAAATCATCTGTTGTTACTTGAAACAGAAAATAAATCCCATGCGAGGGTAGAGATACTGAATGTCAGTATTCAAAGTAATCTGGCAATGCGTCATAGGAGTTTTAACGTAGGAGAATTCGACGAAATCACCTGTAAACTCCACCACTTTCTCTTTTGTTATAATTCCGTTCCAAATCACTTCAGGTGACCGAACAATAATGATCAATCTACGAAATTGTTGCAAATCCTATCTTCACCCCTTACTTACATACTCTTACACCTACATGTACCATACTACCACACATGTCGAGGGACCAGTCAGGAGCTTGTCTCAGCTGGGATGGTGCCAGCTGATTGGAGACTCGGCAAGCCGACGTGCATGTCGGCGCCGGATGTTGCCATCCATCACCCTTACCTTCCGCAATAAAAACATGCACTACACTTGCGGGGTAATAACCTTAGCCGTTTACGCTCCCGGAAACATCCATCAATCCAAAGTGATTCACATCAAGGATTTTATAGATGTGTATTATTATCAAACAATATTTTATCCAATCCTTGTCATCCAAAACATTATGTTATCTGCTGTTCTGCGCACTAATATGAGACAAAACATGACAGGAAACATACAGTAAACCGAGTTATTCGTTCGAAATGCAAAATAAAGCGCGGAAAATTAGAAAGCAAACTACTATTTTATACCTTTGATTTTATTAAATAACTATTATAAACATTGTTCATTGAGTCATGATCATATTTTAATTTGGTTCGCTTCCGAGCTTCCACATTCCTAAATAAATTAGTTTTGAATTAATGGGAAACATTCATTTCGAGCATTTAACTTTCTCTGTTATATGTTTTCTATAACATTAACCTACTGAATTATACAAAAATAATGATTTAAAAACTCTCAATAGAGAAAAAATATTCGAAACTTGAACGTATGTAATATTTTTAGCCGATAATTGAAAATAATATGAACAATACAATATAATCCTTAATTAATTTACAATATTGCTTAAAAAACGGGTAGCATATTACTGTGAAATGATATAATGTTCGGAGGAAGTATAAGTAAAACGTCGTAAGAAAATAACAAAAAAACATAAAACATTTACCAGATATGTAGAAAATTGAGATCGATGATCCAGAAATTCTAATTTCAAGGAAAGTTTCGTTAAAATATCGATATCACTTTATTTACTGACTGTAAATGTGTAGAATGAACTCTGGTCAAGTACGAATGAGAAGAAATTATAACATCCATTATCTCGTCAAAAGTAACCGATCAATGAAAAAAATCGATCCAGTGCTGATATACAGTTCGCGATGTTCCGAGAAGAGAGATTGCTTCTGCCATTACCGACTGTTGATATCTTACTTTTGATGCCACTATTCTAATTACCTTGTCATTATAACTAGTTTGCTAACAGCTCATCACCTTCTCAGATCGACAACTAAGTCATTCCTGTTATTCACAATATCAGAGAATTTCCTTTGTAGAACGATAGCATTCCTAATTATAGATATTTAGTGGCCATTCTTGGCTACTCATCTCCATTCTACAGACTGTTTCTGCTTTACTCAGCACCAGAATCCTGTGTCCTGGACTTCCCGATCAGTACACATTCAATACGCTTTTCATCTACTACTGTTGAATAGCACTATGAAAAAATGTAACTGGCACACTAAAGTAACTGGCACACCTATGGCATTGGTTCCTGAATTAGGCCACATGTCTCCATCTTACCCGCTCAGAAAATACACTTTCCTTAGAGATATCACCAAGATTAAGAACTGTCAATCCATCATGGCCGCCCGCAATTTAAATAGGTTCATTCAAGACACCTCTCTCTTATTCATGAAACAAGATATATTGTACAGGTGAATTCAACGTTGTCGATCCACGGAAGATAGTGGAAGGTGGAGATCGAGACGATGTTTCAACCAATTACATGATGCTTTAAGTACTATATTTACTTTTGTTTTTTAGGTTCCCGCCACTAGAAACTTGATTTGTACTAATTAAACTTTGAGCCGTTTGAGAAAGAAGTGCTTCCACTCTGAGGAAATGAAATAAGACATTCACCTTACCTCTGCAACAAGTTAAACACACACTACGGCACATCATTAAATATTGTTCATGAAGGTCGTTTTTGGATATTTTACTTTGTAGCGAAGGCTGCTGGAGCAAGAAATAATATAAGCAAATAAGATATGAATATGTGAGCTAAAATGTTGGAATGAAAATTACATATCCTGTCTATATAAAGTAAGTGCAAAAAGTGATCATACACTTACAACATTAAAAGCTAAATATATGTTAGTATGAAACACGGAATGTTATAAATGTGTCAAGCGTAAAATAAAAATAAATATTAAATTTCATAGAGTATATGAGATAAAAACCCCAAAGATAAAATTAATATCTAAAAATGCAATAAAATGCGCCAGAAGGCATGCAAGCACAAGAAGTGATCGTACAGTCGAAATAATGAAGCAAAATGTAGTTGCTAAGAGTGGATTTCCCAACATTCTATTATCCATTAAATACGGCGTAGCACTTACCGCAAGTAAACCACGGTTAATCCTCAGTCAAAAATTTCCCGTACATCGTGAGGGGGGTGAAAATGGACAGCAATCGCACGGAAACTAATAATTCTAGAAGAAAAATATTTGCCAAATTACACAATCAGTGTAAATGTTTGCAAGAAATAACTGAAGTCGTACATCAACCTCGTCCCACAGATTAATCAAAAATGTATAGATTTGTGTTCATAAAACAGTGAGAAAAAAAGAGAGAAAACGTGTTAAGTGAAGTAGATAATTTATTATTCGAAAAATTAAGAATGGCGCCAAAACTAGTGCTGTGAAATTGTGAGAGGGATTGAGAAAAGGTGAAGTATCAGCTAGTGCAGTATGGAATATTTGTGTCAGCTGTTCTTGGAATAAAGAATAGAAAATACCGTGTGCCAAATAAACAAGATCTTAAACATGCTGTCCTAAGAGAATGATGAGTAATTGACCCCGCGACTACGGCAGAATTGGTGAAATCCAAGCCGCAAAATCTGAAGGCAATCACAGCAAAATGGAAGCACTTCACGGTATTAAATGACGTACTTTTCTTGGTACATTTATGGGCATGATGACTTTTCATGGGTTCAAAAATGGAGGATTTCCTTTTATGTGTAAATATCATGCAGTTTGTAATATTTTGTGCTCTTGTAAAATGAGGGTAAAAAAGTTTTTCTGTAATCTTAATTATGTTATCTACATCTGTCTCTAACACATATGCTGCAGACGCTCTGATTAAATTTTCGTAGATGTACATTCACTTTTGCACTAACTGTATAATACACAAAGGAAATTTGTATGTAATTACGTATTTGTTTGTTCAATAGCTACTATTAAACTTTAGTGATAATTTTACGAATTGAGTATTTCTGAGTGACAGCATAAAACATATTATTGGTTTTACGCGTTTATCCATACTTACAGGTATAGCGCATTCTTTCATATATATCTGAGAAAATTGTGTGTATTTTTGTGTTTCAATCTTTGATTAGCAAAATGTGTCAAATTATATTATTTTTCGAATTATTCTTGGCAAATTATTTATTTACGACTATATTTTTAGGACTAAAATGTCATTCCACGCTTTCGTTGTCAGCAACAATTCACTAATAAATGCATCAACTTGTGATTATAGTCGATAAGTCATTTTACCTCGCAAAAGGTGAGGTGGAAGATTTTACTTTTATTTTGTTGACATTAGTATTAATCCCTACATTTCCCACCTCGACATACTTTGGGAAAAGTTTTTGTACCCCTAAAACCACGTAATTTCCGATTTTTGTTTTTGTTTCTTGCGTAATATTTTTTTTTAAATTTTTATCTTAATTGCGTACGTTACTGGTTACGTACAATTTTGAAGGTCATTAAATGCTCTAAAAGTTTGCTTTACAAATTATTTTTCTTTGTAAAATACTCGTAGTGAAGGAGCTAGGAAGTAATAAAATTTCACTAAATTTTCCTTTTTATTCTGAAATTGACCCAAATTACTAATGCTTTCTCGAATTTAGTATTTTTGGGTTCCTAAAGTTCTTGTAAAAAATTTATTAAAACTAATATTTTACATACTTTTTTAAATACTAGAATATGACATCTTGCCCGAATTGATTAGAGATTGTTTAAACAATGGAGATGGTTCCACTTTCTGTGAACTATCTGTACTTTCAAAAATTGCAGAAAATTAATACGGCAAAAATTCAATATTGATGATAAAGTTTTTTCATTTGTGAAATCTGTTTAAGAAAGATCTTTAAATAAAGTAATGTATATTTTTTTTAAAAAATACGAGAAGTGTTTGCGTGTTTTTTTACTTGAAACAGAGACAATGTATTATTTTTTTTAAAAGGCTACAACTTTTTTCTTTTGTTTTTCCACTAGTAGATCTTCAAAAAAAGGCGCAGATCTCATTTTCGTTAAACGTTTTGAATTTTCGGAAATTGCAAAACTTACAAAAAGTGCGAGAACATATATTGTGTTGTAGCACTAATAGTTACCCTTTATAAACGAAAATTAAAGCCACTAGCACCACATTTAACATTTCTATCCGGATGACTAGGATTATGCAAGATCAAGAGCATAATTTCATTGACTTCCAAATATTGAAGACACTATGTAAATGCTGTAAAATGTGAAAATATGAAGCACCAAATCATTGAATGTGTAAAATGCTGAGACAAGAAAGACGAATCTTTAAGAATGAAAATCAGTAGGTAGAAATTGGCCATTACCAAAGTGAAAAGATTATAAGAGGACAAAATATTGTTAATAATTTCGTAAATTAATTAACCTCGATAAAGTATAAGATTTAACATTCGGAGCAAAATAAATATTATATTATTTTTATTTGAATTTTACTTATATCTGTAAATTCCATTTTGTGAAATTCTAATTTCAAAAATAAATATGTTACATATATTACAATAATGGAGAATTCAATAATAATGGAGGTCCTAAAAACATTGCTACAGCTGCAAAAATTTAAAGAATGAACATTCATTTATGGATGAAGAATTTAAATGGAAATTGTCTGGTAGTAAGTTTATTGTGTCCGTGGTGTATGAGAATGAACGCACTTTTACACAAATGTTTGATATAACTCCGTAGAACCATGAAACACGTTTTAAACAAAAAGGTTTTGGGCAACTGCTACGTAGATATATTCCACTGTTTCCCTAAAAGAAAGAACGAAAAAAAACATGTATATCATTAATTTTATTAGAAATTGTTGTTGGTAGAATAAGTCGTAATTTTTTAAAAAAGTGCCATTTTTTGTTACTTTATGAAGATAATTTGTTCACCACAAACTCTTATTTATACACAAATAAAAAAAATCAGTCACTTATTTTTTATAATAATTTTTAATTAAGAAGAGCATTGAGAGATACTCATGACAAATGTTCTGTACTATTAGTACAAGCGGTCGAGATCTATTGGTGTTTCGAATCAGCGTATATTGTACGTACAATGTCCTGTATAACGATTTTGCATAAAGACTCACTGTATAAAGTTTTTGTATAAAGATTTTGTATAAAGACCCACTTTATAAACCTAATACTATCTCTGGAATCTGCGAACGAACCATAATTATTATGACAATGAAGTTTCATTTTTACGGGTAATGTTTTAAAACACAAGAGGAAATTTCTGAACTAAAATGTTATTTTTATGTAAGAAAAATGGAATTGATGTAGTTTACAATGAACGCGAAACAAAGCCGGTGAAATTGTATATGACGTAACAAATAGGCGAAACCAGTGATTTGTGCATGAATCGAATTTTTTGCCCGAGAGTATGCAAGACAAGTTTAGTAATATTTCACACATTATTAGCTGGAATGAAAAAATAGCTGTTTTGCACCCTGAAAACAAGCACGAGAGACTGTTTTGCGTAAGGCGGGTTAAAAATGTATTTCGACTCGCATCATATTCCTGTTGAACCTGTTGAACAAAAATGAGTGGTGCTAAAACAGCACGTACTTTCTTTTCCGTACTTTCACGCAAAATTACGCGAAAAGTACGTTAATTCTCAAAAAATTGTTCATCACCTTATCAAAATCTATCCTTAAGAAACATATTTCGTTAAAGTAAAAGATCTCTAACCTCATACCGGGAGCGGTAGCTCAGTGCATCAAATGATGTCACTGCAGCGCCGAGGTCCTAGGTTCGAGTCCTGACGGCGGCAGGATTTTCGACACTAGCTTTTCAGCTGAGCATTCTGTCGCTGTCTGGAGGAGAATTCTAGCGGCCGGCTGCTCTGATCGGTAGTTTTCCGTGGTTTCTCCGATCAACGCCAGGCGAATGCCGGAGCAGTACCCTACGAAACGAGCCACGGTCCGCGCGCGATCTGTCCTTCCTCTCTCTTGTCCTCTCCTCTCCCATTACACACACCCACACACACACACTAACATGCACTGCACTACCACATATTCCGGGAGACCGGTCGGGAGCTTAGAGCTTGTCCCGGCTGGGGCGATGCCCTGCTGGTGGGAGAGTCCTGGTTAGGGGGAAACCCCACTAGTCGACGGTAGGTCGGCGCCGGATCTCGCCATCAAGTGGGGGAAGATCACCGCCATCTCCCGAGAACAAGCATACACTGCACTTACGGGGCTAATGACCAAAGCAGTTGACGCGCCCGGAAACACGAAAAATACAAACCAAACCACTCTATCCTCATAATTGTAGTTGTAAGAAGACGCCGAAAAATTTATTTTTTCAAAACTTGCAAAAATTCAGTTTTCAACAAAAGTGAGACATATCTAAAACAAAAATTTACAACAATTTAATAAAAACTATGCAGCCATTTTCTAGAAAATTTTGAAAATGACCCAACGGATTCATATTAAGTACCATCAAAAATAAAATATCAACTTCAAATTCAAGGAGTTTCAAGGGGTGGCGACATCAGCCAGGTCGATTGCGGAATATCAGTTTTGGAGAAAATTGGCTGAACGGTTTAGCCACTATCGTTGTTCACAGACGGACGGACAGATGATTTTTTCTTCTTTTTTTTCAAAATATAGCCACTGGGTTTAACTACTTTTTCGTTACCTGGGCCCTGTATTAGTTTTTCTACCAAAAATTTGCCGTTTTTTCGCGCAGCATTACATACCTTTCACTGCAAAAGTATAGCGAGAAAGTAGAAATCAACCGCGGTGATCATCCAATACTATGTTGTATTCGTAACTGTGACACCTAATACTCATAATATCAAAGGTATGTTATCGATGGCATAAAAAAATATGGAGAATAATATTGTAATTTTGATTATTTCAAATTAATTCGAAAATTGTGAATAATTATTCGAAAATCGAATTATATTCTATGTGACTTGGATGTGATTACAGAAATGATGTAAATATTAGAATCTCAATCACCTTCAATCAATATATCTCGTGGCTGCAGTGCCTTGATACTCATTTTTCCACTATTTATGAATTACCAAAGTTCTTTTAGACATTCTAAAGGGGTGTACATAAAAATATAATGTCGAAATGAATTACCCAGAATTGTTTTCTAAATTCCAAATTTCACTTTCAGAAAAGTTTGTCTTTTTTTTTGTTTAGACTAAAATAATTCCAAATATACAGAGTCGCATAACTTTAGCACCTCCTGCAGTTTTTGAACGGTTTAAGTCATTGCACTGCTGTTTCCCCGGAAATGCATGAGGGAATGAGGCTAGTTAATACATGTATTCATTTCTATATTACAATTTGTATTTTTCAAGATATCAAGGTAACGTTTTTCAAATGGAATTAGACATATTTTTAGCCTATTACGACGAGATTAAAAGACAAATTCAATGATATACATATTGTCTTATGTTGGATAAGCATTTTCTTGGGTAATTTTGATTTTTTCGACTCGTATTTATCGGATATTGTAACCCTCGGGGTACGTGCTAGCAGGGAGAGCGCTGCGCGACCTTGGTTGGTGGACATTTAAGGTATAAGTTAAAAACGAGTTGCAAAAAACAAAAACATTTCTCAAAAAATTGCTTATCTAACATTTCTTTCCTTTCATTAACAATCTTTCCATTTGGAAAAGACAAAGTTACCTCCACATCTCTTAAAATACAAGTGATAAAATCAAAACGAATACATGCATCAATTATCCCATTCCCTCATGCACTTTCGTGAAAAACGCATTGCAATAATTTGAACCGTTCAAAAATTATAGGACGTGCTAAACGTACGCGAATTATTCTGTCTTCTCATTTTAACTATCTGTCAACTATTTTCTCATTTCCCCTACACTACATGGGTTTCAAAACTCAAGTATGTGGGAACGTATTTACAGTAAACTCTGTATTGCAAGGAAAAGAACGAAACGGCGAAAGAAACTTCTTTTTACTTTCTCGCTACGGAGTAGAGAGAAAGTAATGTAATTCTGCGCGAAAAATTGCCGGGCCCTGGTAACGAAAAATCCAGTTGCTAAATTTAGAAAAAAATCTTCTTACACGTGGTATAACAAGAATCCATGTTTTGTGGGTTCTTAACGGCGAAAAATCGATTGACAGCAAAACGTCTGTTCGTCTATGAACAACGGCAGCGGCTAAATCGTTCAGACGATTTTCTGCAAAAGTAATATTCTCCAATTGATCTGACTGAAGTCGCAATCTCTTGAATTTGAAAACGATATTTTAATTTTGGGTGTTACTTTACATGAAGCATCAGGGACATTTTCAAAATTTTCAAAAAATTGACCCCCTCGTCATTGATTAAATATTGTTGTTGGACAATGTAAAGGGCGTTTAAGAAAATGGTGCAGGTATCATGTTCTTTGAAAACCCCGATTTTCGAAAATTACAACAGTTCAAAAAATTTTCGGCGTCTCAACTACAATTATGAAGATAGAGATTTTTTCCTTAATGAAATCTATTCCTTAAAGGCAGATTTTAAAATAAGATCATGAACAATATTTCGAAAATTCGAGTACTTTTCGCGTAATTTGGGGTGAAAATACAAGCGAGAAAGTACATGCTGTTTAAGCACCACTAGTTCGTGTTTGAAAAGCAGACAGGACAATATGCACTCGAAGAGTTGTTAATTCGAAAAGAAGAATGAGATCTACATTATCATCGATTTTCCACAGCTTATCTCCGGTAAATGTCAATTTTTCGACACAATTTCTTCCAGGTGGATATGAAACATTGCTCGAACTGTCAGATTAACAAAAACTCATCTCACATGATCGGTCAATTTAACTAGAACGGTCGATTATGGTAAAACACTACAATGTACGTAACCACACAAAGCCAAACAAGTGCAGGGAAAATGCACAAATAAAGAGAACTCTGCATAAAAAATCAGTGTGAATGTATCGTTCCGCACATTGCAGAAACGGCACGAACTTCATCTGCATTAAATCTCTCGCTGTTCCCTCACGCAGCCGTGCGTGCTGCAAGAGCTTAATGATATTAGTCACACGCTGTAAAATGGAAAAATCTCTGCAGTCACTTTTCGCAAACGGGCGTAGTTTCCGCGTCAGGGACAGTTCCTGATAAATAAAATCGAAGTAAACTTTTCGCATGAGCACCTACGCGAACAGTTGAAGAGCGATCATTGCTTCAAATAATAAAAATAGCTTACTGCTGATACCAAAACTTCCATAAATTCCGTAGCAGCGATAGCCTTAAGCGTATCCACTACATTTATTATCGATTTGCCCGGCGAGTCTTTTTGGAAGCCTGACGCTCGTTCCTCCTGCCTGGCCTCCGCCCGACGCTCGTAGCACGCTCCATTTCCTTTTTATCTGATCCCTCCAAGGCACACGCTAGCTGGCACTGCGGCGGTATCGAGCTCTTTAGAAGGCGGAGAGCACTGGCCAGTGAAGGGGCTGGAAGTGAACAGTGGGCATAATGCTATTCCTGATGGACGGGCGAGTTCAAAATTCCCTTTCAACAGCTCCATTCGAATGAATTGGTAAGCAAAATTGAAGATTATTTTCAAACTGATATATCCCTACTTCCGTTCGTTTTCTAGGTTTACCCGTCAATATATTCTAAAGACACTTTTCCATCTTGTCGCCATATTCTGTTTAAAAATTTAGTTTCTTGTATGTTAATCTTAAGTATCCGAAAACTGTTAAACCGTATCTTGAATACTAAGCCTATATTTTAATACTTTCCGTTTCTGAAAAATTGTTTTTTGGATATGTGTTACTTTGTAACTAAGCTCGTCAATTCTGAACCCATATTTAATAAACCAATGAAGAAATATTTTGTCCCAAATACGGAAATATGGACCTAGGAGCTCAACAGTTCAAGATTAATCACTCTTCCCCTACATACGCTTCTCTTCCATTTTTTTACATTTGAAAATATGTTACCTACTTATTTAGGTTTGTAACTAGATTCTAACAAAACATTAATAGTTGAAAAATTACAATACCTCTTTCATTCATGAGGTTGATAATAATTAAAGGAGCTGTAATTCAGAATTCTCATTTACAATTCCAAACACAATAGAAGTGTGTGTGTATATGCGTGTATATATATATATATATATATATATATATATATATATATATATATATATATATATAAAATATGTACATACAAACACACACTTCTATATTACTAATTTCCCATCCATGCACCCAGAAATTGAAAGAAACGTTATGCCGACACCGGGCATACGAGAGGTGTCTGTGGTTTTGTTAGATATTCAGCAACCAGAAAAATCCACACCAATCTCTTTCGATTTTGAGTGAAAAATGAAAGTATTTGGTTGTGTAATCAAGCCTGCACGGAGGCGCATGGAGGGCAGCGCGTGCTTGAGGAGGTTCGCCGCCTTAGTGGAGGCACCGCCGGAACGGGAGCTGCGTGGCGAGTCACGGCTGACGTCGCTACTGGTATAATTTGGGGCTACAAGCGCCTGCGATGAGTCTATGGAATCTGTTGGTAATCAGTGGATAGATCAGTTGGCTTAGTTGGGAGTTAATGACTGAGTGTTAGAGCTCGTGAAGGAAGTTTGGTGACATCAGTCTACGTCAGGCCTGCACAACGTCTGCTCCTGCGGGCATTCTGCACTCAAGAGCCGGAGCTGTGCCCGCGAGTGCGGTGCAAGTGCAAGTGGTGGGGGATACGCAGCTTTGTGGGCTGGTGAGCAGCTTGCTATTGGACGCTGGGAACGGCGCGGCGCGTAGATTCAATGCCTGGGCGTCTGCAATGATCCACGCTGAGAACTTATTTGCCCACTTATTTAAATGGGTAATGTCCCGTATTTGTAGCTATAAAGGTCATAATTCACAGTTTATGTTCTTCTTTGCACTGCTAAGTATCGAAATTTTCCTTTCTTGAATTTTTTTAGAATATGCTCATTGTATTTCTTAAACAATATTTTAAATCAGTGAATTTTTTTAAAAATATATTATTTAATTCTAACTACCATTCATTTACAATTTAATAATGGATTTGTCACCAAGGAAATTATAATCTCCAAATGATAACAAAACGTAGTAAATTATGTAAGTATACCTAATGAAAAAGTCCGATGTACTGGATATCCTTCAACTCTAATGTAGGAGATATTTATAAAGAGTCAAGTTTACGCAAGTGAAGTTGAAATGAAGTTTTATAGACAACATTATACCCAAAAAATGCAGTTCATATATGTTAAACTTATCAACGTCGTAAACGATTGTGAATAAACATTCATTTGATATGTTCGTTAATTTGATATTATAAATACATAATGTAATCTTGTCAAATATTAGAGAAGAAAGTAATCAGAATTGTTTTAGGATTTTTTCTTTGATAACTGTCTTAATTAAAATAGATGATAAAAAAGAGTTGATTACTGTCTTCGTCAAATAAAAACGATGCAATATTACAATTTCGTGTTTAGCACCATACTAAAAACATCGTAACAAAGTGAATGACAGTATCATCCCTTCTAACAACTATAATACTTGGTGCCTAAACCAAATGTGAAAGTGTGTCTAATTCATTTTAGGTTTATATTTCACACTGTAACCGAATAACAAGTACCATTTTCTATATGACGCAAAAGGCAATATTACATGAAGTGTAAATAACAACCCGTCAGGTTTAGCCAATTGCAAATTCAATTTACGCGCTATGGCCGAATTGCTCATTCTCATTGATCGCCCCCACTTCCAAAATGGGTCTCATCCCCACCCTTCTTAGATTCCTGGATTTGCATTCTATTGCCTTGCGCGCGGCTCTCGAGGTTAGCGAAAGTGCAAAATGCTGTGCAAGCCTGGTCTACGTGATAGTGTCCGGTATTGTCAGAGATTATTGGAAAGTAGTGAGCTGAGCTACGAGTGGGAATATACTGGACTGGTTATGAACACTGTTCTTGGAAATGTTACTATATATTTTGTGTAATTGGTGAACTGTTGTAATGGTAAAAGGTTTTTTGCGTTATTTTAAACCATTGCTAAAATAACTATTGTTTGGATTTCATGTTATTTCTGAATATAAAAGAATTGTAAGTTGTTTTGATAATATTGATGTGTAAAGAAATACTGTACTGTGAAAAACCTATTCTATGTTATTGCAGTATTCGTGAAGACTATCCCCACAATATCCAATTTATTATAGTGTTATACGAGAGCATTTTATTTTGTTCAGCAGTGTGCGTACTACTTCTCGGAGAAGTAGTGGGATTTTTTTGTGGCTTTCTTTGGCAGCATTTCTGCCGCAGGAGGTCACTAGTCAATTCTATTGGACTTAGCTAAAGCTTTCAACGCAGTTATTTATCAAAAACACCCATTCAAACTAGAAAGACGGAATGCTTTCCATTAGGAAATGTATACAAAACCAAACGATGTGGGTAGAAGAATTGATTGTCCAGTGCGGTGTTCCTCAAAGAATTATAGTATGGTATATGCTATTCATACTTCACAGAATTATATAATTGATCTATTGCTACAAGACAAAATAGTACATTTAATGATGGTACTGCATTAATACGTAAAGAAAATGCGGAAAAGTTATTTATATAATTGTTAAATGGATAAATCAGAACAATTTCCTTAAATATTTACAAAACTATATATTATATATTGAATTTAGGAAGGTGATATTCCACATTACAATAATTTTAAAATACTCAAAATAACTTGCGTTAATAATAATAATAATAATAATAATAATAATAATAATAATAATAATAATAATAATAATAATAAATAACTGTTCCTCAACTAAAGAAGTGAGTGATATATCCGAGTGTATACATTAATAATTTTGTTTTAGTGGAATGATCATGAAACCATATTCTTAGAAACTGAGAACATTTATTCATTACAGTTTACAAAATATCACTTTTAGCGCTAACCAATTCATGATTATCGATTACGTGTGTTAGGACAGAAGCCACAAAGAGTAGCTTATGAAAAACTGTGTATCCATTATGTGGAATTGAAAATAAAACCATAAAATTGTATATTAATAAACACAATTGTATGTATGCATGTATGTATGTATGTATGTATTTATGTACATTGACTCAATAGCCTCTGACGAAGTCTGGACCTACCAGCGGCGTCCCGGTCTTGGGATCATTGGTTACGGGGTACGTGTGGTTAGCACGTATGCATCCCTACACCGTGTTCTGGTCTTCTCAACTTGAGAATTGAATTTTCTTATCGTCACACAGCAACATAGACTGGGACATTGAAAACAAAACGCACAATATAATCTTTTCCGATCTTGGGGAATCGAACCCGGGGTCGCGTCATGGAAAGCGAACATGCTGACCAACGAGCTATCTGCAAGGGCATCTGCATAATATTTGGGTAAACTAATGGTACAGAGTGTGATATCTCACCATGACACTGGACTATTATATTTAGTTGAGGATATCATGAGGAAGAAACAATACAAACTTGCCCTGTATACTTTCCTAATTCCCGGTATACTTCCCCTAAGTGTTATCCAGAAAATGATGGAATTGTCAAGTACGAATGTTGGGGCATCCTGCATACTACAAAATGTATCATGAGCTATCTGCAGCAGTTAGGCATCAAAGTATTGGACTGGCCAGGGAACATCCCAGATCTAAATCCTATAGAAGAGATATGGAATATTACGAATAATAAGGTCAGTAGCCTAAATATCACTAATATTTCTGAACATGAACGTCATCTGGAACGACTATCACAACATGATACGGCTATTGCGGAATTTGTGGCACGAAGTGTCAACAGCATGGCCAGATGCATTAGTGATGTTAATAAAGAAAAAGATTGTGCTGTTAATAAGTATAATGACGTGAAAATAAGCATATTAGATAATACATTTTGAAATATAGTAAGAGATTTGTAAATGCAAAATACAAACTAAAACAACGCAATTAAATCTAAGAATTTATGAACATTCCTAATTTGTTGTCTACCCATTGTATGGTATTTGTACTTAACGATTTTTATTGTAACTAACAATTGTCTCTAACACATATTGTTAAGACTGAGTAAATCGTCTCTATCGCTAAGAAGTTTTCGACTAGTTTCCCTGATTTGTTGAGTAAACTCTGACTTCTCTGGCCTTGCACTGGTTTCTGAACATTAAATATATCTTTCTATTCGTCACTAAAATGCCAGATATAGACAAGTTCTGTTTTTGCATCAATAAGTTATTATATTAAGTAAACTTTCAGGAAGAGGTCTCATAAAATTAACACCTATGAAATACAATATATGTATACAGTTAGAAAATAAATGTTACATTTTTGTTTGCATCTCAAACATTAATTTTTACCTACGTTAGTCTTATTGAATAGATATTTCGATATTATACACTTCTAAATGTTTTAAACACTTTTAAGATAAGCGGTGAGAATGACGATGGCCTCGTGGCCCGAGGAAAGGACTTAAGGAGTTCCGCGGGAGAGTGAGTGGACACGCTGGTGTTGGGAATATATGCCCGCTTAGATTAGTGCTTGGACTCACCGTGACGTGCTACTGCTGGTGCTGCGTGTCCTACGGTGGGTTGCGGCGTGGTGGAATTGGTGCGGTGCAGTGGAGAGCGAGAACTAGACAACAAGTACGGGTTGAATGCCCCACCTCTCATTGCGAGGCAGAAAGATCAAAACCTCCCAAAACATACTTGTATAGTATTGTCAGTTGCATCACGTGTGATTCAAGTTTCACGTTATATGAAACATCATTAACATTATGAATATTTCAAGAGATACGCATGCAAAATGAAGTCTGCAAACGACGTAGTGTATTTATGCTCCTCTGAGGGGCATTCCATTAAACTGCCACGTCACGAAACGTGTCAAAAACAATGCTGTCTATTCCGTGAAGAGGAAAATAAAGCGTCAGCTGCTGACGGGAGCATCAACAAGTTTATATCTTACTCCGCGGTCTCGCATTACATACATTATCCAAAGTTTGTAATATTTCGTTTAGAATCCATAGTATTTGTCATTGTAAACTTAGTTTAATATTCTGATTAGTTCCCCGGGACAGGAGGCAAAGAAAACGAGTAATCGTTCAAACTTCAAGCAATTATTTTGAAAGCATACGATAGCACTATTTCAAAAATAAACATGTTTTACAATAATTTATTTTTGTTTTCAACGTTTGGAAACGGTTAAACATTTTTAACAGTTCGTTCATATTCGTAGTTATTTCGTAAAGTTATTCGTACTGAAAACTGTTGCTATGGTAAGCATGTCCAAGGTCAAATTTAAAAGTAAGGGGGGGTGTTCAAAATTTCTCCATAGTAGCATTACTCCATTTGATGCCTGGCTCACGACAATCTTTTTTTTTTTTTTTTTTTTTTTTTTTTTTTTTTTTTGAGAAATAAGTTGACAATTATTGCCTCAAATTTTGATATCATAATTCCCATTTCGATTTTCTCCGCTGAATAAATATATTATCAATTAAAATGAATTACCTCCGGAATATTTAAACTTGTTATATACATAAGTAATAGTGAAAAATTATTAAAACTATTTAAATATTTAAACATCAGTATTATTTATAGATGGCTCAGACCCGTAGTTACTAAAACGACGCAATATTTTTTTTTAATTTGTCACTTGAGAGTAAGACATTTTAACCGAAAGAATCTTGATTTCGTAATCGCATTTACTTAAGAATGAAATAATTGCATTAACTTACTATGTTCATGTATTTATTTCTTTGATTTATTTATTACGTCAGAGAACAGTAAAAACTGAATATGACATATGAGGAAGAAGTACACTCTGCGCACATACGTTTTCTTGAGTTCCAGAATATCTTCATTACCTTTTAACCATAAACAGTTGAATAATGAATAAAAGTTCCAACAGAAAGCGAGGTTACCAACATTGGAAAATTAGACATTTATTATGTTAGTAACAAAGATTTTTAAGAGAGTTGCCCGCCCATTAGAATTGTGTAATTATACGAGGAGTATATACTACACGAAATACACAACTTAGAGACTTGGTAATCTATTTCACTTTCAACAGGCAAATAATTTTTTGTTCAAACATATTTCTGACCGTACATAAAAATTATTTATTTAATAAGAAAATAAACGCGAGTTAAAGTAATAAGTAAAAAAATATTAAAAAATTAAATAAAATCTCGGTTGGCTGCACAAAAACATCCGGCAAACATATGTTT